>JAEQBH010003913.1:0-506633 GCA_016808115.1 Tetrastigma voinierianum | reverse complement strand
AAAACCCTATCCATCAAATCCATGAATGTTGTCGGTGCATTAGTCAACCAAATGGCATTACCAAAAACTCATAATGGCCATATCTAAGCTCTAAATGCAAATTTCTACACGCCTGGCATTTCTTTACCTCAATCGATATTACCTCGATCGCAGGTTTATCTTTGAAAAGACACTGGCCTTCAACTGATCAAAAGATCTTCGATTCTAGGCAATGGGTACTTTTTTCACTATCACCTTATTGATTCACGATAATCGATGCGCACATCCGTAGAGCGCCACCTTCTTTCATAAATAAAATTGTGCACCCTAAGGGACATTAGGTCGGATAAACTTTATCCAAAAGTTCTTACAATTGACTCTTTATCCTCAAATCGCTTGAGCCATCCCGCACGGTGCCCTAGACATGTAATCTGCTCCTCGGTACAATTTCTATAGCAAGTCCACCTCTCTCAAGTGAATACTGCAACTCTTCGTGAATGACGAAATTCCCCACATCGAATCTTTCATATCAACTTGACCTCTCGAGTCAAGTATCACAGCCAAGAATGTCTCACATCCTTCCTCATAATTCTCCTAGCTTGTATACGGAGATCACATCGACATTACACTTGATCCAATGCCTTGTACTATTACTCCTCAGCCTGTCGAGCATCTCCAACACTTATCATTTTTGTCCACAATCAACAATATCAGGTTGGGGACAACCAATCCATTCCTAGAATCAAGTCAAACTCGAATGGTAAGGTTATCAAATCAAGAAGAAACTCTTGTTTGTATAACAATGGGGCAATTTCTATATATGCTATTCACACTAACGCTGTGCCCCAACGAACTAGTTACATGCATGTCATATGCTAACTGTTCCACTGCTGGTGGTATCTTATCGAACACATGCTCAATGCATACATATGAATGAGTGGATCTAGGATCAATCAATGCATGCATCTCAGTATCATATAACGAAAATATACCAGCTATAACCTCAGGAGCATCCTGATCCTCACGAGCCTTCATAAGAGGCGCGCCCGTGCCGGTGTCGTGAGGCATGGGACGATCCACCACACTCGAAACCATGCCTCCGTCCCTCTATGCCGAGATGGGCCACTATGACCCTACCATCGGCTGGCGAAGTCAAAGTGGTGCCGTTGCATCTTCCCTCCCCGCTACTTCCTTGTTGACTTCTATTATCCCCCGACTGTGACACCAGGCTATCAAATGCCTGCGGCTTCCACACTCGTAAAAAACACCCTCCCGTCACTATCCTACAAACCCCAAATGCCTTTATGACAATGAGGGCATTCAGGAATTTCTCCCGTCCGACCGGGGCACCCTACCTGCACACGTGGGTTACATCGACCTTGCCTTCACCTCTTGTAGCGAACTATATTCCGAACAGCCGAGACTTTCTGAAATTTTCTTTTTCTCTCGAGGAGGACTCCTAAGCCCTCTAGAAAACTTCTTCTTTGAAATCTTTCTGCTCTCATTTCTAGTCTCTATTTACTGCAACTTGTACCAACCGATAGAAATCCACCGCTTGGAGAGAAGTCATAGGTGCTAAATTACTTTCGATGGAATCATGCAATCCATCCTCAATTGCCTGCAATCAAATGCTTCGAGGACCACCGCGCATACTTGCTAAGATGGCTAAATTCTTTTTCATATTCGGTACCACCGATAAGCTCCTTTGCTTCCAAATCTCAGAACTCAAGTTTCCACTTGGAACTCTATACATCTTGCAACATACTTTGCCCTAACTCTGGACAAAGAGCTCCCAAGTCATGGATTTGGGATCCTCGACTCTTAATGTTGTTTCCACCAATCATATGCCTCACCAGAATAGTGAGACTCCGCACATGATACTTTCCGGGACGGAGGACATCTTAACCTCTTCTAATACCCTTTCTAGCTTTTCTAACTGCACTTGGCCACGACTCTTCCATGCTCGACCCATAATTCCTCCCCGCTCCATGTCTTCTTATCGTATGTCTATCGAGCTGGAGGTCAATCTATCCAAACCCGAGCCATGTCTTGCGATTTCAAAGAAGGCCTGTGGGCTCATTAGGTACATTACTTTCCGAAGGTTCAGAAGTTGATAACCCTTGTTCCATTGGGTTAACACTCTCAGCAGCTTCTTCGAGACGATCCATCTATACAAAACACAAGGACATCCACATCAGGCCAACACATTACTAAACGCAGGCTTTTCTATCATATATACTCTATTCCGTAGGACCCCTAAACCTGTGCTTTTCCATAAACGCCCAAACCCAGCCTCCGATACTTAATTAAATCGTGACGCCCCAACTCCTGCACAGGTGTCAAGTGAGGGTCATTTTTTTTTTTTCTTCAAGATATAACTGTTGGTAGATTCATATAATGTTAAATATTTAACTTGTATTATATTCTCAGAAATGATTACAAATATATATACAAGCTCCATATATGGAAGTGTTCAACATTTACATTGGTTTACAAAATTTCATATACAAAAGAGACCTAAGGTCTTCCAATGGGCACCTATTCATGTGTGGCCTTTGACTGCTGATGTGGATTGTCCTACCCTGTTTCTCAGACCTACACTGATTGAATAATCCGCATGTTTTATGCTTAGTGGGAATTAATACACATGGATGACCCTATTAAGGGTCACCCTAATTTCTATACAAATGCATATAACACATATAACATTTACATGAGCTCTTATCATTTCATCTATATACTTTTCATAACAAGTTTCATTTCTTGTCATCTTTCCATATACTTTTCTATGTCATTCAGACTTTACTTGTTCTTGTAATCAGATATTATCATCGCATAGCAGGCTTTCATATCATGTCATATATCTCTTTAAATTCTCATTTGCATATACTGCTATTTTCTTTGTGTTTCATGTCTCGCATAAACCTTAGAAGTGGATACAGAAACTATAAGGGCCTGAAGGCGTTTATACTCACTGGGTGAACAAAGGGTCTATAAGGCCCGAAGGCGCTGCTTATCATCAGACGAGATAATGACCATCTTATAAGGGCCCATGCCAGGTGATCTCCAGGCCACCGTGATCCAAACGGGATCTATCTCATCGACCCAAACGGGGCCTCAATATCAGAACTTATATGCTGCAGACTTGTTATTCCCTAATAGGCATGCCCATCTATCCCTCTACCAAGTTCTAAGCGCATTAATCAATATGTATTTATGCCTTGATATATCCATTCTCAATATCATCATTATCTGCAAACCACATATATGCTAAACCATTAGTTCATATATCTGTGTTTCCTTCAAGAGTCTATTTATATATGCATAAATAACTATGTTTACCATGTATTATGAGCTATTTATGACCATAATAGATGCTCATAATATGAATAACTATGGTTACCTATAGTGCCTACTGTTTTTCGTGTTTTCCGGGACAAATATGAGTTCCAATTTTATCAATCTGTCTATGGATGAATTGTTGACTCAATGGTCTTTACATAGAGTCCAAGAACACCCGAATCGGAGTTCGGACGAAGGAGTTATGACCTTCAAGTTGAGGTCATATCAGACACCTGCATTTATTAGATCTGACTCCTCGTAAACTCGGTCTGACACCTCAGTCTGACACCTGCTATCCTCCTCAGCACATGAATAGATTCTTGACTCAATGGGCTTTCCATAGAGTCCAAGAACACCCTAAACGGAGTTCAGACGAAGGAGTTATGACCTACCGAAGTTGGAGGTCATACGTAGTCAACCTAGACGAGCTGACCTGAACTGGACGAGCTGACCTGACCTAGGTGAGCTCGGTCTGACACCTCGGTCTGACACCTAATATCCTCCCCTATGGCTGGCTAGCCTGGATTCTGACTTGTCGGGCTTTCCATAGAGTCCAAGAACAATCGAATCGGAGTTCGGACGAAGGAGTTGTGACCTTCCGAAGTTGGAGGTCATACGTAGTCAACCTAGACGAGCTGACCTAAACTGGACGAGCTTGGTCTGACGCCTAATATCCTCCTCAGGCATATGAATGGATTCTTGACTCAATGGGCTTTCCATAGAGTCCAAGAACACCCGAATTGGAGTTCGGACGAAAGAGCTATGACCTTCCGCAGTTTGAGGTCATACGTAGTCAAACCCATCGACGAGCAGATAGCCGACCTCTCGCCGCATGAGGCCCACCGACCGCTGCACGAGGCGCCGGCCTCGCCGGGATGAGGTCTCGTCGACCTCTCGCTCGCATGAGGTCTGCTGACCTCTGCTGCATGAGGTATGCTGACTCTACCGCGAGGCTCGGCAACCCGCCGGATGAGGTTCGGCCGACCAGCCGCATGAGGTCCGCCTCGACCTCCGCATGAGGTGCCGACTCCATCGGATGAGGTCCGCCGACTTAATGGATGAGGTCCGCCGGAATTTACCGATGAGGTTCGTTGACCGCTGCATGAGGTCTCGATGACTCTCGCTGCATGAGGTCTATGGCTGACCTCTCGCCCATTCGACCGTTTCGTAGCAAAAAGACCATAACTGTCTACACGGCTCGAATCGAGAAATCCAAAAGCTCTAACATCAAGATCATTAATGTGGCTACAATTTACTAGAAGGACTCACTTCCAAATTCCCTTTATTTCTTACCTAAAAATCAACTCTAAGGTTCAGCTAGTTGACCCGAACTGGCCGAACTGACCCGACCAGATCTAGCTGAGCTGACCTCGGTAAAAGGACCATAACTTGGTCTACAGATGTCCGAATCGAGAAATTCAAAAGCCTAACATCAAGTTCATTGATGTGGATACAATTTACTAGAAGAACTTACTACCAAATTCCCTTTATTTATGACCCAAAACCTGTTCTAAGGTCCGGTTAATGTGATATGATCAAAATAGGAATTTTCGGGTTCAATCTTGCAACCAGACCCTTCCCAAAAACACATATCTAGGAGCTCTTGTGAGCTCTTCAACTCAACTCCTTACACGAAATGAGTTTAGGGAGCCCTAAACCCAAACCATAAACCAAATAAGAGTTCCAAACCATGTATCTAAACTTTCTAAACCAAAACTAGATTTCCATACCCGTAATTTAAGTGATACACATACCATAGTTCCATACAACCTGCTGACATGTGTATCCATACCTGTGATCTTCTTCTTCTTCTTCTTCTTCCTTTCTTCTCTCTTCTCTCTTATCCGTGTTTGCTCTCCCTTTCTCCAAGACCAAAATGAGATATTTTTTTTTGTCTTATCCTTATTTGATCGTATCCCCTTTTTATTTCACTTTGGTCCTCCAACTCTTCTAATATTTGCAAATCAATTCATGATATTTTTACAATAGTCTCAAATCTTCTCTATTATTTGTAATTTTAACTATGGCTATTCTACTTTTTTTTTTTTTTATCTCACTTATTCCACAAATATAATATTACTTTATTATGTCCCACATGTTATAAACTGTTATGGCATAATTTAAAAGTTACACGACAAGTTCCACCTAATACAAAAACCTCGTGGCTCGGGGGTCTCAAGCCTCAACAATATGCAAGATTAGCTGGCTATTGGTCCACCACCCAAGCCTAACGACGGGGCCTCATTACTGGGGTCGGGATTGTTCCGACTCATTGAGAATCCCTTGTTGCAAAACCACAGTATGAGAATTGTAATTATCATAAACTGGTCCATATTTAAGATCAAGATCGGCCTCACGATGGAATAGTTGCTTTGGTGTAATACATGTATTCGAGGTAAAACTTGTTATTGTCATATTTCAATGATAGCATTTTTGTTCTTAATAAGAGGAGCATATTCTCTCCATGTTTTTAATTAATCAGGAGTTATCAATGAGATGCATCGAGGCCAATTGTGCCACCGAGCCCAACATCAGGAGTCCTGCCTAGATACTGCATTGACTAGAAACGCCAGTCCTTTAAGGCATCTAGCCGAAAGATTATGCAGAGTGCTGGCTTCACTCAACTATATCGTAGTGTTTCAGCTTGATGCAATCTCGACGCGCTTTATTGAACCTGTCCGGCAGAATTAATTTGAGAAACTAAGTCTACAACATAAAAATAGAAAAAATAAAGTAGTCAAGGATGATGATCTTGCCTCCACCCATTAATGTGTAATACATGTCATCGTGGTGGTGACGGTAATTCACCCTAAACCCATCAATGGTTATGGACAACGGTAAATGAGAAAGTTTAATACTTGTCACAACCGTAGTATAAAATGCCCCCATGTAACAAAAAGATGACACTAATTTTTTCTAACATGAGGGAATAAATATATCGGGATAATCCAACGCCACACCACATGTTTTAATAGTTTCAAAACGCTGTCTATTTTTATCCTTTGATTCTTCAAGGTATAGCATGTTTACATATTTAATTAGATTAAATCATATATTTTATATATATATATATATATATATAAAAGAAGCAAGTTGTATATATTATTTATTTAATTTTTAAGAAAAATAATAAAAAATATTATAATACTATTTTTTAGCATTTTGTTTGAAATATTTTTCCTCAAAATTTCCATTTCATCCCCTCCAATGGGGAGCTAGGATTAGAAGTTAAGGAGGACAAACCTTAAAAGCTTCATTTTTTGTTATTCCGAAAGTACTAAAGAGAAAAAAGTGGAAGGAAATTTAGAGGAAAATAAAAAGTGAGTTTAAACTTAATAAATTAATAATATTTATTCAAACCTATTTCATTTGTTTTTTCTCTATTATATAAGGACCAAGAAATTTAAAATATGTAAATTTTAAAGAATTTTGATTATATTTGATTTTTTATTTTTTTTTAGATAAACCAAACATGATAAAATTATTTTTCTTAGTATTTTTTTTCTTTACCTAGTACTTCAAATGGAGCCTGCTATGGAAGAAAATATGATGAAATTGAGGAGGAAAGTGAAGAATAAATTTTGGAGGAAAAAAAAGAACTCTATTTTATTTGTGTCTCAGTACATTCAAGGATTCAGAATTAAAATATATAAAATTTGAGGAATTTAAATTAAAATTTACTTTCTTTTCATATTTTCCAAGGTGAAACCTAAACATGAAAATTATTTTTCATTTCATTTTTTCATTCCTAGTACTGGATATGTTTACAATACGTAAAGTATTAAAGAAATAAATAAAGCATAAAATAGAGAGGAAAAAGGAAAATTAAAATAGATTTTAAACTTAATAATTTACTTGTATTTATTCAAACTCATTTATTTAGCTTATTAAATAAGGATTAAGAAATTTAAAAATATGTAAAATTCTCAAGATTTTTGTTTATATTTAGTTTTATTGATATTTTTCGTGGTAAACCAAAATGAGAAAATCATTTTCTAAGCATTATCTTTTTCTTAGTACTTTTCGATCTAAACCAATGGAGTATTTTTTTTTTCTCTTCCTTGGTACTTTCAAGCTCTAAATAGGTTCCAAACATGCCTCAAATAAAAGTTTACAAAGAATAATTAGAACTCTTTAATCCAATTAGGTTTAAAGTAATATATATTTCATAGCATATATAACACTTCGTTTAGGGATGTACCTTGTGCACCTACCAACACGAATGTTGCATTGAATGTTCTACTAATATATTTCTAGTATGAATCAATGAATTTATATCATTTAAAATTAAAAAAAAGGTACAAAAATAAATAAATAAATAACTATGTATTTAGTTACAATTTTTTTTAACTAAATGTAAATAATGTACCTAAATTCAGGGAGAAATATCGTTAAATACAAACTTAGGTATTATCCAAATTGGTGGCCGCATCAACCTTTGGGAATGCCCAGGTGAATAATGTCTTGCGATGGACCCATCATTTAAATTGCACACCCCGATGTCAGTCCCATGTAAATAATATAAGTCAAGATTATCCGTGTCGGGTAGAGTAATGCATTTTATTTTGTTTAGATTGCCACTTACGTCAATGGATAAAAGAACACCAAGTTTGTCTAATTTGTAAAACATCCCATTGGTGCAAATAATATCGGCCATATGCCATAACCCTTTAGATAATTAAATAATGGGTCGAGATAAGTGGTTTTAAAGAAATCACAAAGCATCTTGTCAATGGGCGTCCAACAAGGGTCTTCGCTTAAAACCATATATGACCATGAGTACAAAAATTCCATTCACATCCGATCGACCGATAGTACACCCTCTAGCTACATGGAATAGTCACTTTGCGTAATCTACAGTTAAATGTTTCGCCTTTTTCAACTTTTGATTCACCCTCGTTTTGTTCTTCTTCCCTTTCTTTTGCTTATTTTCTTAATCAACTTCCATCTGATTCTGGTTCTTTGGTATTCAATGTCTCTTCATCACATTATTCCCATTCACTTTTCATACTCAAACCTTGATGATGAGGAGGTCGACATCTCATCGAATCTTGGATCCTTGCTCGTTGCCAAATAATAATCTTTTTGGTAAGGAAGGTGAACAATTTTCTGAAAGGATCAAGAGTGTTACCTGGAAGGAATCGTCAACAAGAATCAACAAGCCGTGAGAATATCCGCCATACTTGATATTGTAAGGTATCTTCAACTGAAACTCACGGAGGATTTTACGAGTGACATCGTATAAACAACGGCGATGAGAGCTATTATCGGCGGTAGGGACGAGAAGAAAAGGGAGCTGTTGTTGGTGAGGACGATCGTGTTTGTGGTTTTTAAGCACATGCTGAAAATTATCAAAAGCTACGTAATTACCAATGCTTCAGACTCAGACCAATCCGACATACCGGCCATGGGAATAAGATTATCCAATATTGTATCGAAGGTTGTCAGGCCATGACCACTAAGATTTCCGGAGGGCAAAGCCATTGCTGTTAGTTCCGCAAAGGGAACAAGGAGATGGAAGAAAGAGGAAAGATTCCTAAGAACCCTAATTGTAAAGAATGGAGAAGGAAGAGTCGACGGTGAAAGGAGAAAACCTAATTGTAATCTAACTAAATTTAAGAGTTTTTTTTTTTTTTTGAAACTCAGTTGTGTGGACATGTATGGTATGGGTTTATACTTTATATCCATACATGAAAGTTGAAACCGATTTAGATTGGTTGAAAGAATAGAAGATAATTTATTCCGTAAATAACGATTTTTAAATATAATTTATTATAGCACCCCATATGTCCATATAAAATTATATCTTCTACTAATTTTTGTAATTTTACTTCCAAAAAATTAATAGCATCCGGATTCCGAATTTATTTTCATATGGAAACACCAAGCGGTTTATTTGTAAGAAATGCGAGCCCGCTTGGATTTGAAAGTACTAGCTTAGGGAAAAAATAAAAATATTAAAAGGTGTAATTGTTTTCACATATTTTACTATAAAATATAATAGAAAAAAAATATAATCTTAATTCTTCACAATTTTATATTTTTTTATATTTTTTTTACTATTTATATAATAGAGAAACAAATGAAATGAGTTTAAATAAATCAATTTATTAAGTTTAAATATATTTCTTCTTTTTCTCCAAATTTTATTCCCTTCCACTTCTTCTCTCTATTTTTTTTTTCTTCATTATTTTTTGGGTTCTAAAGAGAACCTAAAGAAAATAATTGATAAGGAATAATGATTTTTTGTAAAGTCGTCCTCATAAAGCTACAGAATTTTTGCAGAGGCATCATATATTATACAATGTTTTTAAATACAAATTTTTTTTAAATATGTGTATCATTTATCATACGTTAGTATCATATAAAATATATAAACAAATATATGAAATTAGTATAAATAAAAATAAAAGTCAATATAAATTCCAATAAATATATGATTCTTTACATTCACACTTTATGATATTTCTCCAATATGAAAAGAATTAAATATATGAAATTAGTATAAATAAAAATAAAAGTCAATATAAATTCCAATAAATATATGATTTCACACATTCACACTTGATGATATTTCTCCAATATGAACAAAGAAAAGATGTGGAATGTCACATAATTTATTACACTAACATATTTATTTCACTTTCACAACAAATCCTCAAGTGATCAATACCAATTTAATATAAATACAAAATATATAACTTTGACGCCTCAAAACCCGGGGTCCGTTGACAACTGGCCAACCTCGCAGAATACTGCACATGGGTAACCCGACGCCACCACATGGACCTGGCAGGCCTCCTTTCAGACGGAGAGCCACCCAAGGTACAAAAACTTGTCCCAACACCATAAATGACCACAGATCTCGCATGCGAGTGTACGGCCACTTGGGCCTTTGCATCATCATCACAAATACATCAACTATATACACAGCTTCACAGCTAATAAATTATTCTTAATTCAACATATATTAAAATGTACAATTTTTAATACATGTTATACAAAATGACAATGTCAAAGCCACAACCCGACTTTCTTCTAACCGCGCACTAAGGAGCACCATCCTCCCTCAGACACCCTCAGACCAAATAGTGATCCTTCGACAAGGTGAGCAAAACCCCAAGAGGATAATTTCCTACATGGTTACTTCCCACCTAAGTGCACATGTCATGGCAAACAATCACATCCAAGAATTTATACAATCCCATCGGGAATGTCTATATGTCCAATCTCATGTCCCGAGTCCTCACCGACTCCCTCACATATGCCTAAGCCGAATGCGAGTAAAATATCCAGTTTTCAAAACAAAAGCTATTTGTTCTTGAAAACTCACTACCGAGTTTTGGTAAAATATTGGACAACACTCTGAGACGAATTGTCGATAATGACGCCCAAACCTCGGGGTCCGTTGACTACCCACAACTCATGGAACACTGAACGCCGGGTGACCCGACATTATCGGAAATCTGCGCGTAGTCTCCTTTGCACGAGCTCTACCCAAATACAAACATGCATATACTCGTTTCAAACAAAGGCAATATATCCAATATATCCAATATATCCAATCACATGAGTAATACGACCACTGGGCTCCACAAACGATACTCATAATACACTAACTATGAATCCAACTATATAATTAAATAGTTACAGAGGTTACAATATTTTCACTTATACAATACATATATTAAAATTAGACATTTCAACATATGTATATCATCAACCAAAGCTACAAACAACCCGCTTTCTAATCCTCAACCCTGTGACGTGCCGTCCTCGCACGCTCCCCAGACTGCAGCATCCTCGACGTGATGAGCTAATGTCAAGAGGAATCGCCTCTGCTGCCACTTCCACCTGTCAGAATGCAGAACTGCCTGTGCACAAACATACATTCAAGCAAAACGCACCATCCTACTTGAATGTGTCTACATGACCAACTCAATCCCGAGTCCACCGACTCTCTCACACTTCGCCTAAGCCTCTATGAGAATTCACTGCTTTGTTAGTGGACAACCCTCCCATGTATATATATCAACTGGGCTGCCTCCGATCGATTAATATATTATTTGCTCGTGGATTCATCCTCCGATGAATATCATCTGGGCTGCCTTTCGATGATTTGATATTTTTAATTTGGACTACCCTCCGATAATTAATATTTTGACAACCCTCCGAACCATTTTCTCTTCTAGACTCATCTCATGCACTCACTCCTATAAATTCTGGGGTGTTACAAAGGTATACTGAATGCATGTATGTCAATTCCAATACACGACCACATGCAAATATGTAAACACGCGACATATCCACATAATATCCAATCACACAATCATGTCATGTAATTAATCAATTCATACATCAAAATTAGCCTACTTTAGCTAATGATCAAACACGAGCAATTTACTTGAATTACTTCCCGGACCAAACATATTAATTTAAAATTTATTTTGAGAACACCTAAGCCGGGAATAGCGAAACCCTAAGCATTATTCCCCGGAAATTACAAATCATCTGCTCACTTAGTGAACCCGCAGCTCACGACCATTTCCTACTCCTATGCATGCCATCACAATACAATTCATTTCATAATTTATAATTACACCCATATCAAATTTCGACAATACGAACCTGTAAAAATTTAAAAATTCTGGGAACAATACGGTCCCAAGTTTCGTGACCGACCAAACGACCCTCACTCGCCCCAATCGCCAAACATCGAAAAGTACTTAAAGAATGAATAAATCCAAGTAGGGAGAAACCTCTACCTCGCCGAAAGCCATGAAACCCTTCAAACCCACTCCACAAGCCCCTCCGCGCAAAGCAGCCTTCCTTCTTGTCCCGAAGACCGCCGACTGGCCGATTGCCTAACATTTTATGTAGAAGTCTCGACCTTTCTCTCACTAGAATCCAATCTCCATGCCCACCGTCGATTTCCCCGTCTCACTTCACTCCGCTTGCTTTATTTCAATTGAGAAGAAGAGCACTATTTACAATTTCGCCTTTTAGCACTTAAATCAAATTCCATAATGACCATTACGTCCCCTCATTTCCCAGTTTTGACATTCGACACTATCTCGGCCGTCCATTTCCATCATTTCTCTACTCATACCACTTATGGCTCATGAGTGTGTGTTTTATGTGACTTTCTTCACATCGAAAATTGTTTTACGGTACCCGAACCGCGATGCCTCGAAAAACGTGTAAATTCCGACTGTCTCGGAATTCGACGAAATTTTACGTGCTAGCTAGATTTCGCAAGACGATTCCAACTACGAACCGCTTCTCATCTGCATCTGCAGAATAAATTCCAGATTTTTTTAACCTGGCAACAAATTTTGTAACTAAATTATGATTTTGCCCTTTTCTTCAAGAAATCGAAATTTCGCCTACGCATAACGCTTCAAAACACTCACATCCTCATCCTAAGTGACCTGAACGACTCTCCAAGGCAATTCTTCAAAAATCTTCCTTAAATTCCTTTCACAAACATTTTCGCTTTTCTTTCACTTCATGTTACGCACCTCACTCCCACATTTCTCCCAGTGCGGTCTCAACAGAGATAATACGAACGCATTTACGCTAATCCCAACACATTCATGCTAATATATTCACATGCATATATATTAACATAATTAATTCAAAACAACCATGTTATTAACCACATCAATAACACCAAAATTAGCTCATGGCCAATTAGCAAACACAAACAATTCATTCGTGGAATCACTATACCACACATTTCACACCAAGAAAATCTTGTCATTTCATTCATGTGAATGGGAAACCCTGCTGGCACCGTTGTGTGGCCACAACAACGGGATTTTCTCCACTGTTCATAAATTTCAGACCGAAATACGGCTAATCCAAGCCTCTAACATCCTCAACCATTTACATGGCTCTTATCCAAAGAATAACACAAGTAGGAAAAGATCCCTACCTCTCGAGTCGTCGAACTCCACCTCAAATCGGTGTCCACAGAAGCCTCGCCGCATAGATCAACTTTGTTTATTGTCTGGCCGAGAACCGACGGTCCAACTACCGCAAATCTAGGGACCCATCGCATCCCATTCACCCCTCCGCCCGCTTAACAATCTTAATAATTCCCAATGTGTCCTTTCGATTTTTGACACTTTGCACACCGGGCCATTCATTTCATCATCTCTAATCATGAAACATGTGTCACATGAGCCACGTGAGACTTTTGTCATATCACATGTCTTTTTAAAAGTCGCTTTAACGCACCCGACACCCTACAATAAAAACGTGAAATCTCGACTGCCTCGAATTCGACTAACTTCGACGCGGGTAGTTAGATTCAAGAAGACCATTCCAACGGTGAAGTCCGTTTTATCATCCGAGATCTAGAAAATTTTCGAAGTTTTGACCGAAATGACCATTTTGGTTCTTTTTCGTATAATCGATTTTCTCTGTGGCTTGGCCAATAACACTCCAATAAAAATTCCAATATATTCATTTATTTCACTTTCACCACAAACTCATGATCAAGGTATGAATTTAATATAAATTCATACTTTTTCGTTAACTTTTATTAATACAAATTATAAAATATAAGATAAGAAGAATACCGTAAATAATGAAAAATAGAGCTGAATTAATTTTAAAAAAATAGTTATAATCTAATTTATTTAACGGAACATAAGATTTATCATAATATTTAAATGAAATTTGGAAAATATATATTATTTTAAAAGATTATGTAAATTTATAAAGCTATCAACCTATTATTACGAAATTAATCAAAATAAATATTTTTAAAAAAAGCTAAATTGAAATAAACACATCTTACAAAATTACAATCAAATTATCAAAATAAATATTTAAAATATAATATTACTAAAGACTAGAGTTCCATCCGCCTACCGACAGTTAGTCCTACAAAGTTCGCCAGTCGGTAAATTTAATTTTTTAAGGCCCGCCGATCACTTAACGGACTTTAGCACGGACTACCACGTACTTCAGCATGGGCCAATGGGCCCAGAGATTTGACTGGCCGGGCAGCCCTGCACAGGCCTGACAGTCTGCAGCCTGAATTCCGCCCAGTGGTCGGTCAAAATTTAATTTTTTATGTCCGCGACCAAATTTACATGACTTGAGAGATCGACGGCCCGGGACGTTCAGTATATCGAATGGGCCCAAAGAGATGATCTACCGGCAAAGCCTGTAACGGTGGGCCCGACGGCCTGTAGTGGCAGTCCGACGGCTCCGTGAGTGGCAGTGTCCCAGCCCACCCCCTCTCTCCAACGGCCATGCTGACCGTTGGCTACTCCCTCCCCTCCCCCCTTGCAACGGTCACATGACCGTTGCACACCTCTTTTCTTTTTTCTTTTTTTTCCTATTTTTTCTCTATAAATACACCACATATTCTCTTAATTTTTCATCAACTATCTCTTAATTTTTTCATACTTCCAAATTCACTTCATTTTCACAATTTGCTCTCATATTCTTTTAATACTTCATTTTCTTCAATCGCTTTCTTCATATTACGATATTATCAGAAGTGAAATCAAGATCGTGACTCCAATGTCTCGGGATTTTTAAAGAATTTCAACTTCGATCTTCCAATCGAGCAATATTTCCAATTCTCATTTTTTCTTATTTGTCATTTTATTTTGATTCATTATTTTATTTTTTAGTATAATATTTTATTAATAATTTTAATATGATAGCGCATGCAAGATCTTCTTTTCTAGTCCATGTACATCATTAAGCAAAAAACTTAGCTCAAATTTATGTAATTTTTTTGATAGAATAAAAATAATTTTAGAAAATAATAAAAAGAAATAAAAGAAACGTACTCAGAAGCAAACTTTAAAGGATCAAATTACAAGACAAGTCATTTAAAAGACACAATGAACAATGTAAAATTAAGAATAATGTAGATATTATAAATTATATGCAATTAGGTAGAGATGAATGTGGAAATTTAAACATTTTCTTACATTTAGCCTCATTATTGAAAAGGAATTGATTACATAATAAGAGTCGAATACCTTTTAATACGATTTAAACTGATGATTATTCGTAAAACAATTCAAACATCGACACCCTCATTCAAAGGTCAGTCCCGGAATATCGTTAAAAGAGATATTATAAAAAATTTCAAATGTAACGAGAAAATTTAAAACAATATTTTACAAATTTTGAAGGAAAATTTTGTTTAACATCCGATATTTTGGACATCTTTTAATGCATGAGGCTTTTTGTATTATCATTACAGTGAGATAGTGAACGGATGTTAAATAAGTTAATACTTCATTTAAAACAATAAATACTCCACATAATGGTACAAATATATCAACTTTAATAAATGATAAAATTATATATTTAGGTATTCATGATAAAATATTTACAATAACATTAGATAATGCTTCAAATAATACACAGCAATGCAAAGATTAAAAAAGATTTCTTTGCAAATAAACGGATGATCACGCAAAATTATTTCACGATGTTGTTGTGCACATATTTTAAAATTGTTTGTATAAAATTAGAGACATGAATTATTTTTTGATTGTTACAAAATTGCAAATATGAAAAGAAAATATGTTTGTACATACTAACCAGATGGAATTCTACTTATGTGTCTTTACAAAATATTACAAAATATAAAAAAAGAGTACAATTATACGAAATGCAATTATCTAAGAATAATAATAATGATGTAGATGTCATGATTAAACGATTATGATTTTAAGACATTGCGACCTTCTACGAGATCTTTTGAAATTTTTGATACTTCAACAAATATTTTCAGTAGTCATTGTATTATCCAACTTCACATTCAAGTTATTATGCAAATAACTAGTATTTATATGGTACTTCAAAATTATTTACAGGAATTTTTAATGATACAATTTTTGCAACAGATAGAAAAATTAAAAAATATTGGGAGAAATACCTTTAATTTATTTATATTGGCTTAATTGTGGACCCTAGATTAAAATTTGATGCTTTAGATGAATGGTTGCCGCTATTTACAATGAAGATCAATAAAATTGGAAGAAATTAAAAAATAAAGTAAATTCAAGTATTATATATTTTATATAATATTTATAAAGAAAAATATGGTAATAATATTAGTTTGATAAAATCATCATTCACGACAAGCTCCTCATCTTTTTATAAAAGCCCTTTAGAAATGTTCAAAAGTAGAAAAAATGCAACAACTAGTTCTCCAAATAATACAACAGATATAGATAGATATCTCAATGTAGAAACAATTCCATTTGAAGATAATGAAGATTTTGATATTTTAGAATAGTGGAAAACAACAAATTAAATAATTCCTGTTATCTATTATTGCACGTGATGTATTAATCCATGCCCTCGTGAGTACAAATAAGATCAAGCCGCTTAGCAGACAAGAGGGTTAGCAAAAAGAGATGTAATTTGTCACCTCAAGAACTGGCAAAGAGTATGTTTAAAAGATTAGAGTTTAGCGGACAAGAGATTGCATGATCATGTTCGAAGCCGAACTTAGTATCGATACGTAAACTTAAAATATCAAGACATGAATGGATCAAAGATAGTTCCCGTCACCGTAAAAATAATGATTAAAATATTTTATTGGAAATGTATATTGTATTTTTATTTTCTTATGGTTGAAAAGTATAAATGATTGACAAATAAGTAGGTGTCAACCTAGTTGGGATGTACTTATTTTGTAGTGATGTAAACTTTTCATACATTTCTAAATGTAATTATATTTTATTAATAAAATTTTAAATGATGTATTTTTTATTTTGAATTGTTTTTAAGCTTACTTTTTATTTAACTTTTGAATACAATTTAAATAAAAACCTATGTGGAGGGGTTACTTTTAGGCGTGGCTTTTAAGTGCGGGCTTTTAGATGGGTAGGGATGTATGGACCTGGAAAGCGGTATTCGCCCAAACCCACCCCATTTGGACCTGGGGATGACTATACGTATTGGATCTGGGACGATACGGAAATACCAGAGGCAAACCTCGGCTGGCAGATGGAGGCGATGACTCTATTTACCCCCGCCCGCCCCGCCCCAGCCCCTCAAGCACCCGCTGCTAAACAAATAAATAAATAAATATATATATATATATATATATATATATATATATATATATATATATATATAAATACTCAAGCCCTAATTTATTCTGCTCAGCCGCCCACCTACTCTTAAAGCCCTCCCTGCCTCCATCTCTCTCTCTCGCACAGTGAAACACACACCCGACTCGCCTGCCTCCTCCAGCTCCTCACAGTCACAGCCGAGCTCCTCGTTGATCGCTGCACTACAGGTGAGTTTCTCTCTCAGCCGAATCTCCATCTTCCCTATATTCTCTCCTTCTTTTTTTTCCCCTTGATTTTTATATCTTTCTCTATTCTCATTCGAGTAGATCGGGATAGTTTCTAAGTTTTTTTTTCAGTTATATGTTTGTATTGGGTATATATGGGTTTGGACGTAGCTTAGTTATATATACGCTTGTATTTGGGTATATATATGTATTGTTGCCTATATAAAACAGATGATGGTATCAATGGGAGTCTTCATTTCCAACTTGATCGCACTTTCATTCTCGGCTACCGTTGGTATTTTCCGCCGCCGACGCTAAGTCGGCGGGCTGTTCAAATAATCAATCACCAAATCTTCGTGGAGTTTATCTGTGTTGTGTTGTAGATATAGAGATAGATGATGTATCAACCTCTCTTTCAATTTTATTAATTTCACCAATAACTTTCCTCAAAAAATCCAACAAAAAAACTTGACATCACAAAATACACGTGTGCATCATATATGCGGCTTTTATCGGTTTGTTTTTATTTATATATATTTAGCCATTGATTGAGCTGAATTGATAAAAAGTATAAGGAAAGTTCATTTTTCTTCCTAATAAGCAAGAAAGTTCATTGTCATGTCTTGTCTTGCTTGTAACATCGTTGTACCGTTGTATCATGGATCTTTAACCTGACGAGAAAGCCTGGGAAAAACTATAAGAATAAGACATTCACTTGTCCTCGGGATTTTTCTCATTTCACAAGAATTGAAGGATATCACATTTTTTGAATTTTTAAATGTTCAAGGTTTACGCATATGAATAGATTCGATTTATTTCAAAATACTCTGAATTTTTTAAATCAATATTGCTGGTGTGTCTTGCACAGCTAAGCAAAGGTGAATTGTTTGGAGATTTGGAAATCACTAGAGCGGTTTTGGGCTAGAGTTTCTAGGTTCTCAGGTTGAGTTATTTATCCAATTAAACAGAATGGATAGATAGAAAATTTATAATAGTTCATCGCTTTGATGTCTTATTTTGCATATTAAAAAGAATCGATAAAAGATGATTCTTTTATAAATTTAATTGAAGGGATTTAAATTATGGAAATGCTTAGATCATGGATTTTTGTGAGGAGTTTGAGTGTATTCTTTATTTTTCCACTACATGTTTTTTATAATCAATATCTTCACGCATTTTGTTTCTATTGGATGGCTTAATGGATGATAACTTCTAATTAGTTAATCTTCTTTTCAAATGGGTTTGTGGCCAATTATCTCTCGCCTTTTTTCATATTCTACCATGTGATATCATCTCCGTACATTTAGATTGTCATATGTCAATACATAAATATTTATAAAATTCAACATTTTTACATGTAGTTGATTACAAACAATGGAAGGAGAAGCAATGAGAAATAATATGTCAACCTCAAACCTCGTAACACCGGTGAAAGTAACCAACTTCAACTTATTGATGAAAATCAATCTACCAACTCAACTCCAATGACTCTGTGAAACAAGATAGGCATAGATCAATTGTGGAATCATTTCAAGAGGAAAACAATGGATGGGAAGATAAAGAAGGAGTGCAATGAATGTAAGAAAATGTTGGCTGGGTGGTGCTAAGAGTGGAACTAGTCACTTGCATGACCATCTTAAAAGTTGTCCGAGAAAAATATAAAATTTGAAGCAATGTTTATTGGTATCAAACCACCAAAGAAGGATACCGAGAAAACAATGGAGAATCAAGGCATTTGTTCAAGATGAGGATGAGGGATCTTGCCAATATGATCAGACAGACAAATATCCTCTTAGTATGGTTTGAAAGCATCACCGGGTTTCAAAATATTGCTCACACTCTTCAACCAATGTTCAAATGGTATCCCGCAACACTCTCAAATGATATCCTTCAAATTTACAAACCGAAAAGGAGAAGACAATGAAGTTGTTGAAAAACAAAAGTAGAGTTGCTATCACTACGACATGTGGACTTCAAACAATCAAAGAAAGGGATACATGGCAATCACCACACACTTTATTGACAATTTCGACATTGCAAAGTCAATTATAAGGTACTAACAATCTTTCATTACATGTGTTATTTATTATAAGGTAGTAATGATCTTCCATTAACATGTGTTATTTATTATCTTAGATTTTTATATGCCTTATCCACATACCAAGGAAGTAGTTTGTGGAGGCTTCATGGAGTGCTTTTCGATTGGAACCTTGATAGAAAGTTGATAACTTTGGATCGTGGGATAATTTGTACTACTAATGATGCAATTGTGGCTATTTGGATCGACAAACTTCCATTTGCTCATTAATATTGCAGTGGCCTGTTGTTCCATATGCTACTACAGTACCATATTCTCAACTTAATTGTCCAAGATGGTTTGAATGTGATTGGAGATGGTATTGAAAGAATTCGTGATAGTGTTAAGCTTATCGACAAAGATCTCCCAAGAGAGTGCAAAATTTAAGAGGTACCATCAAATACATATTCCAAGTAACAAGAAGCTTGCTCTGATGTTAAGACTGATGGAATCTCTACTTTTCTCATGCTTTCAAATTAGTTTGATTTATAGAGATGTGTTTGCCTCGCTTTGAAATATCGAGACTCTCATTACAAGATTTTGTCCAACTGAAGATGATTGGGAGGTGGCAAGAGAGATTTGTGAAAATTTGGAATTGTTTCATACTGCAACCAAATTGTTTTCAGGTACTAAGTATCCTACTGCCAATGTATACTTTCCAACTATTTCACAGGATAAGAGAGAAATATCTAAGTGGCTTCAAAGTCCCAAAGACGTGATAAAAGATATGGCCTTGAATATGCTGTTTAACAACATTGGAGTGTGATTCATGGTGTTATGGAAATAGCCACTGCTTTAGATCCACTGTGATAAGTTGAGAATTTTGAGTATTACTATGAGAAAATGTATGGAGGTGTGGAAATTTTAAATGATGACGAGGATTAAGGAGCTTTGCTTGAATTGCCAATATGAAGCTTAGGCAAGGAAATGATTATGAACCACAACCTTTCTCCTTCCTTCAATCAAATATTGATCTCAACTTCCATTAATTGATGACTTCTATAATTTTGATAAATTTATACAAACAAGAGACATAAACAAAGCACATGGAGTCTAAGTTAGATTGTTATTAGAAGATGGTATGATGCCAAGAACTTCGCATTTTGATGCATCAGTTTTGGAAGCACAAGTGGTCCCATCCCCTCCTCCAAATGATTGCTAAAGATCTTTTGCTATTCCCTTGCTTCTACCGGTTGTCTCTAATCGCTTAGCACAAGTGGGAGGGTGATCACCCACATCGCACAGACTTCTTCCAACTACGTAGCTCTAATGTGCTCTCAAAGTTGGTTACAGTGCTGAAGAACGCAGGTGATGAAATATTTTGTGGTGATATGATCATAATGCGTGCATTATTTATGACTAATGCATTTAATTTTTTTTTTTTAGGTTCATCTACTTCAACGAGCCTGAAGAGCTACAAATTATTGGAGGATCTTGATATTGATGATGAGGTATATCATTTTAGTTGAAAATTTCTCTTTGGAAGAATCTAATTATTTTTTTCTTTTAATGATATAGGAAATTGATGTTGAAGAAGTAGATTCTACCACCACCGATGGTGTTAAGGGATGATTGAGTTGGTGTGAAGCCGGTGTTAAGAGATGATTGAGTTGATTAAGATGATTTTACCACTATTATGTTGTTTGTGTTATGTTGAATTATATCAAATTGAAGTAGTATTTGACATTTGTTGTTTGTATTTTGTTTAAAGATATTATGCTACATTAGTGTTGTGTTAGATTATTTAGAATGTTGTTGGATTATTTAAAATATTGAATTTATTTAGCTTGGACTCGGGCTTCATTGGTTCGCTTAGGCTTGGCTTGGGAAACGGTATCAGGAAGCTGTGGATGGGGATGGGGATTAAAATTTATCCGTGACAGGATGGAGATGAAATTAGATCAAGTAATCCGGTGGACCGGATGGACGTGAGTTTTTTAAGCTGGCAATTTGACACCCGCCTCGCTCCGGCCCACCACTACCATCCCTATAGATCGCCTTTAGGCGTTTATAAATGGCTTTAGGCGGCTCTAACCGCCGCGCTCAGCGCTTGACGCCTATGGGCAAAGCTGGCTGGTTGGGCGCGGGCCGACTAAATGAAGCCGCGGCCCGGCCCACCCTTCAACGGGGCTTGGGCCTAAGCCAGCTTCTGCCGCGACCGGCTAAAGCCCATCGGGTCGACGAGTCTGCCGGGCCTCGGCCCCGGCCTTTTGGAGATCACACAAAGAAAGACTTAAAACACTTCTTAAATTATCCAACCACTTCTTTTCAATAAATTATCCAAATCAATTTGATTCTTCACTACTCAAATGTAAATTCTTAAAAATTATCCAAATTTTATAAAATTAAAATAAATTAATTTTGGGCATTTATTTAAGATCTTATCTTCCTGAAGTGCTACTTTTTAATAATAATTATTGGTGTTTGAAAAGAAAATAATTTAAAGCATATCAAAAAAAGCTTGGAAAGAGCTTTATACTTTAAGCCTAAAATCAATCATCTTAAATAACAAAATTATCACTCTAACAAATTATGTAAAAAAATATATAGGAAAAAATAAATCTAAAAAAGTAGAAAACAAATTCCAAAAATATTATATAAAATAGGTAATTTAAAAAAATAGAAAAAATTATGACATATAATTAAAAATAGAAAGATTTTCTATTGATGATGGAAAGAATGATAGAGAGAGAGGATATATATATATATATATATATATATATATATATATATATATATATATATATATATATATATATATATATATATATTTAAATAAATATTTTTTAAAAAAGCTAAAGAGAAACACATCTTACAAAATTACAACAAAATTATCAAAATAAATATTTAAAATATAATATTACCAAAGACTTAAAGCACTTCTTAAAAATTATCCAAATCAATTTCTTTTGAATAAATTATCCAAATCAATTAGGTTATTCAAATAATCAAACAAATTCTTAAAAATTATCCAAATTTATAAAATTAAAATTAATTAATTTGATTAGAATTCAAAATCCAATGCTAAAATAGAATAAAAAAATTTTAAAAATAATATTTATTCTCTATGGTTTCTCGATTTTATGCGCACCCTAAATACGCTTAAAGCAAAGAAAGTAACTTTTTATAGCTAAACATTTTCTTTAAACTGAACTCGAATCTAATTCACTAAAAAAAAAATATTATTTTTATCATGTTAAAAACCTTCGCTCTAAACGAATGCTGAATAGTAATTAAAAAATAATAATAATTGAATAAACTATTCTTTCTCAAACTGAATCTAAAGAAAGATTTTGTTTTTTAAAGAAAAAAAATTCTTAACATAAATCACACTTGCTTTCTGAAACAGAATCCAAAAGAAATTGATTTTTTTTTTTTTTTTTTGAATTCTTATCAGCGGTAGAATTAGGAAGCCGCGGCGCCCCAAAGATTTTGAGGCAAAGCACTACGTAGTTGTGTGACATTAGCTAAGTCATGAAAACTGATTTTGATTGGTTGAAAGAATGGAAAAAATAGGTACCACGTCGAACTTGAGTATAATCGTGTTTTGAGTATAATTGTATTGACCCGCTTAATAAATGAGTCATATTCGTGTTGTCTAACACGAATTTGATCTGAATTGACCCGTTTAATTATTATATTAATTAATTAATCTATTTAATAAGTTATTTATGTTAAATATGGATTATTAATTATAAATTCTATTACTTAAATAATAAAATAATAAACATGTTAAATTAAATAATCAAATTAAATAGGTCATATTCAGACGACTCCGCTAACACAAATAATAATAAATGAGTTGGGTTTGAGTTACTTAATGTTGTTATGTTTATTATCCGTGTTGGTTTGAGTTAATAATATTGACAATTTAATACCGAATATAACTAATCGACACGAATTGTCACCACTACCATTTTACCATTTTTTGAGGAATTGAATCAAATATAGTCGTAATTAATAATATTAGGTGATCGTAATTAATTAAGTCAATTTAAAGATAATACAACACACAAAGGCAAGTAAAAATCTAAAGAAATTATATATAACAAGAAGAGTAACTTTATCTTAAAAATTTATAATAACATATGTTTATTTTTAAACATGATTATCACATGTTTATTTTTAAATATGATTATCAATATATTGAAGTGAAAAAAGGTGACAAAGTACAGAAAGAAAGAAATAAATAAATAACAATGTATTTAGATACAAATCTTTTTAATCAATGTCAATAATGTACTTAAATTTAAGGAGAAATATCGCAATACAAACTTAGGAATAATCCAAATTGGTGGCGGTGATCAACCTCCGGGAATGCTTAGAAAGAATAATGTTCAGGATGGATCCATCATTTAAATCGCACACCGTGTCGCAGGGCCTCCACATGTAAATAATATAAGTCGTTAATCATCATAAAAGTATATAGAATTTGGTTGACATCCTAAGAAATCGGTTTGATAGAAGTTGAATGATTGTCTCCCAAAACAAAGAACGCCTCCGAGGCAAATCCACCTTAATCCATTTTAATCTCTAAACAATCAATGTTCAACTTGTAAAATCAAGTAAATCTCAATGTCGTCACATTGCCATAATCACCTTCTTCATTCTCGCCATCCTAATAACTCGTAAGATATCACCATTGGGATTCACCAATATGGCTTGTGATTGATACCCCTGCTAAGATTATCGTGTCGCAGAGTAATGCATTTTATTTTGTTCGATTGCCACTTACTGGCCAATGGATAAAAGAACACCAAGTTTGTCTAACACATAAAATAATCTACTGTGCAAATAATATCACGATGCCATAACCCTTACGATACCTACCAATGATATGGCATATGGTTTTAAAGAAATCACAAGCATCTTTTGTCAATGTATGTCCAGCTTATCACCAAATTTAATGAACGCTTAGTCTCCGCTTCAAACCATATATGACCTATGAGTACAAAATCCCCTTCACATTTGATCGGCCGATAATACACCTGATAGTCGCTTGGTGTAATCTTGAGCGCGAAATTCTTCGTCTTCTTCAACATTTGATTCAATTTCTTCTTTTTGCTCTTCTTCCTACTCTGCTTCTTCTTCGCTATTTTCCTCTAATTCTAACTCTCCGTCTGATTCTAGTTTTTCATATTCGATGTCTTCTTTATCACATTCTTCTCGCATCCGCTTTACATACCAAACCTTTCAAGATGAGGAAGGCCGACATCATCGAATTCATCCCGATAGCGTTTAAATAATAATCTGAGGGGAGTGGAAGGTGAATAGATTTTCCGAGAAAGGATTTCGCTGAAGAGTGTTACCCTGAAGGAATCACAACAAAATCAACCAAACAGAATATCCGCTAGTTCTGATATTGTAAGGTATCTTCAACTAAAACTCATGGAGGCTTTTCCGAGTGACATCATATAAACAACGCAATCAAAGCCATACACGGCTTATAGGGACGTAGAAGAAATGGAGTTGTTGTTGTGAGGACGATCGTGTTTGGCGGTTTTTACGCACATGCCGGTACCACTGCGCCACACCGCCAATGCTTAAAGACTCAAGATCAATCTCGATACAATCGGCCATGGGAATAAGATTATCCAATATTGTATCGAGAAGGTTCGTGGGAAGTCATGCCCACTTTGAAGATTTTGAGGGCAAAGCCATTATTGCTAGTTCTCGACGACGAAGAAGGGAAGAAGGAAGATGAAATATAGGTCAGTTGATGGTGTTTAAAACCCTAATCAGAATCTAACTAAATTTAAGAGTTTGATTTTTATTTTATTTTTTGAAACTCTATTTGTGTGGACATGTATGGTATGGGTTTATACTTTACGTTTATTGTTTAAAGACATGACATGAGGATATGAGTTTACTAAAATGTATTAAAAAGTGATAAACTTTCAATATATATATATATATATATATATATGATCATTGAATAGTGAGAAATAACATTTTCGGTTCAACAGTCTGGTTTTTAAAACATTACTCAATTTTTAATCTTTATAGAATTAAAAATTTTTTTATAATTTACAATAAATGTAAATATCAAAATATTTTGAATAGGAAGATATTGCAAATTTGTACTAAAATTTAATTCTTAATAGATTTTCTAAAAAAATCAAATATTTGTTATTATTTATTAAATTAATTATTATTTTTAAAATTTAAAAATAAAAATGACAAAGTGTTCAAAAAGTTAAAAACTATGCTTTGTGAATATTTATTTAGATCGATATCTTAATGGTATCTTGAGGATTTATGTATAATGACATCCTTATTCCTTCATCTAATATATCCATGTATATGAAGATTTGTGTTTTATTGAATTTTTCGATCTTTTTGATTTTCTGTATCTGATTTATTATTTGCACATTGCTTTATAATAAGAAAATAGAGTCCATTTGATAGTAAATTTAAGAAAGCACTTCACTTTTAATTAGAATAGTGTAATTAGAAAAAGTTATTTAATAAAATTTACTAAATATTATAAATATGAAAAATCATGGACATTAAAAATCATTTATACATTTTTTCGATTTTTTTTTTTTTTTACTTTTTATGGGGCAACAATAAACTTTATGGGACATTAAAAGTTTTAGGGCTTTACAATAGACCTTTCTTGGTCTTAAGTCTTCCTTGCTTATCCTACCGATAATGTTCCTTTCCAAATAGTATTTTGATAATACTAAAAACACTTTTCAAATAAAATATTTTTTACTAAATATATTATTAAACACACTCCATACAGTTGAGGGCAAGTAAAACACTAGAGTAGTTTTAGTTTCTAAAAATACTAAAAGAAAAAAAAATACAAAGAAAGATTATTTATCATATTTAATTGTCTAATGAAAAATTAGACAAGGTTTATTTGGGAAATACTTCAAATGAAAGAAAAAAATGCTTAGGAAAAAATAATTTTCGGTGTTTGATTGTCTCGTTAAAAGAATTTCAAGAAAATCAATTTAAATAAAATTAATTATAAATTAAAGTATTTAAAAATATTTAATCTTTATATTAATGAGCTTAAATAAATAAAATTGATTCGGCGAAGAAATACAAAATTATACCAAATTTAATTCTATTTTTATGTTCCTTCATTTTTTTTTCTTTTACTTTTCCTTCATATTTTATTTCCTTTTATTTTTCCTCAAATTTTCCGACAACCAAACATACCTACAAAGAAAATCAGCAGAGTAAATGAATTTATTTAAAAACTTACCAATTTAAATTATTTAATCTTTGGAAATTAACAAATTATGTTTGAAATAGTAAGTAAAATAATATGTGAGATTCAACTTTTTTTTTCCTTCATTTATTTCTCTTACATTTTTGGGAACCAAACATAATCTAGTAAATTGTGACAAATTACTTAAAATGGTTTAATAATAATTAGATTTTACTTTGAATTAGTCTAGGTAAATTCAAGGACAAATTACTGAATTAAATTTTACTTTGAACTAAAACATATGATCTTCAAACTATGAGTAAATAATTTTTTTAAACTTAAGGAGGGCATTTGCCCTAAGCTCATTCGAGGTCCGCCCCTGACTCCATGAAATCAATAAAACATGGTATTTGAGTGTGAATAACCAAACAGATTTACGACAACAAATAGATTATCATAGATTTATAAAATGTTTTATAGTTCATTTAAAGGCATCCTTCTTGCTAAATCATATATTGAAATCTAGATAAAAAATATAATTTTTATATGGTTAATGTTGGTTGTCCTTATTCACGCTCATCTCGCCTGGGTAAAACGCAAAATTAAAAAAACGTACATTTATTATAACAAAGTATTTGGGTGTCAAAAAAAATGTTGGTGACACTTAAGGCTTGACTCAAATAGTAAAAGGGGCATGGGCGGGGTGTCCCACTCTCAAATTCCTATAAAAACACAATTACAATATTGTTATGTAAAGTTAATAGAAGTAAAAAAAAAAGAAGGTTAATGTTCTAAAAAATATTCAAAAAATACAATTTCTCATAAAAATATAAAAGAAAATTAAATATAACTAAATTAACTTTAAACTTATATATTTAAAATTATTTAATTTTACATAGAAAATTAAAATAAGAAAATAATTTTGAATTTTATTTTTTCAATTTTTTTTTTCTCCTACATTTTTCTTTCCTACAAATTTTCTAAAAACCAAAAACATATAGCTTAAAGCCTCTCGAGTCTTCCCTTGCTAATCCATCTAGTGAGCCCATCTAGTGATAAACAAAAACGAAGTGATGAGGTCCTGAACAAGTGAAAGGCTGACAACCCATCTAGTGAGCCAAGCTCAAATTCTCAAAGGCCCAAAGGACAAAATCATCGACGTACCTTGAACCCAACTGGATAGCCAGGCCAGTTTAAACCACCATTTTTATTAAAGATGGATTAAATTAGGCTTTGATTGAAAATTTTCAACCATAACTCAAATTTGGATTTGGATTGAATTGAGATTGAATGAGGTTGCAATTGGAGATCAACCCAAAACCGGATTTAGTTAACGTATATTATCCTATATAATAATAGTCAAATATAAAACATTTCCTTTTTATCTTTATGTTGCTCCCATTTTTTTTTTTTAAATATCAAATTTGTTGAATTACCTGATTTTTCCAAGTCTATCCCAAAATATTTCTTAAAACTATTATAAATTTGTTGAATTAACCTCAATCCAACGATTCCAACTCAACCCAAAAAAGTTGTAGTCTACTTCAACCCATGACCAAGGATACCCACAGCTATTCGGTATTCAAAGAAGTTGGAATTCAAGACTATGGTATATTTGAAAATGTGTTAATAGTTTTCTAGTTTTGTTGTTCTGAAAATCTAGTTAGAAATATTTAAGAAATTTTTACTTTGTATTTTCAAATGCTTATTAAGAATATTTTTTATATATATAATATTTTAATTTTTCTTCAAGCATATGTTTTTACTATTAATCCCAGATGCTTACATTATCCTCTCTAAAGCTTTTTAACACTTTGACATGCTGCTTCTATCGATAATAATGCTAACCTGAATTAATAAATTTATCTCTTTTTAAAAAAAAAAAGATATGTCCTTCAATATAGCAAACCATCTCTTTTTCTTAAGAACAAATGATAAGATCATTTTAGAGCACACAAACATTTCTTACGAATTCAGACATAAGAGTCCGGTAATTCGAAATGAATCAATGGACAAACTGATTATGAGGTCATTATCAATATAAATATTTATCTGATTATGTGGCTCCAGATTAGTACCATATAACGACTCACTTGGGTCCCGCATGGCTAAATTAAGGATAGGTACGTGGGTCTATAAACCATACTCCCTCCCTTGACAGCTAACTTAAAGGTGAGTACTACCCTCAATGGTCGTAATAGAAGTATCAAAGTGGTTTGTTCATTGAGAGATGAACTTCAGCCCAAAATTGGTGGAGGCATTACCCACAAAAGGATTAAATCACAAAGTCACCGCCATTTGTCATGGATGTCAGTTCTAAAGAGGATGGATTGTAACGAACTGAACTAAGTCTCACATCGCTAAATTACGATTGCACATGTGGGTTTAAACCTATTGGGCTCCTTCTTTGAGTGACTATCTTTTAAGGATGAGTTATAGCAAAGGGTTGTAACATACCACAAAACTGGAACAACAACATCTTCTTCTTTTTTTTTTCTTTTGTTCTGAAAAAAATGATGTTGAACACTACCTAAGCTATTGTGTACTCGCACAATTTCCTAATTGTTCTAGCAATTCCACTATTTTGTATTGTTCTCCTAGCTTTAAGGAAAAGAAAAAGGAAAAGGAAAAGGAAAAGAAGAAAATCAAGAAAGAGCACACTTAATTCTTATATAGGCAAGTTAGCAAAAAAAAGAAAAATATCATCATAATAAAAAATAAAAATAAAAAAATAAAAGGGAACATAAAATGGAAATTATCCAACACTTTTAAAGAAGGTTGAAAAAGCATCTGATTGAACTCTCCACAGTAAGCCTGAGATTTTTAATAATGATATCAAATGCCTACTATGAAAGAAGACAACAGGCAAAGAAACAATAAAATAACAATGAAAAACCTATTGTGCAATAAAAATAAAAGTAAACCAGCCCATGTAGACATGACAATAAAAAGACAACAAAAATGAATGTTCAAACGGTCTAATTTGTCAATGGCTAAATCCAGAATTGACAATAATCAGATGATGATCAATGTTTCAGTTTTCCTGTCTAGATTTTGCTCTTACATGAACTCACATTCTATCTCAAGAAATTCAAACAGAGAAGGAATAGCCGTCACCTTATTCTAGACCTCTCCTCGTCTGATTGCGCATTTGGGGGTCCGGACAGAATCCACAAAGAACTCCTCGACTGGAACAAAATAAAGCAATTACCAATATCACACATCAAGATCATGAAAAGAAATTAGCATGTATTCTCAATTTAGTATGGCTTCAGTTACATAGATATATATATTAATCTAAAAAACTCCTTTTTTTTTTTTGGAACTCCTCTTGAATTGTTTAGCCATTCCATTTAGATACAAGAATAATGTGGCTTCCCAGAAGGAGAATTTGCATTGAGGGAAAGAAAATGGGAGAGAGATGCAATTTTAAATTACCAATATCGTCTTGCTCCGGAGAATCAAGCAAAATGTCTGAATCAGAAGCCAGAAAGGGAGAACCAGGGTAGTTTCCCAAAGCTCCTAGATCTGCAAACAATTTTATAAACAAAACATCAAAACACGAGGTTATCAGAATAGATTACAAAATAATCACAGCTTATCATAAATAATAATAATAATAATAATCCATGCAGCAGTAGTGGTACACTGTATACCTACTCATGCCAGATTTAGCATGTTTAAAAGTGCTGGGAGAGTTACATATCAAGTGCTTCTCCAAAAGCATTATACATCAATAAGCAAGTCTTCAACATCGTAAAAATGTTCTCTGAGTTTTTTAACACTTTATTTTTCTTCAAAAAATGTTTGTTATACTGGAAGAAAGTAATTCCAAACAAACTATATATTAACTATTTCTACGTGTAGGATATCAAGATCCAAGTTATTTGTCATTATAATAAAAGCACAGGAGTGATATGATAAAAGCTTGGGAATGAATTTGCTAGCAACAAGAAAGCAAAGTAGGTAGCTGTTAAACATTTTTCCAAGAATTCATATGATAAATATGGGTACAACAAATATGGACTTACTATTTTTGCTAAAGCTCAATTTTTTTCTCCTAAAGGACTAGTTTGCTTCTAAATGAAATCCATTGATTCTCAATGGTAAACTCGTTTTTCTTTATTGTTGCATGTATACTTGTTAATAGTCCACTTATCTGTATGTCCGGCGATTTAGAAAACACATATAACTAATGTACAAACATTGTCCCAAGTAATTTTCTCCTCGAAGAATGATCTAGATACATAAACTAACAAGAAAGATACAAAGTTAATGGATATATACCAGTCACATAAATGATGCAACATTGGGGTAACGAAAAGATAAGTCACATTGCACAAGCATGTAACAGAATATCATATGGTAGTTTCCATTAAGAACAAACAAAAAATTACCTCCTAAGTTTGATAAATCTGCTGTCAAATCTGAAAGACTGAAACTCCATGGAATTGGAGCCAAAGATCTGAGGGAATCTCTAGAATTCCCAGCCCCACCATCTGGAGGAAGCTGCAATCCTACTGAACTGGCCACTTCAGATGTAAATGCTGTCTCAAGTGCTGATGCCTCAACTCCCATTCCTGGGATATGGTTCTACAGTGAAGGAAATGGCCACTTGATGCAACCGAAGTAGGACTAACAGGCATCTCTGACATGGATGACATGGTTGCTTGGTGGAATAACAGGTGCTACATCTGGTGTAAAGTTGGTTTCACCACATTTAAAAATGAAAAATAACCAACTGCCATTAGCAGAATTTCAATAAAAACCAAAACATGTCGATGTTAAGTACACCTAATGACTGTTTTCTCCATTAGCAACATTTTGAAATGGACTAGCCGATGTCTCCATAGGATGCAGTTTACAAAGAAGATAACATTGAACAAACAATAACATAGAAAGCATGCTTAAAATAAAAAGCTGTACAACTTCATGATTTCTCTAATTTCTTATGGAAAACTAACATATCAGATCTTTTTCATAAGCTGCATGCTTATTGTTTACTACCAAGGAACATGAGTCACCTGGAAAGGGAGTCTAAAGCAGTCAGATAAACACATCTCAAGTTTGCATCATTATTTCAATGTCCAGCTTAATTTATTCATAACTTAGAAAGATTGATTTGTCCATTGATCTATCCTTGACTTTAATTTATTCATAACTTAGAAAGATTGATTAAGATTGATTTGTACATTGATCTATCGTTGACTGCAACAACTTAGACATACAAATGAGCACTACTCTTTGCATAGACATTTACAAGCACAAAAGGAATCATGGTTATTTAGCAGTAGTGATGCAGTTGTTAATTGAATGTGGTCACATGCTAGAGGATGAAGATATATGTATATCAAGAGAGTTGGTAGAGCACCAAGCTTTCCGTCTTTCAATCCTCACCTCAAGATCCAAAGGGTAAACACAAGTAAACTCATCTTTGTTGCATCCATTATTGGCTTGAGCTTTTGCCAGTCTCTATGTCGGTATTTCATGCATGCCATTTGTAATCAGAGATGAATAGGGAAAAAATCATTGATTTTCCTTAATCACAAGTGTACATATTTATATACAAGAGAATCCTAAATCAAATAGGAAAGAATATGAAGTTTCCTAATTGGTTTCTAACTCCACATATTTACATTATTATAACAATTATTCTGACTTCTAAGTAGTTAAGTGTTTAAATAAATACAGAATCTCTTCTTATCCATCTTAAATAAGTAGTAATCATATGATTAATGCCCTGATTTTTAATAGACTGTGTTATTCCCATGCATTGCATGAGTTTTCCACTTTATTATTCGTAGCTGGATCAATAGAAATACATAATCAAACAGACATGAGATGAAAAGCATAAAATGGAAAGATAAGGGAAGCTCTTCAGATTTAGTCAGATATTGTCTCATTCAGTGTGTACCAGCACATAAGGTGAAGGATGGGTTTATTTCATAACACAGAATGGATGGAGGGGAAATTGAAGAATTATAAACATCCCAAGGTCAAGATAGAAAATTTTCTCACTTGTTCCCAGAATTCATCCGCATAGGGTGGAAATTGCCTGGTGCAGGGACTCCATTCACAACATGGCAGCTGGATATTCCACAACCCATGGAATCAATATGCGGCTGACTGAGAGCCGATTAGAGGCTGTTGAAGAACAGGAGGTCCACCTGGTGCTTGTTGACTGCACCAAATACAAGCAGTCTTGAATGGTAATGATAAAACAATGATACCAAAATGCTAATAATCATTTTGCATTAGTGATCATCACAAAGAGAGTTCAGCAATAAAACCAAAGAGCAACATATCCATAGTATAAGAGAGGTTTTATTGATATTCCATAGACTAAAGGATACACAATTCTATTTGACAAAAAGAAACATTGAACCTGATGTTAACTTCTCAAACAGTAAAGAGGGATTCATATTACAAATTTTCTCAAAATAACCACAAACCAAAGGTATTTTGAATTGGAGAAAACAAGGGCAAACTTTTAGAACTAATGTTGAGGATTTTTGAGAAATGAACCATATTTGGAATTGAAGGCAACATGTGCAAACTTTTAATCAATATAGCTGAGCTGAATATGAACACTATATTTGAAAATCACCACCAGCTGGCCTGCATAAGTGCACTAAACACTTTATCCAGTCCATAGCTTTCCACAACTTATAAGTTATTCTTCTATCTCATGGTGACATGGAGCATCATGCCTTACCATCATCCCTTGCACTGTAATACTATAGCACCCACAGATCTCATGAAACATGAAAGCATCCTCCCTAACACTTCTCACAAACTGGAAAATATATTAGCACTAATGGACAACAATTTATAACAGTATCCAACTCTGTTAGAGTAAATTTAACTCCTTTAACTTGATTAGAATGTTGGAAGAGAGGTTACTGTTGAACCTCCAAATCCCCACTCAATATGAAGTTCAGTATTCATTACGGTTCACCTGTTGATAATTTTTCACACATTTTATAGGAAATTGGCCCATGATTTTCCGTTTTTTTAATAGAGAAAATAGATTATATTTTAAGAGAATAAACTCAAGAAGAAGGCTCCCAGTGTGTGCACTAGTGGCATACAACAGGCTCAAAATTATAGAAAGCATCTGCTAGCTCACTAGAAGACCTACTACTGCATTTGCCACTATCTACACAATTAAGGTTTTGCAAGCACTTAAACTCAATACATCGGTTAGTGCCTTTGAATGTATGGAATGAAAATAGTTTATATACGAAAAAGCTCACAAGCATCAAAAGGGTGAGGTAATTTGAGCTTTGCATGATTATAAATTGTAAAGTCAATACTACCAGGCATGGGATGAATCGATTCTATGGCGCTAAAGGAACTTTGGAGACACAGGATAATTCTGTAGATGAGCCTGATGCTCAAGCAGATGATTAAACAAAATAATTTGTTTCTTCAATTTCAATCTTATGTAATAGGCCCTGAAAATCAGCATTTTCTTTTTCTTCCACTTCTGCCACACTGAGTTGACAAAGAAAAAAAAGGACATCAGAAAAAAGAGCTTGCTTGGAAGCATTAGACAAATAAATATCACATTTATTAGGTGGCTATGCTATCTAAAAGACAAATTTATGCTTGATAAGGAAACAAAAGATAAACTTCTTATCACATCAAATTTAGTTTTTCTTGACGATTTATTATCAATATTTTTTATCACATCAAATTTAGTTTCTCCTTTATACAATGTTGGATCAATTTCATCCAAACTCTCTAATAATGGGAAACCAGCCACTAGTCATAACGCAATAAGATACGAAGAGTCCTATCACAGTCAGATGCAATGCAACCCACCTGGTTGCTTCTTGCAGCTTGTCTCCTATGCAAGAGTGAGGAAGAAAAGATTCTTGAACCATTAGTTTAATATGTAACGGAACTTGTTTCATTAGCATAAAATAAAGGAGATAAATAAACAGAACTACTATATAAGAGCAGAAATTTAAAAGAAGAGGCAATAATAGTAACAAATTAACAGCGATAATGCATAGATGTTAATGATTTGGGACTTACATTAAGACTTGTCAATGCCTACCTAAAGTTGTAAATCCAGGATCTATCTCGACGACCTCAAGAGGCCTTCACCACTTCATCCCTGTTCATATACAACTGTGACACCGCTCTATCAGATTCTGACCTGAGGAAAGATTTGCGTAACATATGAAGCCTGGATCTAAGAAACTGATTTGTCAAGATCCCTAGGGAGATCAATAACAAAAAACACAAAACAAAACAAAACAAAAATCCATATGAGAAAGCATGAATGTCTTACAAGTTCAATATCTTCAATGGAAACTTTCCTACCATCATTGCTTGAAATGCATATTGAACCCGGGAGTCTGCCAGCTTCTGCAGGTTGTTCTGGTGGTCACTTTGGGATCATGCGAAACTTGAGTTGAAGATCGTATTTCTTGTGCACTCTAGAATCCTATGGAAGGTTTCTTTGAGTTGGTCAAGAATGACAAATGCGGATCAACAAATTATTCTTAGAAAAGGTCTTAAGAAAATTATGCTATGAATTTTACCATAACTGAGCTCGACAACCAAGCCTCTTGGGAGTTTTTCCATCCTTTAACCAAGGCCCAAACAAATCACTATAGTTTCTTAGACAGGAAATCTGTTTGCCACAAATGCTAATCTACCTAATAACATGCAAGATAAATATTAGTGGCCTGATGATACTCTTAAAAATGTTGTGGACGTGAAGATACTGTCCAACTTTGATGCATTTATTGCTTAGTCATTCATCAAGTGATTGACTAGACTAAACAAGTAAGCACTTAAAAACCCAATCAAGGTGATAAAATTTGAATAAAAATCTATACAGAAGAATGAAAATATCAGTTAGCAGTAGAACCTGTAAGGTCTTCATTGGTCCTCAACACAAGTTGAATTCATCTCAGCTTAGCGAGTAGGGTATCTCAGCTGCAGCTAAGGTTGTCTGTTCACCAAGCTCAAAAGTTTGCATTTAAATCTCCAATACTATAAAGTTAAGCCACCTGGAAATAAATGAATATAAAATTAATAGGGCACCATCAAAGGAGAAACATATTGAAAAGCAAAATATGCAAGTATAAACTATAACAGCAAATTGGTAATCATCATAAAACTTGAAAACATAGAAGAACAAAATAATTTGCAACTAAAATAAAGACAACTTCAGCGACTATACTTAAAACACCAACCGGAGTGAAGGAAATCAGATATCATTTTTTTTATAATCCTCATCGGAATTCTCTTTATGAAGAACCAAATAAAAATTATAAGCAACTCAAAGCCTTTTTCATTTATCTACAACATCCAGCATGAGATGTATGGTTCTCTCCATCGATAGAAAATGTCAAAAGTTTGGAGATAGTAGACATGGGGAGAGTTGGCTGATTTAAATATGAAGGCAAAAGAGATTGCAATATGTGGGGAGGTGGATATCTTGGAAAAGTACATTTGAATCTGACATCCTGATATTAGCGCACCCAAGAGTGAGTCATTCATACTGTAGCTCATACACGAAATATTTTCTGTTTCAAAGATCAATCCAACAAGGCTCACGCATATGCTATCAGATAAGAGTCAATTGTTTAAGACTATAATTATCTCCTCCAACACAAAATAACAATACTATTTCCTCTGCGATAGAAGATCAATTATTTGCATCAAACTAAGTTATCAATGTCTGATAACAATAATGAAATGGAAATCCTACTGTACTAAAAATTTAAGTAATTACACTTAAATACCAGTAGTGCTAAACCTCAATTCAACAATGAACTATTGGTATCATAAAATCACAGCGTAGTTAATAAGATGAGTAAAACAATCAGCCCAGTGAAATGAATTACTTAATAGCCAGAAGAACAAATCGAGCATTGAAATTTTTGAACAAATTCAGTAATTAAAAAAATTAACAATTCAGACACCACCAACCGATCTACCAAATCAATCACTTACATGCAATAGCCAAGACAAACTGATTCACTTATGATGAATAAAACATTCAAGTTTATGAAAGTAATACTTCAAAGCTTTTTAGGTAAAAAATCAAGTTTAGAGATTTTAACAAATTCAGACACTAATAAACCAAACGTGATTCATATTACCAATCAATCATTATTACATGCTACAATAATAATCACCCAACTAACACACCCTATGGTTCATCAACAGTGAAAGGGCAATAATTTAGCAAATAAACAATTTAGAAATCATTAATAATTAACATTCCAATATCCCAGTTTCTGCCACCTTCTCAAGATAAATATCTCGCACTAGTTTCAAATGTTAACCAGAGATATGCTGCCGAAGAGCCACCAATCTTTTATTGCCTGGGAAAACTAAGGAAGATAAAATATGAAAATTATACTTCTAAAGAGTTGCGCTTACAATTTTTCTCAATAGTTGAACCTGATCAATGCAAACTGTTTTCTTATTGGTGTTTAAGAGTGGAAGATGTTTACAAATTTCTGGTTGATTGTTTGGTTAATAAATCGGGCAAAAGAAAGAAAGAAAATAAATAAACAGTTTTAAACGCTATTTGACTCACTAAACAATTGACCTAATTAGCTAAATAGTCGCACTGAGCCTCTGATATCAAGGTTTTACTTGTACGTTTCAAAAACAGAGTGGATTCCAAATTCCAAATTCCAAATCTTCAATTGTTTCCGTTTTCTCAGCAAATGCTAAGCCCAAAATTAAAACATCAAGCGAAAACAAGAATTTACTTGAGCAATTTTGCCTCTCACAAGCCTGAAAATTTCACAACCATAACACTTGCCAGAAGGATTCTTGGAAACCCTGAGTCTCCAGAACTTTGATCAAAATAGGTATTGAATTAATAAAATGCAATATCGGTAACGAAAATAACACAAATTCAGCTTCAAAACATCACCAAACTACAAATCGAAGAACAGAAAATGAGCATGAAAGCTATAAGTATAGCATTTAGGTTTCGGCAGTATTTTGCAGGAAATCTGGAGATTCATACATAAAACCAAGAGGAAAGTGAGATTTCTGATTCGAAGCAGTTTTATGTTTAAGACTGTAATAAAATTTTGGATGACTCGAGAGAAATTTGAGAGAAATGGAAAGTGTTCTTCACGCCATTTATATCAGTGACGAAGGGTGAGGCTGAAGAAAAAACTGAGAGATAAAAATCTCAACAAACACACGCCTTCATTGTTTTTGCCTTTATACTTTTATTTTTTTCTCATAACATGAAATTGAATGGAAATGATTCGTTAAGGACATGTTGGGGTCGTCCTCTGACAACATTTTCAAACTGATTATAAAGTGTCCCATTTCACAGCCATTGTTAAACGTCCCTTCCAATAAAGTTGATACTGTTTGGTCTATTCAAACATAATTTTAGTATTTATCAAATTTACATCACTGATTATATTAAATATATATATATATATATATATATTCATCTTTTCAAATAAAAACTGTCTTTTATCAAAAAAGTGCTAATCTATTATGAAATGTGAAATACTCAAGAGATAGTCCCAATTTCTAATTTGTTAAAAATTACAAATAAAACCAAAACAAAAGATTGAAGACTAAAGATTTTAAAACATCCAATAAACTATGATTTGACTAACTTGATCTTCATACTAATATTCTGCTTTATCAAGGTCAATGTTGTTAGACATTTATCAAATATTTGTATTTTTATTAAACACTTCTTGAATCGACACTTAGCCTAGTCAAGTTTTTTCATTTCACATTCTTCATCAAATTAAAATAAATACTGCAATTCCATACTTTTCCTAAAAATAAAATGAAAAAAATAGATCATTTTTGTCTATGTTGTGAACTTTTAATCATTGAGTTGCAAAAACAAAAATAAAATGCCAAAACCGGACTACGCCAGCATAAAGTCTTTTTTATTGTGCTCTTCCTCATACTCTTCAATTAACATTAGTCAATATCATCCCAATTAGATAATGCATCAGCAACATGTTGCGGGCAATATTTAGATTGTCTAACTGGCTTGCGGCTCTAGCCTTCCAAGCCGACTTTATTAGTCACAAGACTTGTGTTGTGTACATTAAATCTAATTCACCCAAAAAAAAATTAAATATTTACTTCACTTTTCCATCAGATAATTAATGACTTACCAATATTTATGATATAACAAAATATATTGTTTATGAAGGTGTATTCATCATTATTAAACTTCACTTTTCCATGAAATAATCAATGACTTACGAATATTTATGATATAGTAAAATATATTGTTTATGAATGTTTTTATTCATCATTATTAGTCACAAATTCTGAAATAATCAATGAGATAGGATACTTATGGATTGGTCTTAATTATTATTAATAATTTTTAGTTTACCATTACTAATATGTGTGTATATATGCATATATATAATTTTGGCTCTAAGAACTTAGAAAACTAACCAAAAAAGGCAAAGATAAAGAAATTATATTATAAATAAAATTAACTTCAATCTTATAAATTACTTTTTATGCTTTTTTAAAGTTATTTCACATGCTTAGATTAAGTTAACTTGTCTCTCCTAAGATTCTAGTCCAGTACGAATATCCATTAGTTTGAGATTAATTTTGTTATTATTATTGATTTTTGTTATTTCATTTGTTGAGTTCATTCAACCTCTAGTTAGAGTTATTTCATGAAACTTTAATTAATGAGGGTGGTAATTATTTACTCCTAAACAGTAAGGTATAGGTGAAATCATCTTCTTCTTAATAAATTAAAATTTTATTAGATTAAATCCATGTCATTACATTTGAAGAAATATACCAACCATTTTTGTTAGTGTACAAGCACATTGATTAAGACCGTCTAACAAAAACTATTGAACTATAAGGGATGACCTTCATCAAGGTCTTACAACCCTGAACAATTAAACCCGTATTTGGATCAATAAAATTTGTTGAAAATCCAAATAGCATAACAGTATTTGCATATCTCCAAAACAAAGCAAGTCCTCTACCGTTATTAGTTTCATCCACATAAAATGAACCTACAAGATGATATTTGTAACCTTCTCCGCATTTATTCTTATAGTTCTTACCTCCTTGAAAGAGATGAAGTCGAGCTTGCTTATGAACACAAGGTCAAATATGGTTCGAACCATTCATGGATTGCTTGTTCCACGACAATTTTGGATGATAGTGTTCATTTATGGTGGCGGGTTTGGTTTGATCCAAAGTACGCCTTATGTACTCACGTCTCCTCCTCAGCCATCTTGCCGACACCACTAGCTCCTATTATCTCAACATCTTTTGAATTTCCAAAATTACCCTCATTTGTAGCCTTTTTTAGTTTGCCACTATGATACATTCCATTTAAGTAACTAGTGTTATTGACCATAAATATATGTGCATTAGTCTTCATTGAGTTCGCCTTGATCATAGTTACTACTAGTCAAGATCAATCAATTTCCCTTATTGGCGGCATTGATTCTTCAATTATGCCTTGATCATAAATATACTGTACCAATATCGATCTATTTTTATTAAATTTTTATCGATTAGTCATTCTCTAAATTGCCGATCATACTGACGTCAGCATCACCAATATTTTTTCCCGACAAGGTAATAGATGACAGAGCCATGTTCCAAAAAAGCTTTTCCATCGTTTTTTTCTTAACTCATGCTCCATTTGAGAAAAACTTGAGATGGGTCATCTTCGATTTGTTTCTTCTTCCTCTTTTATAACAATTTTGTTTCAGAGGTCAATTATCTCCTCCACGATATGATAATTCATGTTCGACAACTCATTTCCATGTATCAAATCGAGCTACGAAACTTCCACGGCCCCAAGTTAACTCAAACTAAGAATCATCGGATAACTCCTATTTCCCAATGCCGCAGACGCCACATACACAAATATATATATATATATATACTCCAACTTTTATTTTATAAAACATTATATGATGTGACACAAACCTATTTAAGAATCTAACTAGAATTCCAAGACCATAATTCGTATCATTTATATTTTTAAATAATTATTTGGGATTTCCTAATCATGATCTTATCAAACTTCCCCACTTAGGAATTAGGTTTGATATCCTATACGTTAACCCTTTGGGCAAAGGGCTTTTGGCCACGACCGCGACACCATTCTCAGCACCTTTTTAAAGCATTTAGAATAAAAAAAATATAATAAAAAAGAGGATAAATGAGTGTTTAATTATGGGATCTGAATATAATGATAAATAATGAGTTGATGCAATCCAAGTTGTTCATTTTTTATTCACATTCCAGATTTGCATCTACCCAAACGAAATAAAATTAATAACTTTATTCTTCAATCATATTATTATAATTGTAAGAAACAAATATTTAATTAAAATGGTTTGATATATTTACTTTATTGTATAATTATAATCTTATTCGATGAATGATTAATGATTTGGAGTAGTAGAGAGAAAATCATTTAAGGACTCGTTCTCTTACTATTTTCTAGAGTAACTTTATGTTATAAGAAGAAAAAAATAAAATAAAATCATGTTTGATAAACAAAATATTTGATTTTTATTGGTTTAAAAACAATAAATAAGATAATTTTAAGTAAAATCATTCTGCTGTGCATTGAAGCACCAAATAAAAAATAAAATAGGACCAAAGACCTTCAAATTATCAAAAAGATGTGTCACCTACAATAAAATATTAAAATATATTAATATAAAATACTTACAACATCAATGTAACATGTTTAGTACTTGAAAATAACAAGTCTTATTTTTTAAAATATAATCCTAATTATGACAAGTAGATTATATTAATAGTAATTTATGAATAAATAGAGATTAAAAATCTAATTTTTTGAAAAAAAGGAATGATTAAGTGTTAAAGGCATTGGATGCCATTCATTAAGAATTTTAGGGCACACCTTGAAAATCTAAATTGCCCATCTAGCAGATACTTGATTGTGAAGTATTATGGATTGTACTGTTGAAAATATTGGGAGGACCACACCCTCCATCACTAGTGAAAGTCTCTCTCAGCCATTGGGAGGGTAGGAATGGCTTTGGAGGTGTGTTTGGACAGCGAGAAAAAAAAAAAAAAAATACTATGCGTCCACATTGGATGGCCCATTTTGACTGTTGTTAGGCAATTCGCTTGTTTTTCAACTTATACCATTTCAGATATTTTATTTTATTTTAATTCTCTGATAAAATATGCATTCTTATCTTAAAAATTAAGAAAATTCGGATCCAAAGTATGGATTTCCTGTGGGAGTTGGAAAGCTGGCTGGCGAGCCGTCACGAGCTAAGAGGTGAGCACGTACGTGACCCTAATTCAACCAATTATTTAAAGCCACGTGTGAGAGATTGTTGAGTCACGCCAACCAATGAGAGCAAACAATCACATCTAGGACGAAATAAGTCACCATCGGATGAATAATGCGGCAGGCGATAAGCGGCGAATCGTGGCGTGGAATTTCGCCATTAATTAATCCAAAATGTCAGTGCCACGTAAGAGGTAATGATTTGTGCAAATTCAAACCCTAAGGTTGCTGTCCCCGCCCAGACCCTTTCTGCCACCAACCGATATTATATTAAATTATAAATATATATATATTCACTTTGAATATATTTTGCTATTCCAAGCCCTTTATTGATAATTAGTAAAATTTTTAAAATTATTGGATGAATAACAGTAAGAAATGATGGAGAATTGCTTGGAAATTAAGAAATATTGAGGAAAAACTTATAGTTCATGAAAACAAGGCTTATTTGACAAAGTTTATAGAAAAAAATTATATTTATAAATTGATTTTCATTATAATTTTCAATATGAAAAATAATTTGTTTTTAGATTTGGAGGCATTAAAAAGGTACTATACGCGTATAATAAACGAAACTAAAACATTATGAGTCTTTTCCTTTTCTTTTACTCACGATATTATTGAAAAAAAGCACTTCAAATTTGTTGCTTATAATAAAAGAAAATGTTAGAAATAATTTTTAAAAAATTAATTAGTAAAAGGCTTAGTGAAGCTAATGAGGTATGACTCAATTATTGACGGGATATAAAAAATGAATTATGTTCGAATCTCGTGAAAATAGAATAATTTATAATTAGACGGGATATAAAGAAAGAATTATATTCGAATATTGTGAGAATAAAAAAATGTATAATGAAAATGAATAGATGTAAGAAAAAAAAATGATTGAGTAAACAACTTGCTTTAACCATTTTATTTTAAATTAAATTAAAAATGAAAATTTTGAAAATGAAAGGATCCAAAATATCAAAACCTTTAATGCAGAACAGGGCCCACCAAATGGACGGTTCAGATTGATCCAGCAAAAAATCCACCGCCAGCGATCGACGTCTTCCGGTCAATTCAATGCCTTATGGTTTCCTCAAGCCCTCCAAAAGCCCATTAATTAGAGACTCCGTTTGCTGGTCCCCAAAGAGCAAAATCTGCTGCGGGCCCCCACACATAATAATTCCCTACTCAATCACCGTGGCAAACCATCATTGGCCTAAGAAAGAAGAGTCAAAAAGGTCAAAAAGTCAGAACGGTTCCTCTAATTAAACGCCGCCACGTCAAGAGGGCTCATCAACTTGAACGTTTAGTCGGGGGAGACGATTATGGGCATGATTTTTTTACGGTTCTTGAAAACTATTTTTATTCTGAAAACAATGATGAATAAGGAAACATTATTGATTTCCAATTTTTTTTGTTATGAAAAATGAGAACACAAAAAACATCTGACTTTTTTTTTTTTTTTTTTTAGCTTTTTGGTGAAAGCAATTTGCTTTTAACATTTATCTTGATTGGGTTTTTGAAAATTTTTGGTTAATAAAAAAATTAAATATTCAAATATGAGAAAGCTATATATTTTATTATCCAATTAAAACTTTCATAATCTATTCCATACTAATTAAATAAAATAATATATATTACTAAAATTTTATTTAAATTTTTATTGTCTTAAAATTTAGATAAAAATTTAAAAAAATTATTTTTTTATAGAAAAACAAACAATTAAATATTTAATCATATTAAATACTATTTAGAACAAAAGTTCAATTCAACATTAAATAAAAAAACAAACATCACATAAATTCAAATAACAATAACCGTTTTTAAAGAACACTAAAATAGTGTTCTTTATGTTTTAAAAAAATTTCTCTACAAATAATTTTAAAACAATATGAAGCAAATGTCCATCGTGCATACCTCAAATGGTAAAACGCCTAATATTTAAAAAAGTAAATGCATAAAAAGAAAATGGGTATTAAGTTCAAGTTTAAGTTAAAACAGTTTACAAAAAAAACCAAAAAAAGGAAACAGTCGTATGTAGGCCATTGGATGAAACGAAAATTGAATAAGAAGACCCAAGGTGTAGGTCAAAAGCCATAAGGGGGGAATTATTGGTTGGACCACATGGCCGGGGGGGGTATTCATCATCTTCCTCATATATGTTTGTCCATATATGATATATCATTTGAAGACTTTTTATCTTCCTTAGGCACTGATCAGCCCTTGTGTCCACCATTGGACACACATGTAGGGCAGTCACCTCTCACCACCTTCAAATCTTATATTGAATCCTTGTGTGTAGTTGATGTGACCATCTCGCTCCTAAGTCCTACACTCCTACCTAAACCTTCTATTACCATTTTGGTCGGTGTTTAGTTAATTTAGGCTAGGCCCATCGCCGATTAGTCGCACTATTAGGCCCCCCCACGTTCCATTTGTTGAGTTGACTTGAACAGGACCGTAGTCAGGATTTAAGTTCACTGTTTATTAAGTAAGGTAAGTAAATATGGTTTAATGGTTCAGTGTGCTTACATGTTTTAGTAGGAAGAAAGTGTGGAGCTTGGATTCCAATTACCCTAATTTCAATACATACTTTTTTGATATATTTTTGGGTTTTTAACTATGTAGACATTAACTTTTTCTTTGTTAGTATATTTTTTTAAAGCAAATATGAATGTTTTTTTTAGTTATTATTGGTTTGAAATCACTCATTTACACTTATTTATAATTTTTTTTTCTCAATAAAATTGTTATTTCACAAACGATATGCGCCATTTTGCTACGATGGCATTATCATTTTTGCATTTATACGATTATCGCTGCTTTAGCACAACAAAGCGATATGTCAGTTCGACGAATGTTTTGCTTTCATTATCGCACATGGCTGCTTATTTACGCTACGATTCGGGATGATCATAGACGAAAAATCAAATCAATTATCATCAATAGACTACATAACTTGAAATTTCATATTAGATATAATATAATATTAATATTAAATATATGTACTTAAACTATAAAATATGTCGCCTTAATGATGACATATTATTAATATGATGTTCTTTATCTTTGTTGCTTATAGCGATTATACGTTTATATCGATGATTACAATAACCAATTGAATTATTTTTCTCTCTTAAAAAAATCTATATGTATATTATTCATTTTTACAGTTTCAAGAGAATCTAGATGAGTATTGACGTCATAAACTGTTCCCTTATCCATATAAGATTTGACAAGTTATTTTAAAAGTTTTTTCATAAAGTGTTTTTTTGAGTACCCATTAAAAATACGAAAAATGTTTTTACTTTCCATATGTTGAAAATGTGGTTTCATTACTAAAGAAAGTTTTTTTTTTAAACTATTTTTTGAAAATATTGTCGAAGTATGGAATGGTTGTTCTCAATTGGGGCAAGATAGGTCAGGCCCAAAACAGATGTTACCACCAGTCTCAGTCACAATTTCCGGCCCACTCAGGAAGATGACCTTAGATTCTTGATGGACTGGGGGGCCCAGCAATAATGGGCTCAGGATAGTCCTGTGGATATTTGTTTCACAGGCTCGAAGAATTGGGTCAGATTCTAATTGAAGCCTAAAGCTATTTTCAAGGGCTCGAATCGCTGGGTTGGGTCCATTATAAAGCACATACTCTACGAATTTTATAATAATGATTCACAAGAATTTAAAAGATCGTGCTTTCGTTTTGGGCCCAAAATTGACTCAAGATATTCACATTTAAAATATCGTTTACGAATATATTGGGCTTTGATTACTTGATATATCGGATTCAGATTGATATTTTTACATAAATATTGTTAATTAAAATTATTCAAGATTTAAATATATGTTTAATTTACTTATCAAAATTATGTTGAAAGTATAGAGAATGATAATATCAATTAGCTTTTGATTTTTTTTTTAAAATTATTTTAATTATTATAAATAATTGATTGAGAAATGTAAATGACCACCCATTTATTGGTGAATCATTATGGATATACTTATTATTGCATTAATGAAGATCCCTATGAAGAGCAGCATATATATATATATATATATATATATATATATATATATATATATATATATATATATATATATATATATATATATATATATATATGAGATCCTTTGATAAATGAAAGATAAAAAATAACTTGAGTTATCGCTTCAGTTTTCTCCCTTTTCTTTCTATTCTCTCTCTCTCTTTTTTTTTTTTTTTTATAACACGCACGCAGACAGAAAATGGTACACAAAGTCACAAAACCAGTAAGGTATTTTGAGTATGTGTTTTTCCTTTTTCCTTTTCTTTATTTTCTAAAAAAAAATTTATCGCTAGAAGCTATAAAACTGGACGTTATTCATAAATTTAAAGTTTATTAAATCAAGTTGATAAGATTCTTCCACATCGATCAAATTATGTGGGAGAAAAGGTCCTCGATGAGAACATGATTGAGAAAACATATACCACTTTTCACGCCTCTAATACGCCTTCCTACAAAGAACAACATAGAGAGCTGCTTTTACCAAATATTAAGAGTTAATTGCATGTCTCCTTGTAGTTGAGCAGACAATGAATCTGTTATGCACTTCACTCAATTCTCGCTTCCTACCTACCATATCATTGCTTGAAGCCAATGCCACAATTCAAAACTAATAGGCGTATGGATATTTTTTATGGACTCCAGGCCGAGGTCGAATCGGTCGCCATATTTCGAATCATGCGATTATAATCAACCTCACAATAGCAAAAAACAACCCAATAACCGTGAAGTTGATGTTGAAACTTATAGATATTACGCACATAAGCATGTTCATACACACATATCTCAAATTGGACTCAAAACGTACTGCATCAGTGGTGGATCCTATATTTCCAAAAGGATCGCTTGAAAACTAAGAGAGAGAGAAGATGACTGCTCTCTATCTGATATGCCAAACAAAACATAATCTCCACTAGATGGGGAAGTCGTGAGAGCCATATCGGATGGTAGCAGTGGACCTCTCATAAATGTACACTCATAGATACCCGCCCCATCATGTACTCATCACGCCGGGCCATTAATCGTCAAGTGCATACACTACGCATAATTCGTCGCTATTTAATAATTGACGCTACTTAATAATATTACATAATTGATATTTAATAATCCAATAAACAAATTCTAATAATTGATTAATACTAATCCATAAAATTAAAAATACAACATCTCTCACTTGGATAGCATTAGTCAATTATTAGAATAAGGATTATTATAACTATGATAAATTGACTATCTACGAAGATCTATTTAAGGAGAGGTCCCTACTTCATATGATATGAGAGTCTTCTCCGACTTCCCCCATCCATTGAGATTATGTTTTGTTTACATATCGCATGTAGAAAGCAAATATATCTCTCTCTCTCTCTCTCTCTCGCCAACAATGTCACTGAGAAACTATGAATTTACTAAGGCTGTGTACACGCTTTGAGTCCCAATTTCGATACGTGTATGAACATGCTATAATATGCATTCACATAAGTTTTTTTTTTCCAACAATTGCATCGTGAGTCGAATTAGATAACCGAATTATGTTTGAACACATCTATGAACCCTAATCATTTGTGTTGATTGATAGGGTTTGTTAATCTCACATATGAGTCTCTATTTTGATTATGTAATTGTATATTGATCCTGTACTCAGTTAACTATACCATTATTTTGCATAATTATGATCTTGCCTTATCGTGAGCATAATTATGCAAAACATTGTAAGAATTAAATAATTTAAATTTTTAGAATTTTAATTGAATTCATATGAATGTTTGCACTAAACAATTATACTCCTATCTAAGATGTTGTTATTAGTGTAATTTGTTAATTCGCTGTACTATTTGTTCTAAACTTATGTCAAATTATGTTTCTCGAGTACCCTATCTAAGATAGAATTTTGCGCATACGGCATCACGTATTATCAGATAATTTATATATTTCTTATTGCATTCGTGACTTAGTTAATCATGATAAATAAGAAATCCGCTTATCAGCATGTTCGGGTCAGACGCAGGAATCATTTATTTGTGACCGCATGGTAATATTATGTTACATGCATATTAAATGTTTCTCTACTTGCTAGCCTCATCGCTTTCATGCAATCACTTCTCACAAAACTCCTCGAATGGGACCAATTATGAGGATTGGAAGGGTCCCATATGCTTCATTGCTATACCTCGATGTAAGTGCTCAAGCTCAGATCACCCGACATTGCTATTGCTAATGCTTTAGTGGAGATACTTGAGCAATCCGTGCTCTGAATCATTGGAAAGCCAGAAAAGGTCATGAGGTAATTTGCAAGGTACCAGCGACTATATACACCTATAAAAGGTCCGTCAACTTAAGGTCACCGCTATCTCCGATTCCGATTAAGAGTTGCCCGGGACACGTAAAGTCTACTTCGGTTTTATTTTATAGACGCCAAGAAGATGAGTCAAGTTTAAAAGTGTTAAAACAAACACTTACAAATTACCTCAACTATGGGAAGCCAAAGAGTATGTCACTATGAGGCTACTTATCAAGCCATGTGGCTAACAATTGATTTTTGGCTTTCATATTGCTGAGAGCATATGCAAGCAATTTGTTATATATTGTGACAAATATTAGCCAGCAAAGATTTCTCTCAAAACAACAGAGTGCACTACCAAAGCACTTTGATATAAAATTGCTTCACGGAGAAAGTTCGTGGGAATTTCGCATCGATTGAATATACCGCTATAGAACATATGTTAGCGCATCCACTAACTAAAGGCTTAACCACAGAGTTTATCAACGCTATGTAACTCATATGGGTTTGCTAAGTCTTTTGATATTTCGTTAGCGGGAGTCTCGAATTTATGCATTTATTTGTTTTTTTAATCGTTTGGCAGATGGGACAATGACACAATAATATCACATTCCCTCTCGACAAAGATCATTGAGATGCTTGGACCATTTGTTCGGTAAAGGCATATTTTGTTTTATTCTCTCATGCGCTCTCTATTTATAATCCCTTTACATGAAATATGGCCTTCACACGCAGATGATTTTTCCTAATTCCATAAGATGTCTCCGCACGCCATGCTTTATATTTTATTATTGGTTGTTGTGTGCTGGTCATATTCCTCGTGGATATTTTATCATATTTATAATAATTTTATTCCTAATAATTGACTAATGCTATCCAAGTGGGAGAATGTTGTATTTAATTTTATGGATTAAGATAATCAATTATTAAGATTTGTTTATCGATTATTAAATATCAATTATGTATTATTATTATTTAATCGATCAATTATTACGAATCGACCACTAATACGAATCGACGTATTGACGACTTGACCAATTAATACGCAACCGACGTATCGATACGCATGCATTACCGGATCTACCCATGAGAGATATATTTACGAGAGGCCTTACCCCATCCGATATGAGCCTCGACTTCCCATCCAAATGCGAGATTATGTTTTGTTTGCATATCGATAGAGAGCAAATATCTTCTCTCTCTCTCAGCTTTTCAACAATGTCACTTTCTCTGGAGAAACTATGGATCCTACTTGGTAAGGTATAATGCTTGCAGTCCCAATTTCAGATATGTGTGTATGAACATGCTATATTGCGTATCTACATAAACTTTTTTTCCAACAGTTGAATCATTCAAATATTACTGTGAAAGTAACACATAACAAAAGGGTTTATGAGACCGGTGTTGCGATGGAATGAAAGGTCATTGGTCACGTACTTGTCGTACGACCAAACATTTGGTTGACCTTTATCAAGGCTTCATCAAAGGAAAAGGTAACAAAATTGAGACCAACTTTGTTAATGGTCAAGGGACAATGGATCAAGAAATCAAGCCTCCCTCTAAGAAGCTAACAATCAAATTGATGACAATTTCATTGATAAAGATGGTGCAATACCTTTAACTCATTTTGATACTTCAATTTTCAAGATCTAAGCGAAAATCACCAATTGATTAGTGATGGCAATGTGTGTTATGATTAACATATATGCTTATTATGTTACTTTCTATTACATATTTAATACAAACTGAGTTATTCTATTTAAATTTTGTCTTTCTTTTGAAGATATTTGGATCGTTCTCCTGGAGATGCATGTCTTGTTGATTGTGTCACAACTCACACAATTTTACGCGATAAGAAATACTTTTCAAACTTAACTTTAGTTCCATTTAATGTTCAAACTATCTCAGGTCTCGTTGAACTAATTAAAGGTTTCGGAAGAGCTACTATCGTTCTGCATAATGGCACCAAGTTTCAAATTGATGGCCACTTATTATAATAAATCTAATCTAAATTTACTTAATTTCATGGATATTCGTTGAAATGGATATCACATTGAAACTATGAATCATAATGGAAATGAGTATTTACTCATTACTGGGCAAAAACAAATCTTGGAACAATCAATTTCTTCATCATAAGGATTATATCAAACAACTATTAGACCTCTCGAATCTCATGTTGTCATGAACCAAAAGCATTTTACTATGGTACAGAACGATTGACACCTAGACTTTCAATGATGGGTCGTAGTTCAAAATTTAAGGGAGATCCATATTAACGAGTGTATACCTTTAAAATCTCATGATTTTAGTTGCATCGTTTATTCTCAAGGCAAATTAATTATTGTAATTACATTTTACAAAGATTAAGGTCTCAATCCCCATTTTAAACGTATTCAAATGAATATTTATGGGCCTATTCACCCACCTAGTGAACCTTTTCGTTATTTTATGGTTATAATTGATACGTCCACTAGATGGTCTCATGTATGCCTTATTTTTACCCGGAATGTTGCATTTTCCAGATTACTAGCCCAGATAATTCGACTCAGGGCACAATTCCCTAATCATCCTATCAAGACAATTTGTCTTGATAATGCTGGTTAATTCTCATTTCAAGCCTTCCTTAATTATTGTATGTCCATTGGAATATATGTTCAATACTTAATTGCTCATGTTTATACTCAAAATGGGTTGGCTGAATCCTTTATCAAACGTCTGCAATTAATTGCTAAACCATTACTTTTGAACACCAAATTGCCTTTATCGGCATCGGGGCATGCTATTATTTATGCTGCGAATTTAATTCGCCTTCGTCCTACAGCCAATCAAGATTTATCTCCATTAGAACTTGTTCTAGGTTATCAACCTAATATTTCACATTTATGTGTTTTTGGTTGTGCTGTTTATGTTCCCCTTGCACCCACTCGTCGAACTAAACTAGGTCCTCAACGCCGTCTTGGTATTTATATTGGTTTTCAATCTTCATCTATTATTAACTATATTGAGCCTCTCACAGGTGAGGTTTTTATTGCTCGATTTGCAAATTATCATTTTAATGAAGATGTTTTCCCACCGTTAGGGGGAAAAAAGCCAATTCCAGAAGAATTGTGAGAAATTACATGGACTGAATCTTTTTTTTCTCATCTTGACCCCCCCACAAAGCAATCTGAATTAGAGATTTAAAAGATAATTCATTTACAAAATCTTGCAAATCGATTGCCTGATTCATTTATTGGTTCAATAAAGGTTACAAAATAAGATATACCAGTTGCAAATATCCTAGAACGGATTGAAATTACAATGAGAAAATTGAAATATAGCGTGGCTAATGAGCCTAAGCCATGATTAAAACGCAGACGACCTATTGGCTCAAAAGATACAATTCCTAAAAGGAAAAAGTAGCAACCAATGCTCCTCGAAGAGCATACAAAGCGAAGGATTAAATGATGAAATAATAACCCCATGCAGGCATTAATTGAACAATTATCACATGAGATTGTACCTAAGATATACAATGAAGAGATATCTATTAAATTATACATAAGGAAAATATGCGGGGATCGAAATATTACCCTTATAGATGATGTTTTTCTTTCCAAGTGGCTATGGACATCGGCGTAAAATAATGATGAGGATCAGGAGCCACAAAATATGAATGAATGTTGACGTCGAAATGATTGGTTAAAATGGAAAGAAGCAATTCAAACAGAGTTAAAATCACTGGCTAAATGAGAGATATTTGGACCAATAGTTCAAACGCCTAAAGATATAAAACTTGTTGGATATCGATGGATCTTAGTACGAAAGCAAAATAAGCAAAATGAAATCATGCGATATAAAGCACGCCTTGTTGCCTGCAGTTTCACAAAGGCATAGAATTGATTACGAGATCGTATTCTCCCGGCAATGGATGCAACTACATTTCGTTATTTAATATATTTAGCGGTCTTCGAAGGACTTGGTATGCGGCTGATGGATGTAGTCATAACCTATTTATATGGATCTATTAACATTAATGTATATGTGAAAATCCCTGAAGGATTCAAATTACCTGAAGTAATGAATTCAAAACCACAGAGCATATATTCAATCAAGTTACAACGATCTTTATATGGATTAAAACAGTCTAGTCGAATGTGGTATAATTGTTTAAGCCAATATCATTTCAAAAGAAGGATATGTGAATAATTTAATTTGCCCATGCGTTTTTATCAAGAAAGTAGCAACTGGATTTACAATTATTGCAGTATATGTGGATGATTTGAATTTGATTGGGACTCATGAAGAGCTCATCAAAACAATTGACTACTTAAAGAAGGAACTTGAAATGAAAGAGCTTGGAAAAACAAAGTATTGTCTCGGCCTGCAGATCGAGCTTTGTTCAGATGGTGTATTAATCCATCAATTAACATATACAGAAAAAGTCTTGTAACACTTTCTGTAACACCCCAAAAATACCCTAAAATTTTTATAATAAAAAGTATTATATATTCCGTAGACACTAAGTTTCAACTTGGGTATTTTTCGAAATTTTTATATATATATTAGATGATTGTTGAACCAAAACAAACCAAGAAAAAGAGAAAATATAGAAATTGTAAACAAATCAACTAATTGTAAATGTTTATATGTCTAAGTGATATTAGGAGAAATAAATGAGTAAAGGAAAAAAATCAAGGAAATGACATGTGGCATAGGAAAGAGGAGGAAGCTTCTCCTTTTAAAAAAATAAATACGACAAGAGGACCATAAGAAAAGAAAATAGAGTAGTGTAATGGGAGAGAGAGGTCTAATCTCTCTCTAGATTTTCCGAATGATCGGATCCATGTGTCTCCGCGGCACTAAGGGAAGTCCTCCTAGTGATAAAGAGCTACAAGTAGAGACCGAACCTGGACTTTCGACAAACTCCATGAGGTGTAGGTCTTCTCTACTGGGTCTTCTTCACTCCTATGATTGTCAAGATCCGGCCCAGGGGAAAGTTTGGTTGCATTTAAACCATGGGAAGTCAGCCACATCAAGGGTAGTCCGCAGCCTACTGAACCTTATACCAGGGTTTTCGATCAGAAATAAAGAGATTTGGTAGTAAGTCCTTTCCAGGAATTGTAGCCACATCAATGAACTTGATGTTAGGCTTCAATTCTTAATCGACTTCGGTAGACTGCTACGCCTTTTTACCTTCAACAATAAAGCGGCCGTCGCCAAACCGAGGCTGCCAAACGGTCGCCAAACAAAGGGTCGCCAAACAAAAGGTCGCCAAAACGCTGGTCATCAAATGTCGACGTCAAACGCTAGTCGCCAAACAAGGCTCATCAAACAAGGCTCGCCGTTCGCCAGCCGCCGTCAAAGCTGACTACGATGGTTCACTCGAAGGTCATATCTCCTTCGCTTGTTCCGATTTGCGCGTCTTCGACTCTATGGAAAGCCCACGAGTCAAGAATACATTAATATTCCTGAGGAGTGGCATGATGTTTGACCAAGGTAGACGAGCTCGTCCAAGCCTGGCCTGCTCATCGTCAGATTTGGATCGTGTATGACCCTCCAACTGGCTGTCCTAACTCCACGTCCGAACTCCGATTCGAGTGTTCTCAAGACTCATGGAGTCTATTGAGTCAAGAATCCATCTACATATAGAATGTTTAAATTGAACTCATATTGAACTCCGAAAATCAATCCTAACCAAAACTACTAGTACGTATGAATATATTATCTTTTTAACGGTTCTCGAATAGGGACCGAAGAGAGGAAAAGACAAATGTGATCGAGATTCCAAGGATTGGAATCAAAGTAAATATTTTTGGGTTTGTTCTACTAACTCCTATTCCTCGTTCAAGCTTTTTGTGTTGTTCTAAAGCATATTGAATTGATTTAATTGATTTGAGAAAAGTGATTAAGTAAATGTTTGCATATGTAATTAAATGATTATTGAAAATAAATCGGCTTATACAAGCGCATATTGTACTATATTTTGCTATAAAGGATTCGAACGCCTTAATAGAATGTTAACCGCTTTTATTTCAAGATTAAGGATAGATCGCATACCAATGTGGTCAAATAGCGAAAGATCGCTGTTAACTATTGATGTGTCATCTGATCAAGAGCCACAGACGACGCATGTTCACTATTTACGCTTTATAACTGGCCGCAGCCCGAAATCAGACACCGTGTTATAAAACCATTCGATACCACTTACGCCCCGCAGTATCATGCCTGACTCGATATCCTCAGATATCAAGACATAGGTTAAATTGCGCATGATAATCGAATCGACAGACAATCAAGTGGGATCGACGTAACTCGAATTGATCGCATAATCAATTCTATTTTTCGTAACTCAATTATTTCTAATTGAATTGAATGTCGAATTAAATTGAATTGGTGAGCAAATTTGAAATTGATTTGAGATTGTGAAATATTGATTATGAAAATGTATTTATGGGGATGATCAATGAACTATAAATTTATTGTATATATATAACAAAGTAGAGACCTCGAAACCGGATTTCCTAAGAAAGCGATAAAATGATAATTTCTACTAAAAATCGAATTTTTCGTATCTCGATGATTTAAACGGATCGACAATCGTTTGAATCGCCTTATAAATCTAGTTACCACTGACTACTAATCTCGAAGAGATACCGGAATCAATGCCGGCGCACCGCAGAGAGATGCAGGACACTTGGCACGCTTTTGTGTGGCCCAAGAGGTGCCACGTGTCAAGCCATGGGGAGAGTCAAACTTGAGCTCGCGGGGCTCACTTCAGACACATGGCATCATGCCATTTGGATGTAAAATCTCAAGGCATTGATAAAGATAAAGTACAGAATCCTGGCCATTCAACGAGAAATGGACACGTAAGATGTAAAGGACTTTGCCTCTCGACCAACCTTGACCCAAATCAGCCGGTGAGGAGAGCAGAGAGTGTGGTGACCAACCTGAGAAAGGAAGAGGAGGCGAGAGGGTTTTTAGAGAGAGAGGCTCCACCTCTCTCTAAAATTCCCTGGCGATCGGACCGGTTGGCTTCCCACGAGCAGAGCCAGTGTTTCCTCCCCACTCCGCAAAGCGACTACACGTGGCAAGTGCTCAGATTTCTGTGAGTTTCGACAAACTCCTAGTGCCAGCAGGGTTTTTCTCCTACTTGTTTTACTTCGCTGCGGTCTCAGGAATGCCAGGATTTGTTGGCGCCGAGACGGCGTGATTTCGCCCAAAAGATTCGACCGAATGAAGCAAATCCTGTGTGGGTTTGACTACCAATTTGACTGCTTGTGTGATCAGTGATGTGTGTTGTCGCCATGGGTGAATAACATGTTTGTGTGAATCAAAGGGTTGTTCCAAGATCGAACACGGATAAAGGCCTTTAGCCCACGTGAGCTAAGCATATGTTATTATTATAAACCTAATAACATGATGTATGAATTAAATTGTTAATATATGCATTGTTGTTGATATATTAAGATATGGTCAGATGCCAGTGCCATTGCATTTCACTTGCGAGTAACCCAAAGAGAAAATTCCTCCACGCTTTGCCTCACCTGGTCAAGGACTATATTTTCTGAAAATCGAAGACACACTCGTGACGGGACGTATCCGACCTTAGAGAGTAAGAAACGGCCAAATCGGCCTCTATCTTGTATTTTTAATTTTTTGTAAATTCTCGGGCAAGAACCCGCTTTTGTATAATCGTAATTAAACAAAATTGTAAATAAATGCTTTTGTATAAAATATACATTTATGAGCATGACGTGTAGGCCCAAGTGGCCATTTTTAGACTGCACGCGCCTCACGACCAGACACGTATTTCCGGTCGACGGCATCAACTGACACCTGGATCGCCACACAAGACGGTATCGTGAGCTTGCATACGATATACCTAGGACTTGATGGGAAACGGGTTAGATCATACATCAGTATGCATTTTGGTGAATTAAATGTGATGTGTGATGGTGTATAACATGTTTGTTATATGTGAATTGTGTGAAATTGTATGCTTGGTGATTAGCATAGGGAAATTGTTGAACACTAGGGCCGAGAAAACACAACCTTAGATGTTCCAGAATTTTTGGGCAGAACAGTCCAGGAAAAAAAAACAAGAAATAACTGAAAAAAAAAAAAGTATTTTTCGACAAAGGCCCCAGCTTTTTGAACATGAACATAATGAGTTTTGTGGAATTTTGAAAATTATTCCGCTGCAGACAAGGAAAACGAGTAGTACTAAATTCTAGAAATTTGAAGTGGGTAGAGAGTGCTTAAGATATCGTGATCTCTGGGAGTAAGAAGGAAGGCTACTGGAGGATTTGAAAAAAAAAAAATTTCTGGACAATTGTTTTAGTTTTTGAGTACCAGCAGATTGGGTGTTGTGGGATTCTGGAAGGTTGTTCCGCCAACATGAAAAGAGTTGAAATTCACCCTGGAATTTTTGAAGGTTAGGTATAGCAAAGGTTAGAAGCACGATCAAAAGTAGCGTAAAAGAAGGCCGGAGGATGAAAAAAAAACGCCGCAGCCAAACTGCTTCAGGTCGCGACATGGATATGAGGTCGCGACTGCGTGGTCGGACGGAGGTCGCCACCGTGAGCGGACGCCGCGACTGCCGGGGTGCGCACAGCGTCTGCACGGACGCACTGATTTTGCCGCGGGGAATTGATGTCGCGACATCAAAGGAGGTCGCTACGAGTGGTCGCAAGAAACGCTGGTTACGGTCGGACGCAGCGCAAATGGACCGAAGCTGGATGTCGGCATCATCAGCGCAGGTCGCCGATACGGGTAGTAGCGGGAGGTCACGGTGACTGGCTTACGTCAGCGACCGGGAATCCCAATCGTGGGGCGGTCACGCCGCTGATTATCAGCTTGACGTCAGCGACATACGATAGCATGATGTCGCGACACCAAGGTGATGTCGGCTACGAGTGGTCGCGGTTAGTTAGTTATGTCACATCATTTTGATGTCGCGGTTACGGATGTCGGTGTAAGCAGGAGACGTTGGCACCATGATGTCGCCGGCTACGGAGTGGCCGATCGATGTCGCGACACCAATGCGATGTCACGAATATTATGCGGCTGCACCGCTTGGGGCTGACGCGAAATGGTGCCATATCAAGACATGGTCGGCGATGGCTCCAGAGGTCGCGACTTAGCGGCTTCGACCGGGCAGAGGAAAAGTCGCGCACGCGCTTCACGACTGGCGCTTATGCGCTGACTCGCGACGCCGAAGCTGACAGCGCCGGTTGCAAGGCTACGACATGCGCGCGACCGGCTGCAGGCGCAATGGGGCCGCTCACGACTGGCACCGCGCAAGAAGCAATGGGCGACATAGCCTTGGTGGGCGACCGTGCACCCAACCCGCTTTTAAGTTCAAGGTAATCGTTTACAAGCCACGTTTGATCACTGCCTCGTGACACCGCTCATGAACACCGGCTCATGTGGATTAAAAAAAAAAAAAAAAAAAAAAAAAAAAAAAAGAGTACAAAATTTTAAAATTTTCACAGATGATTTAATATATCAAATATTTATATCAGAATCATTTATAAATGTAAAATACATGCGCGTGAAAAAAAAAAAAAAAATTTTCAAAGGTGTGAATATGTCTCTGGGTCGATGGCATCCTCGAGATATCGTTATTATTGTTGCATTTTTAATCAAGGCTACTTAGTTTCAAATTGCTGGGGTGACAGATGAATAGTATGGGATGGTATGAGGATTATGGTTGTACCTGTTATTGCATAGGAATCATATGCATGATGAAATGCGATAGGAAAAGGGTGAATGCTAAGGTTAGAAACTATAACCTTAGGAATTTATTTTATGAAGCGAACATGAAAGTTTTAATTTGTTTATGAGTGGTTGGAAATTATAATCGCTTAGGAAAATGAACTATAACATATACTGTCTAGCTAGTACTGCAATAAGTAATAGGATTCAAAATGAAAAATTTAATGTTGCTACTGACATGTACTGGGCTAGTCGAGGGAGAGGACGAGAGGTCGTCTGACGGTGGTGCTAGCTAAGCACCACCAAGAGCCACTGGGCCAGCCTTGATGAGGTCGTAGGAGGACCGCTATTGCACATACTAGTGCAGCAGGCAGCCAGGGAGGAGTAGACGACATACGAGGCATCCAGGATATGGGTGCTGGTACTAAGAGGAAAGAAGATTCATCTTCTTCCAACCCGGGAAAGAAGCAGAAGACTGCTGCAAGGGAGACCAAAGATAGTGGCCAAGATTATCAGACTATGCTGTGACGAGGCACCTAGTCGCAGTAAGGCATGATGTGTTATTTATATGCCCGACACTGACTGATTGCCCACGGAGTAAAAAGAACTGAAGCTATGGGACACCTCAAATTCCAATTATCGCAAGACAAGTTAAGGTTGCCATTCAGGATGGGCATATGGTGTGCTCACAAAGAATCCCGACATATGAGTGGTGGATCGCTCTGCATGTGGATCCCGTTTTGAGACAGCCGATCTGGCCGGGCCGTAGGACGGGAGACACATGGTTCTCTACACCTATTACGGGTCGCAGGAATCCGCCGCTTTCGGGTGCTATATGAGCACTTTCTGCACGTATAGGCCGAGGGGGCCGAGGCGTCGAAGTCGTGATGTATCGTGAGTTACGCAAATGGAAGGCAGGACTTAAGGTGGGTAGACCTATTGGGTTGTTGATGTCAGTTATGGATGAGCTGACAAACCATCTGTTGTCGAATTGAGACTAGGCCGGGCTAGCCGCACTGGCTACCTACATCGATTCAGCTAGAGTGTTAAGGCCTTGCAGGCTTAAGCATCGATGTTCTTCCCAGACGTAGTGAGAGTCGACTGGAGCAGGTCAAGATTATAAGTGAGGCTATCTCCAAGATTTTGCTTAAGTGTGGACCCTCGATCAGGTGCCACAAGTATGGCATAATTGTACTATGGCATGCAATAAAAAAAACATCGCATGACATGGGTGTGCGTGCATAGTTAAGACGACACTCGTGTTAAGTGTCTGAGGCAAAACGTGAGTACACGATTAAGTCAACAACGCAGGTGTTTGATTAGTGGACTTGACTAATAAGACCCATATCTGTACGAGTCGCACTTAAGCTAAATAGAAAATGGGAATGGCTCACGTAATCTATATGTACTAAAAAGGACCCAACATAGGATGAATACAGGTGGTTTCTCGAGAATTTGTCGAGGGTCGGGGATCAATAATATTATTTATCTGAGTGTGTCCACTACAATATCTAGAGGATTGTTCATATATAATATCAATCATTTAGAGTATGCCCAATTGATATACATCGGAGGATTGTCCACATATAATATCAATCGCCGAGTATGCCTGAATTGATATACATCGAGGATTGTCCACATATAAATATCAATCGTCGTGAGTATGCCCAATTGATATACTCTGAGGATTGTCCATATCTATATCAATCGCCGGAGTATGCCCAATTGATATACACGGAGGTTGTCCACAAAATAGACATCGGAGTATGTCCACTATTTATACTCCGAGGGTTGTCCACGCTTAAAAACAAATACTTTGTTTAGTCCTTATCACCCGCACTTGTATCGAAAGGGATAGAGCTTCCGAGGACTCGGTGAGGAAAACACAAGGACACGGCATCACCCGCACTTAGAGTTGAGTGATAGGAGTCGTGAGAGACTCGAGATGAGGACATACACGGAGGCGTAATCACCCGTACTAGAGTTGAGTGATAGGGAGCCTTATGACTCGAGATTCGATACCAAATGGAAATTTCATTCGAGTGTTGGTGAACCGAATAGCTGTGGGTGAAATGGATATCAATCAAAGACATGGATTCCACGACAACTGATTAGCTACTGCATCAGGACCTTGGGAAGGTCGCTACACACCAAGCGACCGTCACAGAGTAATGATATGCACTGGTTTGATGAGGTATGGAATGTGATCTAAATTCTATGGGAGAATGTGAGACCCTGGAAAATCCAGATTTCCTAAGAAAGGATAAAATGATACTTTGGCCAAAAACTCTAATTTTTCTAGATCCTGATGATCTAACCTGACGACAATCAAGGGAAACTGTCTCATAAATCTGGGCCTACCACGTCGACTCTCGAATCTCGAGACAAATGGAATTCCCCACGCTTTTCGAGGCACCGAGATGTAGGACACTTGGCACGCTTGTGTGGCCCAAGAGGTGCCACGGTCAAGCCATGGGAGAGTCAAACTTGACGGCTGGGCTCACTGGGACACATGGCATCATGTCAATGATAGAAATCTCACAGTAGATGGATAAGGATTATATAGAACTCATGGTCCAATGAGAAATGGACATGTGGCATAGAAAGGACTTTGTCTCTTGACTAACCTCACCCAAATCATTGGAGGGGGAAAGAGAGAGGAGACCAACCGAGAGAAAGGAAGAGTGAGGGAAGAGAGGGAGTTTAGAGAGAGGCCCACCTTCTCTAAATTCCCTACGATCGGACCGTTGGCTTCCGAAGAGGCAGTGATAGTGTTGCTCCCCACTAAAGGACTACACGTGGTACAGATTTGGGGAGTTTCGCCAAACTCTAAAGGTAGGGTTTTTCTCCTACTTGTTTTACTCGCTTAAGGGTCTTGTAATGGGTGGGATTTGTTGAGGTCTGAGACGGGAAATGTGATTTCGGTTCCAAAGATTTGGACCTAACGAACAAAACTTTCAAGTGTATTTGATGACCTTACCTGACCGTTTGTGTGGATTGCAGGATGTGTCGTCGCCATGGGTGAATAACATGTTTCAGTGAAATTGTGGGTTGTCTCCAAAGACGAATCCGTCGATAAAAGGCTCTTTAGCCCATGTGAGCTAAGTATATGTTATTATTATAAACTCCGACAATACAGATGTATGAATTAAATTGTTAATATATGCATGAGTGATATATTAGCATGTGTTGTATGCTTTGTGTACATTACTTCACTTAGGTGTAGGGAGCAACCCAAGCAGAAATCTCTCTACTCAAGCTTTGCTCACCCCGTCGTGGGACTATATTTTCAGGTACCGAAGACACACTTGGGGATGGACGACCGGACTCTTGTGGAGAGAAGAATGGCCAAATCGGCCCTATCTTGTATTTGTTTTGTAAAATTTCGGCAAGAAACCCGCCATAAATTGTAATTAAATAAAATTGTAAATAATGCTTTTGTATAAAATATACATTTTACGAAAGCATGACGGTAGGCCCAAGTGGCCATTTTTAGACCTCGTACGTACCTCATGACTTTGAGACACGTAGATTTCCGCGGTTGATTCGTATCAACTGACACCCCGGTCGGGCGTCACACAAAGTGATATGTAATGTATTTATGGCTTGATCATCCAAATGATTGAAAGTTCGAATTATTAAATTGCATGAATTGATTTAAGCCGAACTCGAGGAATGGATTTTGTATAGAACCACTAAGTATGAAAATGCTTAGCGATTGCTTACCAATGCGCAGGTACCGAGCGATAGATAGTGCATCGATACGACCTGCGACGCAGGAGCCGTCGAGTCATAAAAAGAAAGAAACTTCTGAGTATGTTCGACATGTGCACTCATTTCATGTGTTTTTTCTTTGATATGGATATTTTCAGATAAACAATTTGAATAATTCGAACATCTATTTTGTAAATCATTTTGAAAGGTTGATGCCTACATTGTAAATGGATTTTGTTAAATGTAAATGTTTAAGGGCTGTCTAATTTGTAATCATTTCTCGCAAAGATATGATTTTGAAAGTGATTTTAGTGGTATCCCTGACTGCCTCGATCCCGCCTGCTTGCCTGGGCTCGCAAGGGGCCACACCTCATATGGATAAATCACACTCCCTTAATTCCCCCATGGTTGTTAGGTTGCTTGAAGTGACCAAAGATCCGTTTCAGCCTAAAGAAGAAAATGAAGAATTACTTGATCCTAAAGTACTATATCTCATTGCAATTGGTACACTAATGTATCTTGAAATTATATTCAACCGCATTGTTTCTTTGCTGGGCTAATTTACTAGCAAGATGGCGTTTAACTCCAACTAAAAGGCATTGGAACAAAAATTAAACATGTATTAAGATATTCCGTGGGATCAGGATACGGGATTATTTTATTCAAACATCGAACCACAATTTTTCTATGCGCATGTAGGCTATTCTTCGCACTTTACAAAGCTCGATCATAAACAAGATATATATTTATTTATGGAAATACTGCTATATCCTGGAGGTCAATAAAACAAACAATGGTGGCCACCTCCTTCAACCATTAAGAAATACTTACCATGCATGAAGCTAGTTGATTAGTGCCCAAAAAGTGCTATTTTGAACCCTATATTAGATAGGTTTTTAGTGATTTTTGCGCGCTAATCATGTCATTTATGCCAATTGAAGTGTTCAAGTCTTTTTAGTATCTAATGCCGCTGTATGCTATTTTTGGTTGTTTCGTTGTGCTTCGGGCGCATTTCGAGTTCGACATCGAGACATATGATGAATCATGAAGATTGAATGCACTCGCCAACCATCAATCATACCAAAAATCAAAGAGAGAATGAAGGCAAAAGTGAAGAAAAATCAATGCAAAGAGAGGAGCAGAGGTAATGCAAGAAGATCACACTCCGTGGAATTTCTAAGATTGCGAAGGGTTACCGATTACAAAATTCGCAGCTTAGCTTAAAATTCGCAATCTTAAATTTAAATTGACAATTCGCTAGACCCAAAATTTCGCTAAAGCACTATTCCTAGCTTACTTCATCGCTGCCATCACAAGAATTTCATGAAAGTATTAAATTTCGCTAGCCAGCGAAATCGGCTAGGTCTAGCTACCGTTGCTTATCTCTGGTGATTTCCCCGCTACCTAAATAAATTCGTATGCCTTAGCGAAATTCACTCCGGCCTTGTCACATTTTGTAACTAATGCAAACCGACTCACTTTGGTGTGTATTACTCCCTTGTCCCTAAATTTAGCCAAATTGCTAGGTTTATGGTATTTTCATACATTGGGTGGCCTATATAAGCCCTCCCATTTTGTAACCCTAAGCAAACAAATCGAGAAGCAATTTTGCAAGTTTTTTATTTTCAGAATATCTTTCGTAGCTTTAGGTTGGGTGGCTTGGTGTTTCTCTCTTCTCTCTCTCCCTCTTTCCCTATATTTTCTTATGTTCGCCAAACACCCCTCGAGGATGACAACCTCAAGAGACAAGCTGCTGCCTCTTTTCTTTGAAGCATAAGGAAGCTACTGGGTGGTGGGGCATATGCATGTTGTCCTCTTGTGTTAAAAGTTACAGGTACTGTGTTTATGACCCCTATCTTCTCAAACTAGGGTGAATATCATTTAATGTCATTAATTTGGCCAATACTTACCATGCTTTAGGATACAGTGTATACTTATTGCTAGATGCACTGTGGTTTTTTAGATGATCTTTACGAGCCACTGAAATGATGTTGAATGTTAGGGTTTCAAACTGTAAAGGGGCCATAGATGCATGTTACCTATGTTAACTCAAATGTGAGTTGTTTGGGTAGTTTCATAGTTAAAACATAGATCCTGGGCTAGGTTTGACTATAGGTTGCTTGTCATAATGTGAGGATAAAACCCGAGGACACTTGTTTGCCCTAAGTTACCAAGTTGGGCCGACCTAAATCTTCAAAGCTAACTTTTCACACTTCATTTTCAGTTTTTTTGGCGCTAATCGCTCAAACTCATCAAGATCAATGAAACAAAATCCAAAAAAGTCCAAATAGAAAGCCTTACCTTCTTGCACTTATGCAAATCATTCCTAGATGAAAACCCATCCTCAGAAAATTCGACCTTAGATTCTCATCATATCGCAAAGAGCTCGACTACTACAAAAGAGGGAGGAACTTAGGTATATAAATTTTGAGCCGATTTTAGCTCAGCCATCGTGGGCAATCTAATCAAATGGCGCCGCCGTCGGGATGGCGCCAAACTACGTTTGATAAGTTGAAGTGTACTTCAGATCAACATCACAAGTGAAGCTGCAACCTTTACCTCTTTTGTAAACTCCAGCCAGGTGAACCGCCAAGCATCACTTTGGCAAGAATCAAGACTGCTTTTGTTCTTTTTTTACAATCGCTTTATTTTAGCTAACACAACCCTTTTGCAAGTTTGTTTGCACTTCGTTGTCTCTACAAATTTTGTAAACAGGTGTTTATGCTCCAAAGGATGTAGGACACATCAGGTAGACTACATAGAATCGCACACAACTCGACCTAGCTCGAAGCCGGTTGCAATACACCGATACCATGGATCCACCGCCCGAGGAAACAACAGTAGTCGCCCAGCACCCCAATGAACTAACAGCCTATAGAACCATGAGGGACCATATTCACCTCCTAGAGTTAAGGTTCCCTCCCCAGATCATACCTCCTCGAAGATGCAGCAAGAGGCCTTACTTGGTACTCCTCATTCCCACATACCATGGTATGGAAAATGAACCATACACTCATATTAGGGGGATTTTCGAGGAAGTATGCGGTAACCTTTAAGGAAGAACATGGACATGATTTCCGTTAAGCTAAAAAGCATTTCCACGACTCCTAAAGGACAAGGCCAAGATTTGGTTAAATAAACTCACCGAGGCCTAGAACCATAAGAAATCAAGCCGAGTCAGTGCAGCAAAATTCCCGAAGAAATTCTTCGTTGCCTATAAGACCAACAATTTGAAGAGACAAATTTACACCTTTGCGCCAAGACGGTGAGAGGTTTTATCGCTTGTCGGGAAAGATTTGATGGAGACCATCGCGCATGCCCACATCATGGGTTTGATACATGGATGCCGGTAAACCATTTCTATGGTGGTATGTCTCCCGGCCATGAGGCAGCCAAAACCATGTGGAGGAGACTCTAAGTAAGCATCCCGATCGGCCATGGATTTCTTAAATTATGTGGCTGGAAACTTAAGGGTCGGGATGGTTCGAACCCCTAGAGAAATGGAACAATGAGGCCCTCAAATACTAACCCTGGGGTGGGAGGGATTTTATACACGCGTGAGGATATAGAAATGAAAGCTAGAATTTCAACCTTAGCTAGGAAAGTAGAGGAGCTTGAAGGAAAAAGGCTCCATGAAGTGCAGGCAGTGATTGAAAATCCTGCACAAGCCAATCCCTACACCAATTTCCAATCCCCTGTACATCCAGTAGAACAGTGTCCTATAGCCCCTTCAATGAAGGATTTGATGTCGTAATGTGCAACATCAGACAATATAGTTTTCACCACAACCCAATGCTCCATACGGGCAATACCTACAATTCCACCGAGTGAATCACCTCAATCTTTCCTCGGAAACCCACTCCCCCGCCTATACCTCCCCAGTGTCAAACCACGCTTTGGTTCCCCACTTCTCATTCACAACTCACCTATCCTCATCTCGTGGGAACGTCGCTTTAAATTTGAGTAAGGTGGTGGGTAATTTTGTGGAAGACAAAAGCGGATTAATGTGCAACTGCACAAAGGATTGATACCGTAGAAAGTACACCGAATTATAAATAGAGATGGGTTAGAGAGCAATCTAAACCAGAAAATTGATAACTCCTACGTATTCAATCACCAAGACGTCAAGTTGGGCCGGAGGCAAGAAAGAGGAAGGTCTCCCTTCCCAAATGCTGCCAAACCCAAAGGGAATCCATGAGGTAGGATCATCCAACAATTCAGGAATGGATGAGGTGAAGGCTGTAATCACCCTGAGGAGTGGAAAAGAGGTTAATCAGCCCATGCCTAAACCTGTTGAAGAAACCAGGAACGGAGAAGAATTGGAGTCAGAACACATTTTCCTGAAAGAGGATTCAATGAAGCACTGTATGCCACCTCCATTTCCACAGGCACTTAGAAGTAAGAAGAAGGCATCTCAACAAGCAGGCATTTTAGAAGTCCTAAGGCAAGTGAAGGTTAACATACCTCATTGACATAATCAAACAAGTCCCTGCTTATGCAAAATTTCTGAAAGATCTTTGCACAATCAAGAAGGATTTCAGCATTGAGAAGAAGGTATTTCTCACCGAACAAGTCTATAATCCAAAGAAAATACCTCACAATACAAGGATCCGTGATGTCCCACAATTTCAAGCCAATATTAGTGGAAGTGCATAGACAAATCATCGCTTTTGATTTAGAGCCGCTGTGAACCTAATGTCGTATTCAAGATATTACAATTAGGTTTAGGTGAACTTAAACCTACCAACATCACACTTTCATCGGGCCGACATAGATCGCTTAAAAATCCCTGGCGATAGCCGAGGATGTCTTAGTGAAGATAGATGCAAATCTCTACTACCCAAGAGATTTTGTAGTGCTTGACACCGAGCCACAATTGCAAGTGAACCCAATCATGTTCCAATCATCTTAGAAGACCATTTCTGCCACAACCAATGCAATAATAAATTGAGTCGAATGGAGTCATGCAACTTACCTTTAACATGACTCGAGTTAAACATCTTTCATTTGAACAAGCAAAAGTTGCTAGAATATAAAAATCAAATAACTGATGAAGTTGTTTCAAATGGTCGTGACATGCGTGGAAGCAATGTTATTCAGAATTGCAAGGAGTAATCAGTTAAGGAGATGAAGAGATATCGTCTTGCCATCAACATTCCACCGGCAAGCCAATTACTCAATTCAAAAGCCATCGCTGAGGACCACTTCCAACAATCGACACCCAACACCATGGAGTCAACCTGTGCTATCATAGGTTGAGGAGATCATTCTCCTCGACCTCCTCGTAATTTTGAAATCGACCTGGTCCGTGTTTTCAAAAACCGGATTGCGCTCACAATTTTGCTTTTGTCTTAATATAGTTAATTTTGATAATTTTCGCTATTTTTTGAAAGTTTCCTAAATAAGTAGCTTTTTCTTTTTGTAATTTTGTTTATATACTATAGTATTTTTGAATTCAATTTTAATTATAGTTTTATATATAATAATTTTTTATTATAATAATTTTATTTCATATAAGACTAATAATTAATCTAAAAATTTTGAATCATAGGAGGGCAGTTGGCCAAATCACTATACTAGCTAAATTAAGTGCAAAATGACTCTTCTACGTCATCTCAGTTTATAAAAAGAGGGAGGGGGTTAGCGGCCATTCATTCACTGTGATTTTCCCTGGGCCTCTTTCTCGAGCCACCTGTCGCAGCCGAGCCGCCAGCAAACTGACACCACCTCGGGCCTGCCCTCGCACGACCGAGCCACCAAAGGCCTCTGCGCTCGCCAGAGCCCCCGCGCATCTCTCGCTTCGCCGCATCCCGGGGCCTCACCGACCGAGACCTGACCGAAGCCTGACCGAGCCTCCACCGCCGCGGTCAAATACAGACCACGACCGACCCGGGTCACATCGCCGTTGCCCACCACCCGCTCACCGCCATCGCCGAAAGCGCTATCGCAAGCCACACAACCGCCGCGATCTATAGCCACCTCTGCCGCCGGCCGGGTCCTTTATCGCCTTATTCGCTATTCCAGAGTCGGTGTGAGCCGTGAGCCGCTGAGTCGGGTTCGCTTACCGCTTTCAGAGTGACCTCGCCACCTCCAATGAGCCCCGCCTTAGGTATTCGTGCCTTAGTTGCATTTTCAAAGGGAGCAGCCCTCTTCCGCGTGAGTTTTATCTCGTATTAGATATGGTTCAGATCGTAGGGTCCCGCCTTCGGCCGCGTGGGTCGATCAAGACACCCGAGCGAGAGGCCCCAAACTCCCGCCTCCGGCCCCGGCTCCAGCATTCATCACTCTGTCCCTCAGGCAAAGACTGATGGTTCTCGTGGGTTCTCTGGCTGATAGCCGGCACACGGGGATGGGACCTCGGCCCCATCACCTCGTGCCTGCAGGAGAGTAAGGAGGGCCCGCCTCCGCTGGCCCACACATCGCCCCCTACGAGTCATTCCTCCTCCTACCGCACCATCACCAAATACATCTGGGCCAGCAGAGGCGACATCATCGGGTCGCTTGTCACCTCAAACCTCCAGATCGAGGCCGTTGTTCGTAGGAACCCCATTCCGTGGGAATGTACGACTCCATCGTGATTTTCATCGTGAGTCGCATTTCATGATGTCCCAACACCGGTGGCCGATCCCGTGCTTCAGTGGAGTCCATGAGATCGACGAGGATTATTCACTACCGCCTTCATGACCTCGAGGCAAAGATATTCCACGAAAGTGGTGTCAAGTAGCTTCATCACTTCTATGACATCTCGAGGAGCAGATGGTCTCGCAGCTTCGGGGGGCTTCTTATCGATGATCGCCGCGAGTACTCAGAGGCGGGCCGACATTTCAAGACTGGGGGCTCGCGGTATACCGCGCCAATGCAGAGGGTTATAGAGATCAGCCCACCCACCTCATCGAGAGAGCACCCGGTGTTAATCGGCCGAGACATACAACCGACCGCATTTTACAGAGTGCGCCTTCGCCTCAAAGCATCGATCGACTCATTTATTCCAGACGAACCGTTCCCGCTACAAAGATACGCAGGTAAAGCAGGGAGCCATTCCTGGAGGCTCCTTACCGATCTCGTGAGGGATATCGTTCACCCTCTCGAGTCAGATGACCTCCCTTGAGGAGCTGAGGAAAAGGTCCATCTGAAGGACCTAGCACGAAAGCAGAGAGAGCATTCACCACCGATGCCGAGACCACTCTACCAGTTCTCGAGCATATGGGACTCCCAAATGAGTCACGGATTTGAGATGAGAGTTCGACGTCTCTCCGGTTCTGCAATGAGCGGTGATGACTATGCCCGCATGATCTCTCCATCTCCGACAAAGAAGACCAGATGAGGTGCTTCTGGTCGTGGTCGAGGACTTCCATAGACGATGTGCCCGCCCCTCGAGCCCGAGAGATACGCAGGAGTCCGGCTCCGTAGATGTCACCTCCATCTCCTCCTCCACACACCACATCCGCAGCTGCAGCAGATACACCCGGCCCATCTTATTCAGCACACCACTCACCTGAGTATGTTCACGCCGTACCGCGAGAGATGTTAGGATGGATGCTATTTCGTGCTTTAGCGTACCTACACACAGTGCCTCAGATCGCAGGTCGGCCCAAAGGTCACTCTATGCTTCCAAAGAGATCCCGACGCATCCGGGGTCTTCCTCGTGTTCCTGATCGAGAGGAGCCCACCACGCACGCAGCCTCATTCGGGATGTAATGGTCGCAGCTAAAGAAGAAATACAGACCCACCACCACCACAGCAGCGAGGTGGTTAGGTTTCTTTTTATGATTTCAGATAGTTACCACTTTATCAACCCGCCACCGATTTTGGATTAGATTTGCGTACTAGCCATAGTAAAGTGCTGATAGTGATACTTTTTTTATGTTTAGCTTTGTATTCATGTCTTAGCCATTTTGGCTATATCAAAAGCTATTCACTTATATATACGTATTCCGTGATACCATGTTTTTGCACTTCCACCATGTAACAAGTATTTTCAATTGAACAATTGAATTGCTACAATTGGACAATTGAATTGCCTTGTGTGGGAAAATTTGAAACCCTGTTTGTCACCTTTATGTTAGAACAAATTCCATGCTTGAAACAAGCTGGGTCAATCATAGCGAAGATGCTCAATCCAACATTCCCTTTAAGCTAATTCACACACCGCACAACCATTGTTTCAATAGGTCACACCTGCTTGCCTCCTTTCGCTTTGCATAGCCGGCCTTAGGTATGTTGGCAACTTAGGATAGGTTTTTGTTACCCACATTTGAAGACCAATGTAGTCTTCCAAAAGGAAAGAAAAGAAAAAGCAAAGAAAAGAGAAAGAAAATAAAGTCGTGAAGCCTTCGGCTTTGAAACCCGAAAGCACTCCGGGCCCGTGGGGTGTATGGCGAAGCCTTGAAGCCCGATGTCCTAAGCCTTAATTGGTCGGGAGTCATCGATTTAGTGTTCGCTACATGGGTGGATAGGTAGTAGTCTAACGATTTGTGCGCTTGATTTTCGTCATTCTGAGTTCTGGGTGAAGCCCGTAGAGTTTCAGGGTCGCGATCCTCGCGGGCTTGATGATGCCCTAAACCTAATTGGTTGGGAGTCATCGGACCCCCATTACACCTGACTTTGGTGAAGCCCTGATTTTAAGCATTGCACCCGACATTGTAGTCGAATAAAGAAAGAAGAGAGTAACTAGCCATATCTAGGCCGCTCAACAACCAAGGCCATGCGTCAAGGTTAGGTCAGGGGAGGGGACAAATTTGTAATTTATCGGGCTTAATCAAGTTATATAAAAGAACCATTAGACTTAGGTGGAAATTCAAGCTGAGAATCATAACCAATATCAATTCCGAAATTATTCTTGTATGGTTTCGGCTCCTTTCTATGTCTATTAAACTTCGTGTCAATTTTTCAGTTTAAGGTAATGTTTATATGTACATAAACCCATAAACTTTTGAAAATCACTACATGCATCTCCTTTTTTGTTTTTACTGTTGGGCGACCACGAACGCTGGTTGTAGGGTGTGATTAGTGCCCGTAAGTGCTATTTTGAACCCTATATTGAGTAGGTTTTGAGTGCGCGCGCTAATCATGTCATTTATGCCAATTGAAGTGTCAAGTCTTCTTAGTATCACTAATGCCGCTAGAGGTTATTTTGGTTGGTTTCGCAGGTTTTTGACGCATTTCGAGTTCGATATCGAGACATATGATGAATCATGAAGATTGAACCCAATCATTAACCATCAATCATACCAAAATCAAAGAGAGAATAAAGGGGCAAAGGAAGAAAAATCAATGCAGTGTAGGAGCAGGAGGTAATGCAAGAAGATCAGCACTCCAGGAATTTCATTAAGATTGGGAATTTCTACCGGGATCATGAAAATTTCAAGAAATTTTAGTTAAAAATTTCTAAATCTTATTTAAACTGGACAATTTTCGCTAGACCCAAAATTTCTAAAGTGATCATCCTTGTACGTAAATTTCACGTCATACCCTCACAAGAATTCGCTATTACTTAACCGCCATTAGCCGAAATTGCCGGTCCAGCGAAATCCTGCCGCTTATCTCTTGATGATTTCGCTACCCAATGAAATTCTCGCTACCCAGTTTAAATTGTATGCCTAAATAAATTCATCGCCTTTGTCACACTTTTGTAACTAATGCAAACCAACTCAATTTCGTGTATTACTCCTTGTCCCTAAATTTAGCCAAATCTGTTTAGCCATGGTATTTTCATGCCATCGTGGCCTATAAGCCCCTCCCATTTTGTAACCCTAAGCAACAAATTGAGGAAGCAATTTTTGGCAAGTTTTTATTTTTGTAAATATCTGAGCTTTCTTTAGTTGGGGTGGTTTGGTGTTTCTCTTCTCTCTCCTCTTCCCTTATTCTTGGCTGCCAAACGCCCTCTGAGATGGACAACTCAAGAGATGCTTCGCTGCTCCTTCTTCAAGAGGAAGGAAGCTAGCTTTCAAGGCAGGCATATGCAAGGGTTCCTCTTGTGTTAAAAGTTACATGTACTGGTGGTTTATGACCCTCTATCTCAAACTAGTGGTGAATATCATTTAATGTCATTAATTTGGCCAATACTACCATGTTTCCAGATTAATACGTTGTATACTTATTGCTAGATGCACTGTGGTTTTTTAGATGGTCTTTACGAGCCACTGAAATGATGTTGAATGTTAGGGTTTCAAACTGTAAAGGGGCCATAGATGCATGTTACCTGTGTTAACTCAAATAGGAGTTGTTTTTAGGGTGAGGTTTGCTAGTTAAACATAGATCCGGTTGTGGCTCGACTATGTTGCTCATTATAATGCGAGATAAACCCGAGGACACTTGTTTGCCCTAAGTTACCAAGTTAGTGACCTAAATCTTCAAAGTTAACTTTTCACACTTCATTTTCAGTTTTTTTTACAGTTAATCAGTTTTCAAACTCATCACTATTTTTGAAACAAAAATCCAAAAAGTCCAAATAGAAAGCCTTACCTCGCACTTATGCAAATCATTCCTGTAGATGAAAACCCATCCCCGTTGTCTCGACCCTGGGACCACTATACCGGCAGCAGTCGACTACGGCAAGTAGCAGGAGGAACTTAGGTATATAAATTTTGTTGATTTTAGCTCAGCCTACTGTAGCACGAATCACTAGTCGAGAATGTGTTTGGTTGAGATCCGTGATACAACACATCAGAAAATCATGTGGATTATCTTCTATCAAGAACAAACCAACAATATTATATGAAGATAATGTTGTGTGTATTGCGCAAGTCAAATGAAGATATATTAAAGGTGATCAAACTAAGCACATTTCACCAAAATTCTTCTATACTCATGAACTTTAGAACAATGGTGAAATTATTTTGCAACAGATAAGATCGAGCGATAATCTAGTAAATTTATTTACAAAAGCCCTGCCCATTACAACATTCAAGAACCTTGTACATTAGATTAGTATGTGTCAGGTAAAAAATCTTCAAAATGAAGTATTATGTCACTATTAGGAGGAGAATTGTTAACGTGTTAGTATACTACACTCATTTTCCCTTCGTCCAGGTTTTATCCCACTGGGTTTTACTGACAAAGTTTTTAATGAAACAGTACTAACTATTTAATGATGGTCATTTAAGGGGAAGTATTATAAATAATTCATTGAAAAATATGAATGACCACACATTTACCAATGAATCATTATGGATGTATTTATTACTGTATTAATAAGGATCCCTATATATATATATATATGAGATCCCTGATAATGAAAGATAAGCAAGAAAACGACCTCGAAATATCTTTGTTCTCTCGCATCTCTCTTTCCTTTCTTCATTCTTTATAACATTAATATATTTATATTTTTTTATTAAAATATACATATTTATATCAAAATTTTATATTTATAGTTGAATTTTATTAATTATTTAATTTTAATAATATATTTAATGTTTATTTAATAATATATCGCAGATCCATTAACTAGAGAATTGAATAACCTAAGGCTCTAGCCGGAGAACTTCTTGAGAGATCATAATCTCCCAATGATGGAATACTATCATTCTAATTGGTTGGCATTCTATTTCACAATTAAAAGTGAGAGCATTTTTAAAAAATTCAATGTATTATGATATATTCCCAATAATATTTTAACTAATTACTTCAAACATATGGGCATTAAAGACCACTTGAAAAGTGGAGATGGGAACGTACAAAGTATGTATCAGGTTACCTGTGAAACCCCGAAAAATTTTAATTTTTTGAAAAATGGTAAAATAGTAATTTTTAGTCAAAAATCCGAATCTTAGATCTCTGATGACTAAACTTACCACCGTTGAATCGTCTCACAAATCTAGCTACCACTGCCGACTTCGGGCCGACCCGAGACACGAAATTTCACTTTTGAGGTGACGGTGTCTAAGTCGTGAAAACGGCTTGTAAGAGACATGACGGATAAAAGTCACCACATATGTGTACCTGGCTGTGACACATGTTGCATGAATAGTGAGATGATGGAGATGAATGACTTAGATTAAGCCATGTGTCAAATAGTTAAATGAAAGGATAATGGTGGAATTTTTGAAAAGTTTAATTGAATAAGACAAAGAAGAAATAGTTTTCTTCTTCAATGGAGGAGCAAAAACGGGCAAAGGTCATGGATTTCTGCATTTGCAGAGAAATCGGTGGACTTTAGATTTCTACTGCTCGACCGCTTACTGGCCGACCAAGAGATAGAGATATTTTCTTACTTGGTTTATTTTTTGGCTAAAAGTCATTTTATGGATGAGGATTTGTTGAGGCTTGGAAGGGCGTGTTATCGATCTCAAAATCTTTGAACCGCGTGAAGAAATCTCTACTTGTGTGGTCGTGAACAATGCCGACTCGAGGGTTTCACTGTTCACGTGATTGGTTGTGTGATTTTTATTTTTTTTGGTGATTCAAAATGAATTGATTGATTTGTTAATTAGCCCATGTGAGCTAATTTTGTTGTTATTGTTTTAAATTGAATAACATGATTTATGTGAATTAATTGTGTTAATATATGAATGTAAAATATATTAGCATAAATTGTTTGGAATTGACATAATGCATTCCATATGTACCGGGACACCCTAGAACGATAGGTGAGTGCATGACATGAAAAACGAAAGAAAAGTGAAAATGATTGTGAAAGGAATTTCAAGGAAGATTTTCCGAAGAATTGCTCGGAGAGCGCCCAACAATTATCTCTGAGATGGACTCCATGATCAAGCGAGAATTACCCAACAATTCACTTCTGAGGGTCGTTTAATGTATTTACCGAATTCAAGAATAAGTTTTCGAGAACAAAAGCTTTTGTTTTGAAAACCTGTATTTTTGCTCGCATTCGCTTAGACATGTGTGAGGGAGCCTGCGAGGACTCGAGACATGGGATCGCACAGACATTCGTGCAGGATCATGTATTTGCTTGAGCCATTATTCACTACGCATACGCAAGACTCAGCAGCGCGCGAGTAAATCTACGTAGCAATTATCATTACCGGGCATCGCTTCATCTCAGCCGAGTTATCATTATTTTTTGTACAAGGAAATATGATGGCGACGACGCTCACTGGGAGGTCAGTTAGAAGAAAGCCGGATTATGGCTTTGGTATTCATTTTGTATAACATGTATTAGAATTTTAAATTTTAATATATGTTGAATTAAGAGTGATTTATTAACTCTTGAACCATGTAATATAGTTGATATATATTTTGTAAGTATTGATGCATGGGCCAAAGTTGCCATTTTTACTAGTACGTGGACCCGATGTGGTCGTTGTAAAATACTGGGACAGATTGTACTTTGGGTATAGCTCCCCGATTGTTAAAACTCGTCCGATTTTCGTAAGAGATTCTGCCTTCGACATCCACGAGTATTCCATGGGTTGACGTCATTAACGGACCCTCGGCTGGAAATAATATTATTGATTAATTTAAAATAATTATATATACATCGCTAAGAATTAGATTTACATGATTTACTTCATCCTCTAAAAAAATAATTATAAATAAATCAATGTATTACCATAACTAGTGAATATATTATCATAACTAACGCTAGTTCTGATAGTACATTGATTTATTTATAATTGCTTTTTTAGGGAATAGTTTGAACCATATAAATAAAATATTTTATGATATATATAAAATTATTTTCAAATTGGTCACATTTGGGTTGTTTAGGATGGAAAGTTACATGGGTATATATACCAATTTCAAGTTGATTAGAAAAGAGACATATGGCCAGCCGATTGTTTCTATTCCAAAAGTGTTTGATTACACAATAAGCTAATCCATTTTTGTTTTTATTTATTTTTTTCAAATTGTTATGCCATACCTTATGCCTTATAGGATCTTAAAACTTTTGAACTTAGGTGGTCGGTTTGGAACCCGAAAACTATCAAGGAAAGAAAATATATTGGAAAAATGAAAACATTAAAAAAAAAAAAGATTTAAACTTAATAAATTAATTATATATATTTATTTGAATTTATTTTATTTATTTCTCTATATGACATAAGGATTAAAAAATTTAAAAGCATGTGAAATCTTGTGGAGTTTTAATTATATTTGGTTTTTTTAACAGTGAAACAAAATACGAGGAAATCAATGTTTTTAGTATATTTTTTCTTTTGTTGAATGGAGCTTTATATATATAATAATATTACATGGAGGAATATGACTCCATATATGATTTGACGTGTGGATAAGCTACGCATCTCCATATTAATTTCTTATTTCTCGTGTAAAGCAAATATAACATTTTAAAATATAGTTCAAATGTGCTTTTCTTTCCAACCAAGGAGGGATTTTTTTTATCGCAAATTATATCTTTACACATCTTTTTAACCTCAATAAAATGATTATTTCATTAGATTTAAGTTTTCTTTTGCTTTTTCATATTTTAATTGTCATCTCGATATCAGATTAAGTAATGTCGTTACTACACAAGAGATTATTAATTCGAAACATTCGACGAGAAATATATTTAATCACCATAAGAAATCAAATCAACGATCACACATAGCCAGAAAATTTGAAATAGGTATTCTAATCATCATAATAATATCAAATAAGTAAACTTAACTATAAATTCTATAAGTTTTGAACTAATTCATTATACTATTATCCTGAATTTTGTTTAATCCTTTATATTTTTTAATGAATTTAATTATATGTTCTTATCGATGTATTGCTAATTTGAATTAATAAAATTATTTTTTCTTAAAAAAAAAAATGCTTTTCTTTTCAAGTGACGTTTAATTAAAATAAAAACAGCACTTCTAACTTTTAGGTGAGAATAAAATAAGTATAAATACATAACCAGAATTTAAGTGGCATCCCACTCAAAATCACTAAAAAAATAACCTCATTTCCTAAAAACAACGCTTAAAAAGTGCATTGTAGTATCAATGATTGTACCTTCTCTATCTAAGCCATTAAACGAAAGACACTTAATTATTCCACACCCTTCATGAATAACAACTTTTATTTATTTTAATTACATGCACATTCAAAAGCAAGATAGGGTTCCCCAAAAAAAAAATATTTAAAAAAAAAAGTTCATGGGGTTTGTCTATTAACAACCCATCAACATTCCACTTATTCCTTAATTAATCTCATTATTAGTGTCGAAAATCCATGACGTGTAACCTCAAGAACCGGTCACATGGAAAGGAGGATAAATTAAAAGGGATATGTATTATTTTTATAAATATTAGAGGAAAAAGTGCTTTGGACACTAAATGATTTTGGGTTGGTACTATGTATATTAGGCTTAAAAAAAAAAAAAAGGTTTGGAATGTATAATTTTATTGATGAAATTGTTGGGAAGAGATTGTGGAGGGTCTGTTTGGAAAAGTTCTCATTGGCCACATGGAAATCCAATACCAATGGTCGGCAAACAATTTTCTAAGGCAATAAAAAAAATCGCTTGGCTTTTGCTTTCTAGTATTGGGCCCCTCTTTTGTTGGAACTAATAATTTTGGTGTTGGAGATCCAAACAAATTCATGTTATGCACATTCATTAAAAATATTATAATATAAAAATGCAATTCAAGAGTATAGCGATTTATTTAGTAATTTAATTATTTTAGACAATATTAAGGTTATATTTAGTTTTCTCAAATATATAATTATTTTGGGCTGCCATTAGTGAGTTGGTGGAGTTTAATGTCTACCTATACCTAACTTTGACTTATTTTCAAAAGAATCGTCAAACTAGTATTTATGAGTTTATATGTGTTTAGAAAACCGTATTCATTAATAGCGATTTTGAAAATTAACATTAAAATCGTATTCACCAATCCTGATTTTAAAAATTAACTTTAAAATCGTAATTGATTAATACAGTTTTAAAAATTAACCTAAAGCTATTGCCCTTTTTTTTTTAATGAAAGAAGACTATGAAACATGAATATAATATAAGCAATTAAAATGAGAATCACAATAATCATCGTAACTAATATTTGTAACATCTTTATGGAAAGTTAACAACAAAAATACTTAATCTAAAATACCAATGCCTCTTTTAGTTACACAATCTGTAGTTCTATTTGCTTTTCTATAAACATGTCGACACACATAATTATTTAGGCCCCGAGTAGACAACTTCCAAATATAGTCCATTAGTAATAAAATAGAACTAGGTATATTTCTTTTTTTCTTTCTTCTCCTTCTTAAAAAAAACCATAACTGGTGAATACAGTTTTAAAGTTAATTTTCAATACCGTAATTGGTAAATGATGTTTGCAAAACTTTTTTTTGATAACTAAATACTTTGTTACAATATAATAAACTTTTCACATCAGAAATCAAACTTAAAACCTCTCTATTTTTTGGATGTCATGTCCTTTTAAAATTTGAACGGTAAGCTTTGATGATTATTTTGAAAGAAGAATTAATGTATTTAAAAAAAAAATTGAACTGTAATGACATTAAACTCGAGTTGGTGACTTGGCAAAAAACTAAAGACATTTGGAAGTGGGTCTAAGACTTTGGACCGGGCCCATCTAAATTTGACCCGATTAAACTCAACATTTGTTGACGGTCAACAAGATCGGCCGGTCAAAAACAGCTTTCGCGGTCAGCCGACTAACCCGTTAACGGTTACTGTCGATTTTCTAGAAACTTAGGGTTAATTAATATTTATTTTTTAGCCACTTACATTTTACCATATCCCTTTGGTGGCCCTTAAAAATTCACTATTTTCGGCCAAGTGATTAGTATTATTATTATTAAATTTTTTTGGCATAACTATTAGAAATTATATAAACTATTCGAATTATGTTTCTCCATGCTTATTTCAATAAGAGATGTTTCTCCATGTTTTTTTTTTGAAAATAAATAAATTTATTGATTTAACACATTCGATAAAAACCAATGTTTTGAAAATCGGATCGAATCGACAGGTCCGATCAATTGAAACCGTCGATCAACCATAAAATCGCCCGATTCAATGTAAAAAACCAAGTTATTGGTATTATTATTATTATATTTTTTTGGCATAACTATTAGAAATTATATAAACTATTTGAATTATGTTTCTCCATGCTTATTTTTTTATGAGATGTTTCTCCATGTTTTTTTTTTGAAAATAAATAAATTTATTGATTTAATACATTCGATAAAAACCAATGTTTTGAAAACCAAACCGGACTATCGACCCACCACAAAACCAGTCCGATTCAATGCAAAAAACCCTTTTTTGATCGAATTGAACGGTTCACTCCAACAAATTTTTTTATTTTTTAAGTTAAAACGATGTCATTTTGCTTAAAATTAGAAAACTTGTAACTAAAAAAATATTCAATTAAATATTACAAAAAAACCACTCTACCACTCTCATTATTTTAGATATTAACAAAATTATATGACACTACTAATTACATATATTTATATAAATAAGTTTCTTCCATTTTTAATATGTTTTCATATTTAAACATTACATATTTTTAAAATAAAATTTATAATACTTTTACTTAAGAGTGCACAAATAATATCTTAAATATTATTAATTATATATTTAAACTTTAAATAAATATAAATAATATATAAATAATACACTTATTACGTTACCGGTTCAACCGCTGCTCGACCAAGAACTGCAGACCTGGTAACTTTTCCTGCCTCGGGCCCCTATCCTGGGCTTTTAAAACATTGATAAAAAACATAAAATTAAAAGTGTTAAAATGATCACCAAAGACCTACATATTTACAATAAAACATCTAAAGATCAATATTATAAGTTTTGGTTACAACGATCGAACATGATTTGATTCGACCGCCGGATCGAACTTGCTATTTGGTTCATCACGCGAAAACTATGAAAAACTAACCGGGCTGACAACACAACTACCCACCGCACAACAGGCGGACAAAACACTTATAATAATGCGAAAAATATAAAACAAAGAATAATCCATTTTATTGGAAAAGTAAACTAAACATATAAGAAAACAATAGAATAAATGATTTTAAGTCAAAAATGATAAAAAAATAATATATAGAAAAGAATGTTCTCATGGAGTTTCTTAAATAATATACTTTGATTATATTAGTGGTAGTATTTTACTTTACAGTTTGAATTAACTTATAAGTTGTTATATTTCACGCTTACTGGTTGAATTAACCGGTTATTTACTATAGTTTAATATATAACTATTGTATGGATAAAAAATAAAATTACATTATCCCACCATTTTTATCCCATATTAAAAGAATTTATGAACTCCTTATAAGTTATACTCTTAACCCTTTTTATCATACGTGTCTACTTCTTAAGAATACCATATCCCATTCTCAACATGAAATTGGAGAAACATTGACAAAAAAAAGGGGAAAATAAAGAAAATAATACATATATATATATATATATGAGTTATCAAAGAAAATAATATATAGAAATATAAATTACTTTGGAGTAGAAGGGATGTGTTTCGATGATAGATTCATTTATTTTGATCAAACATATCATATTTCCTATTTTAAATAAAAGAAAATTGGTTTACTTTTTTTTTGGCTCCTATACTAAATAATCTAAAACAAGTATATTATCATTAAATCATTAATTTTTAATTAATACTGATATAATTGTGAATGAATTTTCATTAATTTTTCCTTATAATCTTTAATAAAATTATTTTATACCAAAAAAAACAAATATGTAAGAATTGTACCAAGTTTCAAATATTTTACATTTCGAAAAAGTAATCTCTTAAATAACAAGTAGTCAAATAGATTTTAAAATATTTTGTTGACAACTATTCGGTTTGCATTATTATGTTTCTTACAAATTTGTGTCACTAGGACTTGCTTTGACCCTCATTTTCTTATACAGTATGAGTTCTTAACTATTTGATGAACTCGAACTTATTAGCTTAAAGTAATTTATAAAGAATAATTTGAATTCTTTTCCCATTGAGGACAATAATTAGAAAACCTTTTCATTGATTTTAATTATATAACTAATTAAATAGGTCCAAATATACATTTAATACACTATCTTCTTTTTCATGAACTAACCCTTTTAGAAATAAATATTACCAATAAAAGGTTTGCACATTTTCTATTTTTTTTTATTGTATTTATTATTTTTTCTATTATAGACATGCCAAATGCACAAACTTCACCACTTTTTATAAAAAGCACTTTAAACCCTAAGACAATTAGCTCTCAGTTTACATAGTTTGGACAAAAGCATTCAATATTTTCCTTAAAATACATTATACATTAAAAAAATTACTTTAAAAAAAAAATTATACAATCAAGTCATAAATTCCATCAATTCTCGGTACGACTTTAAACCCTAAAGAAAATCTAATCAAATCTTTAAATTTGTGATAACGAAATCACGTTATCCCCCTTTTAATGCTGACTTTATAATTTTAATAAAAAATAATTATTTATTTATTTTTACTTATATTCACTTTTCATATTAATAAGATTACTTGTAATTTCATAATTATTTACTTTTACCCTTTTACTTTATTTTTAGTATTCAAAACAAGCCTCAAGGCCAATTAAGTTCTTGTTTAAAATTAAGAGTAAAACTGTTAGAGTAATAAATGTCATTTTGGGTAAATTATGGGGAAGGTTAAAACTTGTTACCATTTCATAAATACCCAAAATTTGGGGTAGGATAGATTACTATTTTGTAAATATGAAAAACCCAGGGCCGTAAATTTCGAGTTTTTCCCATAATCTCTCTAACCAGCTCTATAAATAAATAAACCCTTTTCTTCTTTATTTCCATATATTATTTTCTCCCTATCCTCTCTATCCATAGCTTTTGAAAAAGCTTCATTTTCTCCATTGAAGCCAAAGCTTTTTCTGCGTATTGGTACGTTTTCTTCCCTACAATTCCTCCTTTTACATGTATATGTATTTGTATGATCTCCGTCAACTCTTGTCTGCCCTTTTCACGCTTTACTTCAATTTTGGTTGGAATGTTTGTATTCCAAGAAAAAAAAAATTTTCCGGGAAAATGTCATGGGGTGGTCGTTTTTAGTCGTTGTTTGGCTCCGCTTTGCATGCTTTTTTATTTCTCCGGTCGACATGCAGACACTTCAACGCGACCGCAACCGACCATTGATGATCGGCTGAGAAAGAGAGAAAAATTTTTTTTTCCTTAATTTTATTTGTGGGATTTTGCTAACGTGAGCCGTGGTGGTAGGATTACTGGAAATGGATAAATTTCCCGGTCATCGTGATTCGTGGACTCAAAAAGAAAAAAAGAGTTATTCTAAAAGAAAAAAAAAAGAAGGGTATATTTACGAAATTTGGATTGTAATCATTATTTCTAATTCTATTCACATTTTTAATTATTATTTTTTGGATTTTTTGGGGTGCAATTTTCCTCAAAAATTGCTGATTTTTAATTTTTAATTTTTATAAATAATTCGAGTGCATTCATATTTTTCTTCACGGTGCATGCTAGCAAAAATGATGATGTGGCATCTCTGACTAGAAGAAAGACAATAATACCATTGCAATAGAATGAGTTTCAACGGTTTTGATGCCTTACCTAGAAAGGGTACTAGAGTCATTGCAATAATATTCCCGTTTTCCTTACTTCTATGTTTCTTTATTTATTATATTATTTGAGGTTTTCAATTTCGTTGATAATTATTTAAGCTTCTTGGGCTCGCATGTTTCAAATTTAGAAAGCAAATTATTTCTAACCATAAAAGAGCCGAAAAAATATGATAGATTTGATAATTCTTTTTATTAAATTAATAGACTCTAGATTAATTATTATTCTTATTAACTTTTTTCATTATGACTTGTATTTTTTTAATTTCTATTTATTTTATATTATAATATTATAGTATTATTTTTTTATCGAAACTCAGGATAATTCTTAATCATTGAACCACACCTTATTGGTCATTACTGTATTAATATTTAGAAAGCATTATATGATTCATTGACATATTTTTATTGACTCTAGTATTGTCGTCTTTCTGATATTTTTTAATTATATATCGATTAATTCAAAGTACGAAAACTTTTTTTCTTGTTAGTCAAAAAGTAGTTGGATAAAAAGATCATCATGTTTTGTTTTTTTGTTTGCCATTCAGAAAACCTTATTGCAAGCCACAATAAAATTCTTTATTTATACATATATATATATATATATATATATATATATTACCTTTATTATGATTGTAACATTTGCTATAACCTTGGAACTAACAACTAATAGATTGTCGAAAACAAGGTTTCAATTTTTTTTTAATGTTAAATAAGAGTTTTGATTGATCTAGTAAGATATCGAAAGCAATGTTTCATGTAAGTAGTGTGCAACATGTTATACCATTTTCAATGTAATTATCCTATTCACACTTTGACGTTGAAAGCTTTGTTTTTAGCTAGGAAAGAGTAAGGCAAGTACTAGAAGCCTTTCATTTTGTGTTTTGTTTGATTGAAGGAAGATCACAAGTGTGGTGTGGATGATGGCTAGGGTAGGGGTGGCACTTTGTGTTACTGCATGCCACAGACTGCCTTACAGACATCGAATAATCCCACGACACCTGATAATAATCACGTTAAAATGTATATTCAAACGCGATCAATTTATTAATTGGCTAACACGACACGATACACACATATTACTTGATTATGAATTTGGTCAAGATTATATTTGAGTTTAACCTATTAGTTTTGACACAAATAACATGTGAAACTTTGATGGGTCCAATTGTATAATTAGTGAGTCGATTCAAGGTAAATTTGGATTGTACAAGTTGACACGAGAATAACCCATTTATTAAACAACATGATTTCAACCCAAACATGATTATTGTCAACCAAAATCCGCAAATTTCGTGTTGATTTCGAGTAGAGGTGGCAATTTAAGTCCAATCCGTTGGGCTAGCCTAATCAATTTGGAATTAGGGCTAGGTTAGATTGTTAATTTATTGGCCAAAAAATTGGGCCAAATTTGACTTGTTCGTCATTTTTTTTTTTGCTTTATAAGGCAATTTGGTCTGAGCGAGATGAGCAAGGCTACTATTTTACTGGCCTAAAAAAAACCGGACCAAAGCCCGAATTTCCACCTCTAGTTTCAAGAGTTGTGTTGGCGAATTGTGTCAAATTTTATCAACATCCCTAGGTTAGGATTTGCATCCTTGGTATAAGTCCCCCATAACGTGACTTTCTTGATTGCAACTTGCACATAGTCTTAAATAAGATGATATTCTTTATTTTGTTTGGAGTATAAGGTTCTATGTACCTCCCTTTGGCTCCCATGAAAAAAAGTATTTAAGTTGCTATCGGTACCCAAAAGGTTTACTTTAAGCAATGATTTTGTGAACCTTTTGCATGATTCGTATAATGCTATTCAACTGTCAACCTTTTTTTTTGGGATAAATGTGGTGTCGATGCCAATTCCATGCATCTCGACTAAATCCACGAGGCTATGAAGTTATCGGTGTTCAACTCTAAACTATGTCAAATATGTCAATTGACAAGTCTAAGGTTTCACCAACTAGATTAACAATTTGACATATTGCCCAATTGGAACAATCCATATTTACTTAATTTTTTACTCTTTTATTAATGGGGTATGTGACCATTGGTGAGCCCAAAAAAAATATGGCAACGGGATAAAATGGAAAATTTTTCTTTCAATGGAAACAATAAAATAAGAATAAATAACCATTTAAACAATTTTTAACTTCTCAAACGGTAAAATTCCAAATTTCAGTGGAAGTATTTACCAGTATTGGACATATGCTAGGTCCACCCTTGTACGTGACTATGAGTAAATTGAATATAGATTGATGTTCATATTCATATATGATATAGTTTAACTAATTAACATGACTTTTATGTTGACAAATTGGGCACTTGAACTTACAGGCTACATACCATTTCATCAAGAAAAGCCTTCCAACTTTTGAAGGATCTATTTCAATGGGGTGTGTACACCTACCATCACAAACTTTGGGCATGGACATTGAACCAACCCAAACCAGCTTTCTGGTTTATGCGACGACATGGTGGTTTGCGATTCATACGCTCTTGATAAGAAGCTCCTCCTCGTTATATACTTGTCTATATCAAAGTATTCTGTAAAGTAAAGAATGCAAAATACATAATTCAGTATGATTTCATAAAAAATAAGTTTATTTCAAATATGATAGCACCTAGGTACTATTTTAATAAATTACAGGTACTGCCTTAAAATTGTAGGTACTACCATAATTAACAGTGTCAAGGTAGTACATATAGTTTATTAATGCGGTGACTAGGTATTATCATATATGAAACATAGTTATTTTTTATGAAATTGTACCTAACCATGTATTGTATTCTTTGCAATTATTATCAAATTAGTGGACTGAAAAACAAGTTAACACAAGTTTTCCTTTATTTAAATTGATTTTCTTTACTAAAATTTACAGTAAAACTAAGTACGAGAAAATCATTTTCATTCGAAGAATCAAGTATAGTGTTGGGGATTATGGTTTTGTTACCAATATCATCTAATAACTTCTCATGTGACATTTTGTTGCACTATCATCATGCTAAGTCTGATTTATTCTTTGGTGGCTTGTATATGGACAGATGAAGCACCCTTCTGCATTGTATGAATTTGAGAAGATAATGAAAGCAACACAGAATAAGAAAATTGTTGTGTTTCTTGATTACGACGGTACTCTCTCCGACATTGTAGACAATCCCGACAAGGCTTTCATGACCGAATCGGTAATGTCTATTAAAGTACTTAACAATCAATTGTTCTAAAAGTTCAAACTTATAAAATTTGAGTTTAATATGAATATCGACCTCATTCTTATACGTGAAGAGTCAAATAAACACGAACACGAACAAGAACGATTATCCTAAAAGCACAAACATATAGGATTGACTTTAATATGAACATGATCATGCCTTTATCAACGTCAAATAGAAAAAATTGCATGTCATCAAATAACAGCTGCAGCTATCTAGCCCTACTAATGGAGATAGTTGAAATGAATTACAGATGCGTTTGGCAGTTCGTGAGGTGGCTGAACGTTTTCCGACCGCCATTGTCAGCGGAAGACGTCGGGAGAAGGTAAAAACACATGATTAATTGATGCAAAATTCAGGTTATATTCATAAACTTGAGGAATTTGTTTAAGAAAATTAACATTGGTTTGTAATTTCCAACTGCAGTTGTTAATTTATGCATATATAAATTTTCTAGGTTCAGGACTTTGTCAAATTGGACGGTATTTGCTATGCAGGAAGCCATGGCATGGACATCATTTCTCCGGTAAGCTCGAAAAGATTTGGAGGTCAAGGACACCATCGCAGAGTTGTAGATGAAAAGGTCGGATTGATCTCCCTTGAATGAATAGAACTTTTGAAAACAAACTACTTTCTAAAAATGTTTTCTCAGGTTTAATATATATGCTGATAATAAATTTCATTTCTTTGTAGGGCAATGAGATTGTTCTCTTCCAACCTGCTGCCGACTTCTTACCTAAAGTTGAAGAGGTAGAAACTCTGTGTGTGTATTTTTTTTTTTTTTTGGTGAAAGAAGACTAAGAAAGGATCTTACAAACATGATTGAAAAAAGAACCATGTTAATCTTTAAATTAAACTAATATTTATAACATATTTAGGGAAATCCTACCACCAAACACATAAATCTAAAATACTAATTCGTTTCTTTGCTAGACAATTAGCAGTGTTTTTGCTTCTCTATAGATGCGTCCACAAACACGCTAACCCTTGTGTGATTTTAATACAATAAAATGATTTCTTTGATGGAAATATTGAATCTCTCGGGTTACCTTCAAGATGCCCCATGCCTAAGATCCATGCTTAATTTGTTATTTCACCAACAAAATCTTCTCGCATGAAATCATGAATAGAACCATGATGACGACAATCATTCTGTTTTCACATCACAATTGCCTTGACCACAATGTTTTCAAAAAGAATAATGTCTTTCCTTTCTTGATGAATATGTTGGAGAAAACATTTTCTCTTATACGTTGCAATGGTTCTTTCTCGGTTGGTTTCTAACTTCTCAGAAACTACACTTTTATATTAATCACCATTGTTGTGTCGGGTCGGGTCAGCCCATCTGGACACCCGACCCATATATAACCTATAAATCCAACATTCTTAAAGGAGACTCTACATTTTTTTTTTTTTGGGCAGATTCTCAAGCTGCTGACTCTAGGAACCAAGAACATAAAAGGATCAAGGGTTGAGGACAACAAATTCTGCGTATCGGTTCATTTCCGATGTGTCCATGAAAAGGTAACAAAACATGAGCTGTAAATTGTAATAAGCTTCATCAAAACAGTATTGATTCAGATGTCATATATATATATATATATATAAATGATGAACTTGATCAGGACACCAACAACCTTGAAGCAGTGGTACGATCTGTGCTGGAAGGTTATCCCGATTTTCGGATTACTCGGGGGAAAAAGGTATGCTAATGATCAGCCATTTCCAAATTGACAAAGTTCTAAGAAAAAATATTTAAATTCAGAAATTTATGAAAGACTTATATGTCAACTTGATCATGTTTATAATATGGAAACATGAAATGAAATAGGATTTTACATACCTCCAACCATCAATTCCTCGAAACCTATATTCAAAACCTCCGTAACTTAAACTTTTCCCTGCTACTTACTATTTGATGGTATTCTTAAAATGAATTGTTTTTTCGCTGAAGTAGCAAGAGGACCTTGATATTTATAGATTCTCCCATCAAGAATCACGCTCTTTTACGAATCATCACCACTTTGAAATTCAAGTTTTAGAATCTCAAACCAAACGCTTGCACCACTCGTAATCTCACATTCTCCCACTTGGTGCAAAAGTTAACAAATTTTTGAGTAACAAATACATGAACTCAGAGATAGGTCCTCCAATAATGAGTTTTATCAACTATGTATCACAAATGCACTTTGCTTCTAAGTACTTAATGTGGTAATGAAAACTTAATGAATAAACCTTATGTTTATTCTAGGTCCAATGAAATATATTTTCAAATGAATTTAAAGTGCACATGAAAATGAGAAAATAATCAATGCTTAAGAATTTCATAAAGGAATGTATATATACAATACAAAGAGGAAACAATCCCATTCTCATTCCATGATCCTTGAATTCATTGGTGGCATGCCTTTTAGTCAAAGGATCAACAATCATCAACCCGCACTAATATGCTCAATGACCACTTTCTTTTCCTTAACATACCTCTAATGGCTACATTTGATGTCGATGTGCTTGCTTCGACTCCCACTTTTGTTATTCTTAGCCAAGAACACTGCAACTGAGTTGTCACAGAAAATCTTCAAAGGCCTAGAAATAGAATCCATAACTCTAAGCCCAGAAATGAAACTCTTAAGCCATACACCTTGTGAGGTAGCTTGAAAACAAGATACCGACCAAGCTTCATGGTAGAAGTGGGCAATCAAAGTCCTGTTTGACACTTCTCCAAGAAACAGCTCCACTGGCCATAATGAATATGTACCCAGATGTTGATTTTAATAGAATCAACACAAACAAAGAAGTTCGTGATCGAATAGCTACAACTGCATCCAAGTTGTCCTGTCTGCCTATACATAAGCATATAATCTTTAGTCTTTGTAGATACCATGACTTTCTTTGCAAAACTTCTCCGCTGGTCCACACTGATTACTTTGATACCGCCCCTTAACACTCCAACCGTATATGCACACGTCTTGTACAAACCCGAGCATACATAAGGCTTCCAACTAACAAGCATATGGAATATTCTTCATAGATTCATTTTCTAAATCATTTTTCTAGCATTGATTTAGATCAACTTATCGCCCTTCATATGGAGCAACACTTGGTGAACAATCCTTCATCCGAAATCTCTCCAAAATTTTGTCATATAGGCTTCCTTCGTGATGTAATCTAAAATACGAGATCTATCTCTATGGATCTTAATGCCAATGACATAAGATGCCTCTACCCATATCTTCTATATCAAAGTTTTTGGGGAGAATTGTTTTACTCCATGCATCATTCCCTTATCATTGGTTGCAAGTAAAATGTCATCCACGTATAAAACAAGGAAACAAGTTTTACTCCCACTGACCTTCTGGTATATACATTGATCCATGGGGTTTTCAATGAAACCAAATGAAGTAATTACTCCATGGAATTTGTAATACCATTGACGGGAGGCTTGTTTCAAACCGTATATGGATTTCTTAAGCTTGCAAACCAAGTGCTCACCTTCCCTAGAAGAGAAACCTTCAAAGCTGTTCCGATACCTCCTCCGCATCAATCGTTAAGAAATGTCGTTACATCCATTTGTTGTAAACTCAAGGTCTATAAAATCTGAATGTTAAAATAATACTAAGAGAATCTTTCTGGATACAGAGAAAAGGCCTGCGGTAATCGATTCCTTCTTTTGAGTAAATCCTTTAGCAATAAGTCTCGCTTTATATCTTTCAATGTCGCTTAAGGAGTCTCTTGATCTTATAGACCCATTTAGCCCAATGGCCTCGCACCCTTTAGGCAACTCTACAAGGTCCCGCACTTCGTTGTTCATGCGGAATCTAACTCATCCTTCATAGCATTATACCACAATCTCGGACTGCTACAACTTATGGCTTGTGAAAAGGTTTCGTGATCATTTTCGACTCCAATATCGCTCTTGTAAATACACTATGTAATCACTGGGGAATCGCCGACTTCCTTCCACGAGTAGATCGCCTTAATGTTGGATCATCTCGCTTCCGAAGAGCCAGGTTCAACCGTTGTCTAAGATTATAAGGTACTCCGAATCCTGTTGATCCTCCGAAGGTTCTCGCCATTTTGCGGAACTTCAAATGATCGGGTTGTTCAACACTAATTGAACTCGAGGGAGGTGATGAACTATAACCAATCTCTCGCGTGGACGTGGAAGGTTGAGTTTCTATATGATCGTGAATAGGAATTAAATCCCTGAATCGATCCCTCCCACTGATCATGCCATTTTCTAAGAAACTGCATTCCTTGATTCACAACTTAGTTGAATGAGATGGATAAAGAAAATCTATAACCCTTAGACGTTTTAGCGCAGCCAATAAAGAAACCACTAAGTGTCCTTGGGTTCAATTTCTTCTCATGTGGATTCTATATTCGCACCTCACAATGACAACCCCAAACGCGCATATGTCGCAAACTCCTAGTTTCCAACCTTCACATTTCGTGTGTCTTTGGGACAAATTCTTTAGTTGGAACATTCCGCTTAATATATACACCGTCAGTTCAAGTATACCCACAAAATCAGGAAGATTGAGCAGTTGCCATTACCCGCACCATGTCCACTAAAAGTTCGATTTCTTTCTTTCAAGCACACCATTTTGGTCGGAGAAACTGTAGTACAGTGTGTCAAGTAATTATCCCATGCTCTGAAGAAACTTTGCAAAAGAACCAAAGCTGGTCCATTCTCGCGGTACTCACCATAGCATTCACCACCTCATCGATCTCACTATGTGTACTGGCCTCCCGCATTGGTTCTCAACTTCCGCCTTAAAGATTTTGAAGGCATCCACGCTCTACTTGTTATGAAGGCATACATACATATATCGTGAGTAATCATCAAATGAAAGTGATGAAATATTTTGACTGTGCATATCCATATCCGGACAAAGATATGTCAAAGATGTATGATTTCTAATATGTTTGAACTCCTATTATATGCTTTATACTTGTTTGTCCTATTTCCTAATGCAGTCCACAAGTCCAAATCGACATAATCTAGTACTAAGTATTCCATCTTTTACTAATCTCTAATTCTATCTATGGAGATGTGGACCTAATCTCCGATGCCATAACATAGAAGAATCCTCATTACTATTACACCTCTAAGCACTAAATATGAACATGCAAAGAATTATTAGTGGTTTCATTCTATAAACAAATTCTATACTATCTCGTTAAAATAATTCGTTTCAATATTATTTGATTTATAAAATAAGTTAAATACATTGTCTTGAAAAGTAAAAGAAAAACCTAATGGAACAAGTCTAGGAATGTAAATCAGTTTCGTGGAGAAACTTGTACATAAAAGGTCCTTTCCAAAACTAAACAAAGCCATTGTCTAATGTTAATGTGCATGAACCCGATAGCCTCCACAGTGAGCCCATCTTGTCAGGGCCTTCCATAAGATGTCGAGCCTATTTCCCATCGGAGCCTCAGTTTTGCATACCCTGCAAAGAGTCTGCAATATGGATTGTAGAACTTAATCAATCCACTGTGTGTTAATATTAACATTAACTATATTAGATTCATAAATAAACAAAGGATGATATATTACCTTTCTTCTCAAGCCACTTGAATTTAGACAATCTTTCTTCACGGTTCCTTTACAAAAGAAACACTTATTTTCCTTCTTGATATCACTGAGTGGTATTCTACCTTTCCCCCCTTTCCGATTGATTTAGAAGTGTAAGTCCGGTGATGCATCATTCCTTTGTTCTTCCCAAAAGTTGTGTAGCCAACATCGCACTTTCTCACCTAATTCCATCACGAGCCTCCCTTCTTCGAACACACATGGTCATTAATTCAATGGACGACCATTTGTCCTTATGTGCATTATAAGCATCTTAAAAAAGTCCGTGATTGATGAGGAAGAGTGTCTGTAATAAAGTGCACTAGAAAGGAATCGACATATCTATCCCGAAGCTCTCTAAGTCGGGAAACGATGTCCTCATTCTCGCATGATGTGCTCACGCACACCCCTAACGCCAGGATACTAATGGAAGAAAATTTCATTATCGTGGTACTTAAGCAAAGCTTTGTCCTGGCGGACAAATTGTTCTCCAATGGATTTTAGCAAATCTTGACCTTATCGGTATTGCTCAACAGTAACCCCTAATACCAAGCAGCGATTTTTGTCTTAATGAACACACTGAAGCCGATTGGATTTCTCCCATCGCTCATAGCGCAACTTCGTATGTGTGCTTCCGTCACTTCGTGGTTCCGATTTCCTTATGGCAAAATCGATGTCCATATACCCTAAATGAAGGAGAATCCTTTCTTTCCATATTTTGTAGTCATACCCTAAGTTCTCGAATGTCTAGGTGCATATCGTTGTAATCTAGCAAAGCTGAGAACCGTAAAAGGTCCAAAAGCTTATGTTAGATGAGGCATGTATTACTAATTGCATGTGTTACCAATGTAAAACACGCACTAAACTATACCTAATTTAATAAAGATTACCTGGGTGGGCAAAATCTTACTTAATTAGTTATTTAACTTTAAGGATGTAAATCAGAATTATTTAATTTTAATTAAAGTAACACAACTCCATGAAATGTATAAGCATACATGCATTTATATACACTAGAAAGTCCCTGCGTGAAGCGGAGGCCACAACGGTCCCTCTTAAAAACCACTCAACCTTGAGGCTCGACGCCCTTTGTCAAGACTTTCCTGTGGCTAATGTATAAATTCACACAAGTACCACTTAATGTTCCAAGGTTCCGAAACCACTATATAATTTGCATTTCTATCCTTAAAGATAAACTACCAAATTATGTATCAATTCATAATTCCTGTGGGTAGATTATGAAAATAATTTAGCATCTCATCCTTCCACTATGGCAATATAACAAAATTTCCTGTGGGATAAATTTTATTATATTAAGTATAATTAATTACAAGTTTATGTCTCATTCTTTATGTGATCTTAATAAATAATTTTATTAATTAAAGATGCTGTGGCTATTCCTTAACTAACCAAAATTATTTTGATCACTTGGACATTTTATAAGGTTTTAGTTGTGCTTTCTAAATTAGGCACTAAACTTAAGTTTTATGTATAATATCAAATTTTATTTGAATAGCATAATTAAAACACTCTTATTATGCTATAAAAATTGTATAATTAATCATAATTATCACACACAATTTGATTTCATGCAAAAGAATCAAAGCATAAACAATATATTCAAATATGAGAAAGCCTTAAATTTGTAAATTTTATTAGTATTATTCTTAAATAAACATGATTTGAGAAATTAATAAATAATGCTTAAACACGTAATGAATACGAAAGCGTATAAGAATTAAACATATAAACACTTTAACACGTCAAGCTGGCTTGGTGGAAGAGCTCTTAATTGAACCTTTGCTCATAGGTTCAAACCTTATTAACAACATTTTTTTTTTTTTTTTAAAACTTCAAAAGGATTTTCAGCAAGCCCACTTTATATTACTAAAGCCCAAAATGGGGCTTTGCGAAAATTTGAAAATAAAAGGCCACTTATAAATGCAAATGATAAAATGTTAACTACGCACTAAACAACTTTTTATAAAAGGTGCCCTTTTATTGTTTTTTTTTTTTTTTTAAGTCATCTTCTTCTGTATGACTCCAAATCCACCATTGTGCTGACCTTCATCCAAATAAAACACATTTGATGTCCCATATAATCGCTATTACAATACATTAAAACAAATGGAAATGTGATTTAATGCTTCTAAAACAATGAAAAGGTCAACCAAGAGATCTAAAACTGAAAATTTGAGATCATGTACCGTAAATTTTCAAGGTATCGCAAAATTTTTTTTTTTAAGAATATAAAACTTAAAATCACAAGTAAGAGGTAACCATGCTCGATACCAAATGAAAGACTTATATGTCAACTTGATCATGTTTATAATATGGAAACATGAAATGAACAGATTTTACATACCCGTACCATTGAATTCCGGGAACTCGATATTCAAAAACCCCAGAACTTTAAACTTTTCCTCGCTTTACTCACCATTCACTGCGATTCTTAAAACGACCGGGCTTTTTTCAAATAAGAAATAAGAGAGACCCTAGATATATTTATGTATTCCCATCAAGAATCACGCCTTTATTTAACCATCACCACTCAAATTCAAGTTTGTAATTTCCGTCAAACGTCAGACCACTCGTAATCTCACAATTTAAGGTTATTTGATGTCATTAAACTAAATATTTATTTCTTAAACAGGTCCTTGAGGTTCGGCCTCTTATGGATTGGGACAAGGGCCATGCCCTTGAGTATCTTCTAGACACTCTTGGTTTCGATGGCTCAGACGTTGTCCCTATCTACTTAGGAGATGACCGTACTGATGAAGATGCATTTAAGGTAGAATTAAGAAATATTACTTCCTATTAATGTCTATAATGTTCTTCATTTTCTCCCAATATGAAATTATGAAATGATATTATTGTACCCAGATGATAACAACTCGGGGAGAGGGGTACCCTATAATCGTTTCGTCGGTCCCGAAAGAGACGATGGCTTCCTACTCCCTGCGTGACACCATGGAGGTCATGCAGTTCCTTCAAAACCTTGCAAGATGGAGATGACCTAACAATACAGAAGTAGTTCAGTAATCTTAACGTATTTTTTTGCTTTTTCTTTTTTTGGAAGTTTGGGGAAGTAGGGGACATTTTTCCTCCATGTTTGGACTGTGACACCATTTTTTTCTGTGGTCACTGGACGAACTTTGGAGATGAAAACCGAATAGAAACTGAAACTTTAGATTTGAGTGTTTACAGAATCATGGAAAACGAAAGAAAGAATAGAAGAAATGGAGGAGAGGGAGAGGTATAGGGGCCTTTTTGTTTTTTTTTGAGGGGTGGCCTACATTTTTCTTCCTTTACAAGACTTGCTTAATTTCTTCAAGAACTGCTGATTAATATTCATACTGTATGTTAATCTTCTTTTTTCAGTAGCCTGGAAAATTGACTTGTTTCTGGGGGACCTGAACTTTTGTTTTTTAATGGATCTATAAAGTACAAACTCAAGAAAAAATGCCTTTATACATAGTACATTGTGTAGTTAGTGAGATTCAATCCTATGTTTAACAATTTCTAACTCATGCTCAGTTCTTGAAGTTTAAAAACTTGGATTTTATTGACAACTACTTTATGTTTTTTAAACAAAAACTTAAGATTTATATTTAACAATAAAAAAATTGGGCTATTTGTTTACAAAAAAATGCTTTTTTGTTTTGAAAAACAAGAAAAACAAGGAAATCATAGATAACATGTCTAGTTCCTAATTTGTTCGTTCTAAGAAAAACTTAGATAATTTTTAATCGTTTTCTATTCTCAATAACTGAAAACATGATGTTCTTCGGAAACATTAAAAAGAAAAAACTGTTTTTATTGTTCTATACAATATCAATTATGAGCGGTTTTCAAACCTTAATTAAGAAATGATTACCAAATGCAACCTTAGTTTTTTTATTTTTTTTATCATGAATATAAATAATGAATGATATATAACAAAGAGGGGTGATTGGTTAATTTGTTTTCATCATTTATATGGATTTTCTTTGACCGTAAATACTTTATTTATAATGTAGTAAATTATTTCATTGAGATATGAACTCGAGACCCCTCCTCTCCTATGCCTCGAGCTATTTAAACGCTTTACCAAATGAGCTGAGCCGATTCATATGGATTTTACACATTATAAAATTGCATTCTCTTGCAATTTCAAGAATCAAACAAAGCATTAATTTATATTGAATAAACAAGATCGTAAATTCTTGTATCATACATGCCTTTAGTCCATGCTAGTGGTACAATTGAAGATCCAACAAGATGAGGGAGCAAAAAAAAAAAATGAAAAATGAAAACCAAATTTATATCGACACAGTTATATATAATTGAATGAAATTAATCCCAAAACAAAAGAGATCCCCAAATCAAATAAGAAACAATGGAAGCATTTTTTTTAAACTTCTACTAACTATCCACTTAGCATAACATGAATATTTTTAAGCAAAATTTATTGAAAAATCAAATTATATCCCTTGCGATAATCTTTTTCATACTTTTTTTTATTTATAAAATTAAGGATATTTATATTATAAGTTTAGTGATTCATCATGCCTAACTTCTGTGATAGAGCGCTCAACGTTTTAAAAAGACAATATATAAGGGAAATGATCTTGGATTCGAGTTCTAATAAAGACAATTTACTCTATTATAACTAAAATATTTAATTGTAAAAAAAAAAAATTTATAAGTTTAGTGTGGCAAAACATTTGACAAAATCATATATAATTTTTGGTACAACATTATTCATCAACCAGTCAAACGGTCCCTAACCACTTCAAATAGTAGTGGAAGTAGACATTGGATTGGAGCAGTACGACGAGTTTTGTACATAAATACTTCATTTGAAAAGAAATAAAATAAAATTAGTTTCGTTACCAAAATATTTCCCAAATTGATTTGCAAAGCCGTTGTCGTCGGCAGCAGCAATTGGAGATTTCAAATGCCGCTATCATGGTTGTCGATAATTGGATTAAATGCAAAAGCCGCAGACCATAACTCCGGCAATTGGAGATTTTAAATGTCGCTACCATGGTTGTCGGCAATTGGAAAAATGAAAAAGCCGCAGACCATAACTCCGGCAATTGGAGATTTCAAATGCCGCTACCATGGTTGCCAACAATTGGTTAAAAGATTATCATATGCCGCTGTCCTGGACAGCGGCAATTGGTCTTTATATTCAACTAGGGCTTCTTCTTTCTCCTATTTTTCTCTCGCCATTGCTGCTCGTTTGCTCCGTTGCTGGTCCGCTGCTGCTGTGCCGCGCGTCTCCGCCTCACCGTTGTTGCTTGGAATTCTCATCAACAAATTTGGCTTCTCAGCATTTAATCAGTTTATTCTGTCGTGGCAATATATATTCATGGAAGTCGTTTTGATTCAATAAGGTGTATTTGGTTTCTTTTTGATGTGGTTTGTGGTCCAATGTTTTCTGTTTTCGAATTTTGTTTATGGTGGAATTTATAGTTTCATGTTGTGATTTGTGATCTTTCTTGGTGGTTAGGATCAATTTTATAAGGAAACAATTATATTTGGAAAAAAGGGGAATAGATGACCTAAGGAATCAACATGTGAAAGGGGAAAGTCCTGACTACATTTATATCTTTCTGCTTTCAAATTGAGAACTGGTCCTCGTAGCGTTTAGTGCTTGCGATGGGTTGATCCAAAAAGAGAACCAAAACCATCAACATGGTAGCAGAAGCTTAGATCGAATAGAACACAAAAATATATTAGATATGTAAATGTTACCATGGGAAACTACCAGATGGACATGGTTTTTTTTTTATTTCAAATCTTGTGTTTCAATGACTAGTCACTGAGGTAATATAGGTTTGGCTCTTGCTCTGTTTTTTAAATTTGTTTTCAAGAATTGTTTTTGAAAACACGAAGAACAAAGAACACAAAAATTTTGTTCTTTATTGTTCTCTAAGTTCAGTGATCCTGTATTGTTTTTCAAAAAAAAAATAAAGAAAAAAGGAACTGATCATTTTATTTGTGTTTTCTTCGTTCCCGTTGTTTTTTCAGAAAAAAAAAAAAAATTTAGCTCCATCAACAATCTCAAACACAATTTCCACGGCTTACTAAACTATGAACATAAGCTCTGTCTTAAAGAAAAAAAAATATGAGAAAGAAAAAAAAATATGTGAAATACAGAAGCTCCTATGTAACTGATTCTTGATGTTATATTTAGAGGCTGAATTGAAACAAAGAGGAAGAATATAAATATCGCTTTTGAACACTCTATCTCACGAAAGCAGAAGAGGTACAAAAATGTATCTCCATTACTAGTTACCACACAGTAACACTCCACTATCTCTAATTCCATTTCAATGCTTTATCCCCATTTTACCCATTGTACTAGTATTAAATTGATTAAATGGGAGTTGAGGATGAAGTGAAAAACCAGTCCCATTGTACTGATCCACCACATGTAGAGAATGTACCCAATAATAAGGATGGGGCATTATGAAGATTTGAATAACTCAGACTTCAACACGAACTCGAAAGTTTTATAAGGCCATATATTCACTCATGTAAGGAGCCAAGTCCTTTGACTCTACCCCCAATAACAACCATCCAAGGCGTTGTTAAGTTTGTGAGCCTGCCATTGTTTTCCCCTGAAATGATAAATTGAAAGGATGAAGGGAAAAATACTTTACTAAGAACATGTACTAAAACACTCTATGAGATGCAAATATCTTAGTTATACCATAAATTCCTTTCTTCGTACTATTTTGTTTTTTTTTTAAGATAGGTAAAAAAGACAATATTATATATAAAGGGAATCCTTTCCTCATAATACATTAGCACTGTGAAGTGGAAATTCAGGAATATTTCCTATGATTGAAATAATATTTATCTGCAAGATTTTGAAAATTTGTTGAAATAATATTTCTGATTGATTGTTGCATACATACTGTCCACTCTTATTTATGTGAATTGAAAGCATGAAGTACTTGGTTTTCCCTTATGCCTAGGTTTGTTTGAAATCACACCATTAGCAAATAATGTAAGCAGCTAGGCTTACCTTGACCGATGTGTGATCTCATGCTACATGTCAAGACCAATCAATAACCGTAAGAACATGTATGAATGTGGGGGAATAAAAGGTAGGAGATAGTTGATATTGAAACCTATATTTCACCAAATCAGGATATTATCTTCCCGAGACTTAGACGAGACTTATACGTATGAATTTGTGGGGATATGGGCCATAATGTTTAGCGGACCCTAAAACCATTGTCAATCTATTTTGTATGACCTACTGCCACATTTTTAAAATTTTCCGATGACTTTATTGCATATATCACACACATATGCACAAAGTTGAAACCCCAAAAACCTTAAAACCTTAAAACCCTAAAACCCTAAAACCATACAACCCTAAAACCCTAAAACCGTGAAACTCTGAAACCCTGAAACCCTGAAACCCTGAAACCCTAAAACCTTGAAACCTTGAAACGCTAAAACAGAAGAACCTTAAAACCTTAAAACCCTAAAACCCTAAAACCTTGAAACCTTGAAACACTAAAACGCTAAAACCCTAAAACCCTAAAACCTTAAAACCCTAAAACTGTAAAATCCTAAAACCTTGAAACCCTAAAACCATATGACATTAAATCTTTAAAACCCTAAAACCCTAAAACCTTAAAACCCTAAAACCTTGAAACCTTGAAACACTAAAACCCTGAAACCTTGAAACGCTAAAACCCTAAAACACTGAAACCGTAAGAACCTAAAACCCTAAAACCCTAAAACCCTAAAACCTTGAAACCTTGAAATGCGAAAACCCTAAAACCCTGAAACCTTGAAACCTTGAAATGATAAAACCCTAAAACACTGAAACCGTAAGACCCTAAAACCCCAAAACCCTGAAACAACGACATTTCCACCCTAAAACCCTAAAATCCTAAAACCCTAAAACCTTGAAATCCTAAAACCTTGAAACGCTAAAACCCTAAAACCTTAGTGCCTTTAATTATTGTGATACAGTCTCTCCAATGTGTTTTACTAATATGTATAGTGCCTTCGCATATCCAATGCTATATATGTATGCTCAAAGGGCCTTTTTCATGATGTTGATCTATTTGATCCATCCGTCTTGGTATCAAGTAAGACGTATTAATGTGTCCCACTCTAGTTGACACTGAGCAGGTTTGTATTTTATTATTCATGAATTAACATTCCAGTTTTACTCTCTAATCTATATATATATTCAATTATAAACATGATTTTTTCGTTAATTGTAGTTCTAGGAAGTCCTCTGCCCTCGGCAGCAGATGAGATCCTTCCTCAGTATGTGGAGGATAGATCCAGGCATTCATCCATACGTGATCCGCATAGGATTCTACGGTATATATCACTTAGGCCACATCATGATAGATTGGCCGCTTATCACTTATCTGCCTAGAGATGATGATCGTGACACACACATTTCATGTCCCACTGAGAGATGACACCACGTGCATGTGATGTTGCTATCATCCTTGGCCTTCAGATTGATCTCGACCGCCGTCACGGGGACATGTGCCTGGCGTAGCAGTTATGCTGAGTCGCCGGTGTCACCCCACTCGCATATGCTCTCAAAGGATATGCTATCTCCATCTGTGGTTATGTCAGCAGTTATCCACCCCAGGACCTGATGCTGATGAGGTCGATTTGGAGCGGAGTGCATGTGGGCTCATCTTAGCACTGATGGGATCCTTCTTGTTTGCGGACAAGAAGGGGGTCCATGTTCATCTTTGCTTTCTCCCACTACTACAAGATTTGACACAGACATCGACTTATAGTTCGGTGGTAAATACTCTGCAAATACATACGAGAGCTATGCCGAGCCGCCAATCAGATGCGCATATTAGCGGCTAGACATAATCGATACAAGTATATAAATTTATTTTTTTTGTAATTACACACACTTTCAGCTATGTAATTAGGTTGCTTAATTTCTGTTTATTTTATATTCAGCTATGGTCTTTGGAGAGACTTCACGCGGTTGACCTCGAGCTGGGGCTTAATTAACGGTATATCCAAAGACTCACCATTGCCTCATGCCTACATGATGACGATGGTGATGGCGATAGGCCGAGGGTCCGACGTATGATTTACCAGCTGGAGCATGGCTGCCAGCCCGAGCCAAAGCCACTTCGCTAGTGTAGGTGGAGAGTACCTTTGACACGAAAGTGCTCAACCCATCCTGTTCTCTCCTATATCGATCGCCTAGACGTACAAACTTCCGAATGTGCAAATATATGTAAAAGTATATGGTTCTATAGTAATTTCATTCATGTTGACATAAAAGTTTTTGACGTCAATGGTAAATGTGTAGGTCTTATGGCAGCCATACATCAAAGAGTTGGTTGACCAACTTTCCGATATTTGCTTAGCTGATTAAGATATCTGGCTCACGATGTCACCGCTCGTATGTTTTGAGATCAAGTGAGTGACATCGCCCAGAGCGAAGCTCGCGCCGGGCTTATTAAGCATCAGAGATGCCTGATTGCTCTTACAACAACTACATAGAGTGGATGCGCGCGTGGCGACACTGATTGGCAACGTATCATGTCTGTGACATAGCATTATGGGATACGCAAGCGCCAGATCATCACTTCACCCCTATGGGCGGGTTTCGATGGACTTCCATGATCCATACATGTAAAGGGTATCGCGTATTACACGACGTTTTATGACACCAACACTGCATAGGGATGCTATGAGGTTCCATGCTACAGCCGGTAGTACTCATGTTTTGGTAAGTTAGAGTCATGTGTTTGTAAAATTTTTTAAGTAATTTTAATCATAAACTGTATAAAAATACATGGTCTTTCTTTGGTTCACTTTAGATCACCGCCATGGTCGACATAACCGGGCCGCTTCCTCGCTGCCAATACTATACGCCAGGCGACATTGCCATCATATTGTCCGATCAGTGTTACACTGGATCGAAGAAGAGCATCGCATTGGCTACGCTCAAGAGGCTTCCACATCACATGGACCATCGACACTCCTTCTGTCATCCACTCCAAAGACGATGTAGCCCATCTCAAGGTGTAGGAGAGAGGAGCTGACGCCGAGGTCATGCCTCTAGATGGTGGGCCAGTCATGGTCTGCACATGACAACTAGAGGTACACTGAGCCGACCCTTTGCCTACTTCGACACCCTCCCATATCTTCAATTCCCACCTCGACATGCTTATACCCCCCACACACTTACACATCATCTTCTATACCCCCACACATTGACACATCACCTTCCATACCCCCATACAGTTACACATCACCTTCCCTACTCCCACACACTGACACGTCTATACCTTATCCGGTGTCACCCGAGCCAACTTCCATAGTAGTAGATATCACATTGTCGTCACACCCTTTACCATCCCATACATTGCCTCCCATGGATGACACCATCCTTAACCTTTTACCTGAGTGGGGTAGACTTCTAGCTAGGCAACCTCGTATTCGACGTGTACATCGACTACTCATCTATCGGCCTACCCCGCCTCCATCGCCTACTCCCGCTCCATCAGCTCCTTCTAGACTCCATGAGAGACCCATTTTGCCCAACAGTCGTTTATTATGTCATTCCAAGAGAAATATAGCTGGCCATCTTATGGAACTCATTGATACACGTTATTATTTTTATATATGAAAATTTGTATAAAATGTTTTAATATATTTAAATGTTTTTGCAGGCATGATTTGGTATATACAATGTTTTTTTTAAGATTATGCATGATTATGCATGAGGCGCCATCAAGGGTTTTTATTTTTATACATGTACCGCTTTTTATAAAAATAATTTTAAACTATAAGAATTATAAAAATTCTAGATGGTATTTTTACAATGCATGCAATAAAAAAGCAGTACGCAGGTCTAGCCCCTATATTTTTCAAACTATTATTACTATCAATTTTAAACACAAAAAAAGCACAATTTTAGTGCTCTAAATTTACCCTTTGACAACGAGTCTTTTAATACATAACAAAAGCAATTTTGAAGATTCTTCTGTAAATTAATATTTTTATATACTCTTCTGTGTTCTTTTTTTCAAACAAAAACATGTTCCTCTTGTTTTTATAACCAAAAACTCTTGCTTTCATCTAACATTTATTTTTCAGAACCAAACACAACCTTGAAATAATATTAACTAACTATTGTTTTATTTAAGTGCCATAATTTTACAAAATGACTCTCTAATTGTCATCTTTTGGGCATACAAACGAAAAGCATAATAACATTTAATTTAAGTAATCGGTGCCATACATTTTGGGGAGGAGTTAAACTTTACAAGGAGTCCATAAGTTTAAAATATCCAATCTATTTTTAGAAAAAAGAAAAAAAAAAAAAACACCTCTTATAGTTTCCCTTTGTATAAAATGTTTTAATATATTTAAATGTTTTGGTATAGACAATGTTTTTTGAAGATTATGCATGAGATGCAATGAGCGATAGTTTTTCTTCATATTGTTTTGTGTAGCTTTTCATCATGCATGAGCTATGGGACCCAATGAAGATGAGGATTTTTATTTGTACAAGTCCCAGAATTCTTTTATGTCCAATGACATGCATTGTAAGTAAGGAAAATGTGCCTCTTACAGTATAGCTTAAATGTGGCTCTCATTAAATTGGCAAAAAGCCTTACATTACCATATCCTTAGACGCTTACTCTATTTAAAACCCCAAACCTGGAATCTTAATACCCAGGTTAGAATAAGTTTAACACAACTAGATGAAATTCAAATAATATAAATCAGTTCTGCAGTCTATACTATAATGAAGGGCACAAACAGTATTTATTCTTCACATACAGGAGGAGCCTTGGGCGAATATTTCACCTGAAGCAGCGGCAACAACAAAAACTCAAAACACTATAACTAATGACATACATATTACATTGGAGCAACTAAACATAAGGGTCATTTCGATCTCATAATTTAAACCACATTCCTTGGGGGTCTATGCCAAACATAAACTTAAGACCTTTACATTTAGATAAAATTAAAAAAATAGGAAAAAATTTATTTACATTTATGGTATTTGCTATTCGAGTAATTAGAGACGATCGGAATGGCTAAATGTTTTCTCGTCCTTATGCCTCTTGTTGGTTGGAAATTGGAATGGGGCTCTCCAGCAGGAGTTTAAGCATCACAGTAAGGAATTGAGGGGTGCTATTAATTTGCTGGAAATAAGGAATTGATGACTACTTTAAATATTCTATCATCAGGTTCCACAACTATCTTCATAAAGCTTTAGGGTTTTATCCTTACTAGAAGCCTTCTCATACAGGAACTGGCTCACTAGTGGATCTGTCACGTTATCTGCAGCTCCAGGCTCCAGCCTCCATCAGCAATGGCGATGAGACCTGCAATACCTCTTTAAAATGGTTATCGTCATTCACTTAATCTAAACGTCATTACTGCCGCTTACTCCACAGAATAAAATCACCCGAAACCGTTGTTTTCGCTTATGACAATTATCCGCTCACACAAATCAACGCATCATTCAGCTGGTTTCGCATCGCGCATCGCATATCGCTTACAAAATGTAAACACTTTATTCTTTTTTTTTTTTTTTTTTCAAACGAAGTATTTCTGTACAAAACTCCAGTCTGACTTGTTGGATTGACCTCTGGGCCCATAGGTCCAAATTCAAGAGGGCTTAGGCCCATAGGTCCAAATCCAAGAGGTATTAGACCCAAATGAAATTCGTTTTGACTACACAACCCATAAAATGATTTTCTGAAAAGAGCTAAATACGACGTCGTTCCATATGCATAGTCTTGTAAATACCAATTTTATTCCTTGTCCTTTAAAACCTTTCCGTCCCAGTGACACCTTAAACCCTAAATCCTATCCTCTCTACTGGATTCGCTCAAGACCGCCGGCGACTTCTTGGCTCGGTCATATTCGCCATATAAGGCAACGGGAGGGCGGGAAATACCGCCACTGGCGACTCTACCATGCCAGTGAAAATCCTCCCTCCATTCCGTTTTCTCAATCCTTGTTGTCCAGTGTCTCGTTTCCTACCCATGAACCTCAAACCAGCAAGCCAGTATTCTGGGCCATTGCCCATTTTCTGTCGGGTTTTCCCGTTTAAGGTCAAATACCTAGGGCTTGCTCCACCGCCGAGTCACCATTTTGGTCTCCGGGGGCTCTCGACTCGCTCATCCCGACCCAGGCCAAGTTCCACATCCGGATTCAAAGGAGAGGTTCAGGCTTCGAAGAGTCTCATTGAGGACGAGGCGGAACTCAGCGACTGGGTCAGCGGGTTGAAGGATGAGTCGTTTCATAATTGCTTTAACGACGGGGAGTCGGAGGGAGAGCGCGGCAGCGGTAGAACTGGTGGTGATTCAATGAAGAGGAGGAGAGAGATTGGGTCTGATGAGTTTGGTGGTTTTAACAGGAGAAGGGGTCCGAACTCAGCTGAGTCATTTTCTAGGAGTTCGAGGCAGAATGGTCCTAACTCGGTTGCCAGAAGGCGATACGAGAGTGAATCAGATATTCGCGATGACGGCGATGCTTTGCATTCGCGAAAACAATTTCGCAGTTCTAGAACCGGGAATCCTCCCATGGCAAAGAAAAGTGGGAGAGATTCGGATTTGGGTTATAGGAGAGATTTTGGTTCGGGGAATAGGCGAGACCGAGGAGCTTTTGGGGGTGGTTTGAGAAGAGGCGAAAATGAAAGAGGTGGCAGGGATATAAGGAGTGGTAGGGGTGGAAGAAGTGGTGGAGGTGGAGGTTTTGAGGGTGGTTTGAGGAGAGGCGAAAATGGAGGAGGTGGCAGGGATATAAGGAGTGGTAGGAATGGAGGAAGTGGTGGGAGTTTAAGGAGTGGAGATAGAGGCCCCCAAAAAGGGACATATTTGCTATCCGAAGATGAAGATGAGGATGAAAATGAGGAATTGAAGGGTAGTTTTAAAGGTTTGCTGAGTGAGGAAGATAGTGATGAAGAAGAAAATGATGATGAGGATGATGAAGTTTTGATGAAGAACGGAAGTTCTTTGTTTGGGGCAGCTTCCAAGGAAACGGTGCCTAGAACTTCTACCGGAAAAAGTGACTCATACCTGAGTGAGAGCAGGTATGTATGCTCAAAATACATTTTTTTTGTCAGTTATTGGTTAATTGTGTTGAACGAGGGAAGAACACTGAATTATAGAAAAATAGTGTTGAGAAAAGTTTTAACTTTCATGGGAATTATGGTTACAAAGATTTAAGGATTGTTGCCTAAACATCTGACTTGCATGAATATTGGCAGGTTTGAACAATGTCCAATCTCTCCATTGTCATTAAAAGCAATCAAAGATGCAGGGTATGAGAAGATGACTGTGGTTCAGGAGGCAACCCTTCCTGTCATCCTCAAAGGTTTGTTTGTATATGAACTTCAGGGAAGAGTTTCTGAATTTGAAGCTATAATGTTGTTTATGTCTACAGTGTTTTTCCAGATTGAGTACTGACACAGCAGTGGAAATAGATTCTGAAACAAAGTTTTCACCCCAACTTAGAAATTTTGGAATGAATGTTTTAGTTAAAGTTGCTTCTTAAGATCTATGGTTAAGTGGGGATGTTTTTTATTTTCACGACTCATTATGGATATTGGGAATTTGTCCCTGGAGATCATATGTCCCTATTTTCCACTTGTTTATGTTCCTATTTATTCTATTTAGTATGCTTCTTCAGTTCTCAGATTCAACGGGGCTTACTTTGATGAGTTGTGTTTTTATAGGTAAGGATGTTCTGGCCAAAGCTAAAACAGGCACTGGGAAAACTGTCGCATTTTTGGTAAAACACTAAATTGTTATTTCTGATTGAGTGCATGTATGCGCATGACTGGAGGAAAGATGATCTACAGATCTTCCATCTATAATTTAGGCTTTCCATGCTTCCTTTGAGTTTTTGAAATTCTGTGCTCCATTTCTTTTTCTTAAGGATTATTTATGGAACAATAAAAAAAATGCCAGGACATGAACTTTTTGTATGAAAAAATATTCATGATTTGTTGCTCTTTTTCGTATGGGATTTCCCCCAGGCTCCTTCAAGAGGTAAAGCACATTTCATTGTGGCAAGTTCCGGGTTCATGTCCTAATGGGAATGAAAATTTACCTATCAATGAAAAAGAAGGCTGTGCTCTATTCTCTATTGTGAAACTTTTCTGTTATTGTAGAGAAATTATATATTTTGTTAATTTTGGAAGAATTATTGATTCTAAAAGAAGAAAAAAAAATAAAGGAGGAAAGTTTTGTTTTTATAAATTTGGTTATCCCTGGTAAATAACAAGAACGGAAGAAAGAACATGGGATTTTCCATTGTCAACTCTTTAGAAAACTCCTAGGGAGCTGAATTTCCCTGAGCTATAAATGATAGAGATGGATGTACTTTGCCGCTGTATTAGTTGTTGCTGATTAATGCCTGTGATGACTAATTTTTGAAGTTCTTGGTTTCAGCTTCCATCAATTGAAATTATTTTAAAATCACCTCCCGTTGTCCGCGACCAAAAGCGACCCCCAATTGTTGTGTTAATAATTTGCCCAACTAGGGAGCTTGCAAGTCAAGCCGCTAAAGAGGCTAATGCCCTGTTGAAGTATCATCCCTCTCTTGGTGTTCAAGTTGTGATAGGCGGTACAAGGCTTGCTCTAGAACAGAAACGCATGCAAGCAAATCCTTGCCAGGTTAGTTTCTTATCATCATAAAAGAACAGGTTTAATGCATTAGGTGGATGTCCTGCCCCTTGTTATTCCTTCCATTTGGTTGCAAGATGACAATGGTGGGGCTGAACCATTGTGATTCATAGTCATGATTTTGCATAAGAGGAGGAAAAAGGAAGAAAAATGATTCCATATTTTTAATATGATCAGAAGCTGGGTCATTGTGATTTTGCATGTGCTGCACATATGCTCTGCAATCTGAAAACCCATTATAAAAGCAAATTAATTTTCATCTTGAAATTGTTTATTGGGAAATATATTAATTATGGCCATTGTGATATCCACAGATCCTTGTAGCTACCCCTGGGCGACTAAAGGACCATATTGAGAATACGGCAGGATTTGCAACTCGTCTGATGGGTGTGAAAGTCCTTGTACTTGATGAAGCTGACCATTTATTAGACATGGGCTTCCGTAAAGACATTGAGAAGATCATTGCTGCTGTTCCAAAACAGAGACAAACCCTGCTGTTCTCTGCCACAGTCCCAGAAGAGGTTTCTTTCCTGTATTTTAGTGTGTGAAATATCTCTCTTTTATGGATTTAGTTGAGTTTCTGAAAATCCTTTTTGGTATGCAGGTCCGTCAAATCTGTCATATTGCTTTAAAAAGAGATCATGAGTTTATTAATACAGTTCAAGAGGGTAGTGAAGAGACACACTCACAGGTAAACCACTTCTCAACTGTATTTGTTCTGTCGTTTTCGTACTCTAAATTCTATAAGAATATGAATTCTTAAGATTTTACATTATTTCAGGTCAGACAGACCCATTTAGTTGCTCCACTGGACAAGCATTTCCCAACACTGTATGCTCTTCTGAAAGAGCACATTGCTGATGATGTTGACTATAAGGTAAGCTTCATCGCCCAAAAGCTTGTTTCCTGTTATCTTCACTAGAGATGGTTTTTCTTTTCTTGGTTCTTGCTAAAGAATTGAGAAAATACATGTTAAAAAATAGGTAAATTCTTCTCAAAAGATTAAGGTAGTTCAGAAAAGGTTTAAGGATGGATGTTTGATACCATCTTTCCAGACAAAACATGATAGAACATTTCTAAATTGGGTTGTGTATTGATACAGAATTCGGAATGCATCCAGTGTGGTTTTTCCCAATTAATTTTGGGACATTAATGTGCTTCTTCTTGGCTGCATGATTTTTGTTCTCTTGATGCCTATCTGAACTATATGACCAAGCATCAGGTTTATGTAGGTTCTCGTGTTCTGCACTACCGCAATGGTCACTAAACTTGTTGCTGGCCTTCTCGGTGAGCTAAACTTGAATGTTCGAGAAATCCATTCTAGGAAGCCACAGAGTTATAGAACCAGGGTGTCTGATGAATTTCGGAAGTCAAAAGGCCTAATTCTGGTGACTTCTGATGTATCAGCACGTGGGGTTGATTACCCAGATGTTACCCTTGTTATTCAGGTAATATGATGTTAATTTCTTATATTTTTCTTATGAACAATTTCTGAAAATATGCGTTCTCATGCAAATTGACACTTAGTTCATTTGGAGCATTTTCTGTTCCCAAGTTTTCTTTTTTCCTGACTGTTTTGGTCTTTGTTCTCTTATTCTTTATGTTTGAATGAGATTCAAACTTGCTTTATAATGTGGATTTAGTATAAAGAATCGCAAATATCTCTTCAGACTGGTACGGACATGAATCCAGAAATATGTTTCTGCAATTTCAGGTTGGCTTGCCATCTGATAAAGAACAGTATATACATCGCCTTGGTAGAACAGGGCGCAGGGGTAAAGAAGGGCAAGGCATATTGTTACTGGCGCCCTGGGAGGAATTCTTCTTGTCTACTGTCAAGGATTTGCCAATAACAAACGCTGAAGCACCTTTAATTGATCCAGACACTAGGAAAAAGGTGAGTGTAGGCCACTTTTCTGCTCTTGTTTTTCCATTTTCTTCATGTTCTGCAGGAATTATTCTAGAATACATTCAAAGTAAAATTCGAAACGGCATATAATAATAATGCATTTTTCATGGAAAGCACTGCTTTATCCCATAAAGCAAACTCTCATATAAGTGAAAAGGAATGCAAGATTTGATCTGTTGTGTTATGACACTTCCATATATATGATGCATTGCAGGTGGAGAGGGCATTATCTCAAGTGGAGATGAAGAGCAAAGAAGCAGCATACCAGGCATGGCTTGGATACTACAATTCGAATAAGAAAGTGGGTCGAGACAAGGTCAGGCTCGTGGAGCTCGCGAATGAGTTCAGCCGAACCATGGGGCTTGACAACCCTCCAGCCATTCCTAAGCTTGTCCTCGGCAAGATGGGTCTCAGGAATGTCCCTGGTTTGCGCTCCAAATAGAGAGCGAGACTCATAGCTTGTAGCTGGTGCTTGTAGTTGAATGTATGTCTCGGGTCTTAATTTATAACCAATTCGAGGTTCCAATTGGAGTTCATAGGAAATTGATTTCAAGAGTTTTGAGAGCGAGTTCATAGGAAATTGATTTCAAGAGTTTTGAGAGCATCTGGTGGAAGAACTCTTGTTTCCCCTTCCTCAGTTTGGGTATGTTTCCTAATTATAATTTTGGTTGTGTGAATTCTGTGAATATGTTATCCCAGAAAAATCAACACTGCTTATTATGGATGCAACTTGGACGGATTGGTCAAAGTACAGTATTTTTTTATATTTTGAATGAATTCAGTTTTGATATTTTTGGTATTTATATATATATGACTTGATATTTATTCTGATAGTATCTTGAAATTTTACACAGTAATTGAATTTGGGTTAATTTTATTTATTTTCTATTAGGTTTGTGTTATGTTTATATTATTTTTAAATTCCATTACTCGCCCCTTAAACTAAAAATAGATAAGGTTTTGATTGAAAATTCACATTAATGAAAGTTAGAGGAATCCTACTAAGCGTCATGTAAGTAAGTTAAAGCAATCCTTTAGAATTTGATAAAAAAAAAATTGTATCTTTTTTATATTATAATCCAAATAACCTAAATCCAAATCAATTTAAATTCAATCCAAATTTGAATTGATGGGAATTGAACCTGGGTTGAATACTTGGGTTAAAAGAGTGGGTTTAGGTGGGAATTAGTTTAATTATTTTTCAATTTTAGTTGACCATCAAATTAACTCAGTCCATCTAAAGTGGCACATTTTCTTGCATTTTGAAATGAAATAAAAAAGGGCTTTCTAGAGAGCTTTTTGGCTTAGCGGGTGGGGAGGTGTGGGTTTGGTAGCGTCTCATCTTTGTTTTTCTAATCATGACATGTACTCTAACAAGAAGTATTTAGAGTTCGGTTAGGATTAGAAATATTTGGTTAAATAACCTTAAATAATCTAATATTTTGTAAATATGACTCTTCATGTTTTTTCTTGAAAAATAACCCATTTTATACAAAAATGACATTCATCATCTTATATACTTACATGTTTCTTTGATAAGAAAAGACTATTTTTATAAGAAAACAAGGATGTTTTTGTCAAAAATTGATGTCAGAAATTTGGTTTTCAAATTGTATTTTAGTCAAATCACCCTATGGATAAGAGCAAGTTGATCTCAACTAGGGGTTTTTAATCATGAGGATATGGTTTTAGTGTTGGTGTAAAACATGACCTCTTCCTTTTATTTAGGCCTCCCATTGAGAGGTCTCTTTCAAAATTTCATGGGTTAACGGTTGAAATGTGAAACTAATTACCAAAAGGTAAAAATTATAAGTACGGTAGGTCACTCTTTCCAACTCACGATGTCTTTTATTTTAACTCATGAAGTGAGCTTAAGATAAGAGAAAATTCAAAAGAATTTACTAATGAGGTGGGGACTGGGGAGGTCCAAGGACTCATCTAGAGAATTGGTCAAATAGTTTACATATAGATAAAAGGGATGGGGATTTGGACATCATAGATTTATCAACTCTAGATATGATCCTCCATTGAAAACAATATTGGTGATTGAAGGGCAGTATACGAAGAAAGAATAGATTGATATTCAAAGTTTTTGACATAAGATTATGATATTAGTCTTTGGAATGCTATCAAGAATGGGTATAATGAGCTTAAGAATATGGTTGAATTTTATGTCTGAGGAGGATTAGATTTTGAAAGGATAAGTGGTGCAAGGAAGAATTCCTGAACAACACTCCTAGAGTTGATCTTAATAACCTTGTCAAGTTTGCTTAGAAGGACCAAACATGTAATCAACTGGGGTGAGTAGGATTGTTGAAATCTTACATTCACTACTAAATGTGAAAGTGTTATGACTGATTATGAGTCTTACATCGCTAAGTTACGGCTTGGCTTTGTGAGTTTATAATCACGTAGGCCCCTTCCCTTTCAAGGTTGGGCTTTATACGAAGCCTACCTGGTTGATCAGAATAAAGGATATCGAGCGGCCTGTTTCAGAATAGCCCCGCCCGAATTGTGCGAGGTCGCCACCATGAGGAGGTCAACAAGTTCACTGTACCACCATCGACGCCGGTTTTGAAAGAGGCTGATTGTTACAAACTCCATTCGAGTCCCACATTGCTTAAGTTACTATTGTCTTTGTGCTTTATAACCACTTGGCCTCTCTTTTCTTGACAACTAGCTATTAAAGGTGAATTCTACCAAAAAGTGGTTATAAAAATGGTATTAGAGCGGTTTGTTCCTTGGGGATAACCTTCATCCTGGCACTGTGGGAGGGCTGCTATCTGTGGGGTTCGCAAAGTCACCACGGAATTGTGGAAGGACTACTACCCCTAGGGTCTACGAAGTCACCAACCACCTTAAACGTCGGTTATGAAAGGAATAAATTGTTATGAACCATTCTAAGCTCCATATCGCTAAGTTATGATTTGGCCTTGTGGGTTTATAACCACTTGGGCTTCCTCTCCTTGAGAGCTAGCTTTTAAGGGTGAGTTCTACTCAAGTGGTTGTAACAAAAAGCAATTAAGCAAGATGAAATCCACCTTTCCAAAGCCCTCTTCACCAGGGTTCAATGACAAGTAATGAGAAGTAATATTCGAGGAATGATATGACAAATCATAGAGAGACATGTTTCAATTAAATCCTTTTACTGGTTCCTAATAATTTGTAGATTGAAGGTATTCTTTTCTGGTATTATATAACTTTGAATCAGCTAGAAAAAAGAAATCAACAGTACCCAAATAAGCAAAGATGACTCATCACACATATTTTGAATTTTATTGAACAAGACAAATCAAAGACCCTTTAAAAATTCTGGAATGAAAACAAACAATTCAATCTTTTATATACACATACAGGATGAGATGATACTGACACTGTTTGTTAGCATGTATCCCTTTTCCTTTTGGCCTTTACGCAAAATCTTGTACTTTTTTGTGCATCCATCATCAGCTGCTTCAATTCGGCTTCTTTTACCTGAAAAAAGAAAAAAAAAATCCACCCGAAGTAGCTACTCAAAGTTACGTAGGGCTGCTTAGCCATCTCAAAGAAGGAATCTCCAGAACAACAGTCAATATTGAAAGCATGGCCTTCTAATTTCATCAATGAAATTGAGATTTCTATGCTGTTTTTGAACAAGAAGAATGTAATATACTGAGCTAGTACACAATGGAGAATATAGTAAACAAAAATGCCTAGTGGTACAAAACCCTGTATGAGAATCCAAATCTAGCGGTCAAAAAAGGGATGAGGAGAAGAGGAGAGAGATCGATCTAGTCACTGAATCCTGCTCCCCTCCACCACCACTCTTCCTTAAATCTGGAAAGAGTAAAGGTTAGTCGACAACTTTGTATTATTGTACACTGTTGCATATAGTAAGCCAGTAGGGAAAGGAGAAATATCGTAGAGCAAAATTCAAGAAACCATCACATCATAAGTGGGGGGAGAACGTAAGGCATGCGTACTAGAGGGTTTCCAATTTTAGTTTCTCTTGTTCTGGGTTTTCCACAGGTCTGGAATTGCCAGAGGTGGAAAATCCTCATTTTCAACTGATAATTCCTCTGAGCCACTGATCTGGCGAAATAATCAAATCCTCCTGTTAAGATAGTACATTAAAAAGCGTCATGAAATGATCCCAGTGGAATAAATTATCCAAGTAATAAAAGAAACAGCTTGCAAAAAAGACTAAAAAGCAAAACTAGCCATGTCATCAAAGGTGTAACGCAGGGTGCTATATCCCAAGGCATAGATACCAACCATACACCTTGGAGTGATGACACAGTAAGCCATGATAAGTACAATAATGATAATGACAACATTCAAAATGGTTGAGCACCCTCAGAAATTTAGGATAAATCTAAAAATGAGAAATAGCTGGTTCAGGACTCGATTAGAGATGAGACAACTTCAAGCACAAAAGCAGGGTAAAGGGCTGCCATTCATTTAACAGACGCTTGTATAGAGAATGATAAAAATGGGCTATTGACTCCTCACATGTTTCCATGATAAATTGCTAATTAACAATGGCATGCATCTAGAGCCCCATCTCACACACCCCAGCCATTTCCAGTAACGCAATTAGAACCTAGTTTTTTTTCCCTCCCTCAAATAACATAATCGGGAGAGACTACAAATTGTAGCGGCAAGCGAAAAACAATTACCTTTGGAGGTGAGGTGAAGAAGGCTGATCTGATGGAGACTTTTGACTGATGCCACTATGAAACCTTTGTTCCTCAAACGCACCTGTTCCCTCATTCAGCAAAGCTTGTTCGTTTGTACCAGATAAACCTGCAGTTCCAAGGGATCCAAACTCAGGCTGTTCAGCCTGTGAACCATAATTGACATTGTGTTCATATGGATAAAGCATAACTACAGATTGAACATTTGGTCCCTCGGACGACACTCCATTGGGATTTATTGTTGGCACTGGATACATGCCATAAGCCACACTGACAGGAGTACTCTGAGTGGAATTCACACGCAAAGGACCATTCTGGGACTGGTAGGAAGAAAATGAGTCATGTTTGTATGAGCCCCATGACCTGTCAGCTCTTCTCTCACTTGCTGCCAACCTATCTAGTCTTGAGCTTGATTTGTCAGCTTGGTTGCGACTATGATTGCAGCCATCAGTCCTTGATTTTGAGTTGATATTCCAGTTCCCTTCTCTGTCACCATTGTGGTTACCCCTATCATAATGATAATTCCCCCTTCTGGAATTTGAAGCATGCCGTTCCCTAGCAGACACTTTCTGAAGAGAACCAAAATAAAATTGCAGCATATTAGAAGGCAACAGTGTCAAAGCTTAAACATTGTACAAGAATTCATGTGAATGACAGATGAAATGATGCATAAATAACGGTTGACTGAGACACTAATGTTATACAGAGTTTTAAAATGAGTGAATATTTCATCATACCCAAGGGTACAGAAGAAGATATATGATACATCAGAACTACATTTTTTTTTTATAGGTAGAACTACAAAAATTAAATCGTTTATCCACATCATAAGATTTGGAATTGCAGAGCTCATACAACTAAAACACACCTGAGCCAGCAGGTCTCCCAAAATCCTTGTAAAATAGCATAAGAGAAAGGACAGTTACAATCAAATCATAGTCTGAGGTAAAAATGTTTTCATATTTTTTTAAAAAAAATTTACAGCGATAGCCCAATAACGCAAGCATCTGTAGCAATCCATCAAATAAGCAAAGATTTAAACAATCCAATAAAATATTAAATGAATTAGGTGGCAATCCATTTCACCAAAAAATGGCCAAACCAACAGAATACAGTTGATGTACAGGCTAATATTGATGGAAAGAATTAGCTGTGAGAAACATTCCAATCAGTCCCAGGAAAACCCTATTTTCCAATCAAAAGATACTTTGGACTCTCTAGTAGCATAAAAGATAGGCACCAACATATTCAACAGAGAATATACAAGAAATGAAACTGATGAACAGAAAAATCTTGTGCAAGACTATCTTACAGGATTTGGTAGGTACGTCCCAGTTCCAGTACGATATCTTGTTGCTTCATCACCATAATGTTGATAAACATTGGCAGGTCTATTAGAAACAGACTGCAGAGAAGCAACAGGAACAAGGCGAGGACCATAATTCATAAGCTGAGTGAAGAGGTTCATGTTGGATGAAGCAGGTCTTCCAGGGCCATCCCATGGTAAACGACCCTGTAAATACATGGGGGGCACCATAAAAGGTGAAGAATAAGAAAGAGGACCATGAGTGCTTGGACTTTGGCAATACCTCCCATATTGCAAATTCTGCCAATGGCTGGCAAAATCACTGTTAAGGATATCAGACTTTGGCACCTCTGAGGGTTCATCGGGAACTGCCCTTCTCATACAAGCTGAAGTATTTACATTCCCAGACTGATCAAGCCCCTGATATGAATAAAAATTTTGACTAGAATCACTGTTATCCAGCCCATTGTCCCCTCCAAAATGGCTTGTCGTTGCATCAATAGCCCCAGGGTCAGTTGGGAAATTGTAAACTGGCAGCATTGTAAGAAATGGAACAGGTGGTCCTGTTGGATAAAAGGCAAAGGGAACCACCCCAGGATAATCCACTGCCCTTTTCTGTGAACCAGAACCCAGAAAGACTGGAGCAATGGGTATCAGAGAATCTGATCTGCTTATATGAGCTGGTTCAAAGCCTGCTATGTTTTGCCTTGGGACATGCAAAGGAGAGAGGGATTGGGAGGCCATGCTTCTTTCAGCCATTTCAGAACCCATGGTTGAAGGTGGTTTCCAGTCTTTGTCATCATCATCTACATGAGAAGGCACATGTTCAGACACAATCTTGCCTTTTCCATTCACAGTTGAAACCTCTGCAGAAGAACTTGTTTTCCTTCCATGTCTTTCCCTAGTTGGCTTTAAAACCTTTGCAGATGATCCATCCCAGGAACTCTCAGAAGAGGTTTTGCTTCTCAAGGGGCTAGTGGGCCCAGAAGGAAAAAACCTTGAACTTGCAGTTCTGCCATCAGAATGAACTTCATTTCGTCTATGATCTTGATGGTGGAAAGAACCAACATGATCTTCCCCAGCTGATCCTCGGTTTTCTTTAAAGAACTTTGGTTGAACTCTTGTTGAACCACTAGAGCCACCTACCTTAGATGCAGGCAGAAAGTTAAGACCTGATGAAGTTGACTGCTGCTTATTATCCAGCTGAAGCACCTCCACACCTCCATCGTCAGGATCAAACCCTGAAGTAGATCCCCCATCCTGCTCATGCCAGAGATCATGATCAGCTTCCCCTGAGATAGTTTCCAAAGAACCAAAATTTTCATTGCCAATTCCGATCAACTCTTCAGAATTCAAGTTCAATCCAATGCCAGGGAAGTAATGAGATAATAATGAAGAAACCAAACCTTGAGGAAATTGCATATTTGAGGTCCCCCAAGCAGGCTTGATCAAGGGAACGCTTGTAGGAACCATCCCGGTCAAATTTCTCTGAGGATATCCCATTGAAGCTAGGATGGAAGGCGAGAATGGAAGAGGGAGGTGAGCTGGAGCTAAATTTAGCGGCACATGGACCTTTAGATTGAAGTTATGAAGTGTAGAAGATGCCATTATGTTCACAAGATCTTGCTCTTCCTGATGCATCCCTTGGGTTCCCATGACAGAAGAAAGTTGATCATTGATGGTACCCAAGGCTGAGCTATGATAATAACTATTTAAAGCACTGTTTGAATCAGCTGATCCATCAAGGCTTTGAAAGGATGAGACATGCCGAACAGATGAAGTATCATCGGTTGACATGGTGCTATTGGTCACCAAAATTTCTGAGCCCAGGTTCTTCCTCCTGCTATTGTCCAGTCTTGTTGAAGCAATCTGGCCTTTTCCATTTTCTGGAGTTCTGTCATGCCTGCCTCGAGAAGAGCCTTCAGTATATGTGTCAGTAAGCTCGGGACTAGAGTGTGTCCGGGCAAAAAGAAACCTTCCCTGAAGGTCATGGACCAATTCATCAGGCTTAAAACTCCCCTGATTTTGATCAGTATGATCAGGGATCCTTGGACTGTTCAGGGTCCCATCACTCTTTTGGCTTTGAGCCTGAGAAACAGCAGAAATATCACTATTTCTAGACAAGTTTTCCCAGGAAACACCATGTGAAACACATGTCCTGTCAACTTCAGCTTCATGATCAGATGAGTTACGGTTCATCATTTTGTTGCTTGAAATGTTCGCTATATTCTCAGAACCATGGAGTTGATCTGACTTTGAGAATGTTAAGTGGCACAAATCAGTCCTTGGTGTATCAGGACGATGACTATTGCCATGCCTTTCCCAAGTGTTCATGAAAAACTGATTTACTTCAAAAATAATGTTATCTTTGGGGCAGTCAAGTAGCCTTGCCAGCCTTTTGGCACCAAATGCAAATGCACTGCGTATCCTAAAGAAATTTCCTGAGATAAAGATATGCAATATGGTTTCATAAAAATAAATACAGCCCAATAGAATCTCATGCAAATAAACATTAGCCACAATAAAAGTGATCAGAAAGTTTTTAGTAGACAGGATTTAGATGTTAATAAAGGGTTAAAAAAAGGGGGAAAATCAAGCTTGTAAACAAGTTTGTTATCATCATGTCTTCTTGTGAGTGTGCTCGAAAAGCGCATAAAGAGTTTTCAAGGCAGAGTATGAGATCAAGCAATCCATATGGAAGGCATCTAGATTATAACATTGCCAAGTGGACTCAAACTGAGTGATGGGAATGCCCTCAGTTTAATAATATGACATGTTGAGGTTGAAAATCCTGGATGCTCTATGTACCTCAAAGGAGGCAAGTAATTTGAACAAAGAATTGACTGTATCATATGAAAATGGATTCTGATAAGCATTACTCTCAAACATTTTCCAAGTTGAATAGCCTGTATGCTAGAATGTAATTATTTAAGAAACGGTAAGGCAGAACCTGGTATAGCACCAGATGAAAAAAGTAATAGGAGCACAACTACTGTATGAAGCATTTTAGAAAGTCTAAAACAACTATATGACAACTTCAGGTTTGTGATGCTGCTAATAAAAATATCAAAATATATATCATAACCTTTGCATACATACCACTTAAAAAAATCATTAGGAATCACCATTTGATACTAATAAACAAAAGCCTTGTCAAGAGCTAAGTAAATATTACACATTATAATACATACAAATTCAGTTTTATATTCCTGTCCTTGGAAAAGTCCAAAAAAGATAACGTGTCCTGCATGTGAAAAAATGAACACATTTTTTATCAAGATTTTTTATTTTTCTTTTCTGTTTAATTTTCTCTTTTCTATTTTCTCGTGAAGGATTTACATCAACAATATTTGGATAAAACCCAAGATGGTGACAACTTATCACTGAACAATGTATTGGGGGCTTAAAACCAACAAGAGATCATCCCTTGCTCAATGGCTGCAATCCAGGACATACCAGATGAACAAGATCAGAGGTACAATATTTACAACATATCCTAATTCTGATGCATCAGTATCAACTTATAACCAACAAAACCATGCAAATGCACCAGAGTACCAAACATGTACAATATCTGATTAGGAAATAAAAATGAATGACTGAAAAGACTATGATCAAGGTCTAATGCCAAAAAAGTTTGAATACCTTTACTAACACTACGACCAAGGTTGTTATTTACACGTAAAGGATCAATAACATTGAAATGCTTGGGAATGAATGGTTGTCCCTGGTTTTCTTGGCCACCAGGAAAAACAGCATATACTGCACTACAGTAATCAAGAAACAATTTACTAAGTAGTAGCTCTTCACTGTCTTGCCGAGGAGGCTTCGCTGTAAAATATTTCCAATAAGAAAACATCAAAACTAGAAAATTGGCCAATAATTTGTGATGGATCAAATGATAAAGTACTAAACAACAATTTTGTAGCAAATTACCTGTCACATCAGGAAGTGAACTGATAGGTACAGGACCCCATAGACTAACACAAAAGTTGTCCCAGTCAAAGTTACTAAAGAACTCTAAAAAACGATAAAGGACCTGCAAGTGCGTAAAAAAGACCTCCAGACATTAGGCCAAAGAAATACAATAATATCTACAGAGTAAGATCACTAAAGCACCTCAAGTGGTCCAGTAAAGGAATTGTTGAAGACGTGAAATATGTAGAGAACCAAGGTCTCCAAAGCATAAGTCGAAATAAGTCCATGATGAGCACCCAGTATTCGGCTCTCATAATAACACCAGGCCTTGATCAATATAATGCTACGCTTGAATAAATGATCTGGATTTATCAAATGATCAACCTACATCATCAAGATTCTGTTTAGTAAGGATGAAGAAACATAATCATGGTTCACTGTTTCAGACATGAACATTGAGTGCAAGGAGTCCTGAATATACAGCTCACCTCCTCAAGGAAACAAAGAGTGCATAACCCCCCAAGCTGGTTGAATGATATGTCAACCACAATGTTCTCAACAAGACATTTTATTATCTTCACCTGTAAATAAATGAGAAACCAAGAGACCTATAATTTATGGTAAAAAAAGTCTCAGCCTCAAAACAAAAGGTTAAGAGGAGAACTTGAGATAGATTTTTCTAATTGTATTAAAGTGGGGCACCGTATTAGGTAAGTGAGTCTAAAATTTGCATGGCAAATAGCAGTATATCATCTTCCCAGTACAAATACAACAACAGCTAAAAAATATGCTGGCTAGTTTATTCAAAAATCATGGTTAAAGAAACTGGTCATTAGAATGTGGAACAAGTAATGCAAATTCTTAATGTGTTGACATCAGAACCAAACGAATCCTAGCAAAGAGTACAAGCAACAAGCAATATAGTTCTCAAATATACTCTTGAGACGGGCTTGTAGAAGCATGGTTTAAAATAGGTGCAGAGGCAGTTAGTTCAAAAAACACACACACACTCTGTAATAAAGCATGCTTGCATTGAGACATTTACTTAAAACAAATCAATATAAATATCTGAAATATAGTAGAAGAGTGACACAGCAGTTTAACAGCAAGAGAATATAAGAATTTAGTATCCCATTCCAGAAACCCATCCAAAGATTTAAAAAAGATATCCCGTTCCAGTAGACTAAAAAGCCAGTCCAGTCAATCCTATTAAAGTAGAAATAAGCTTGTAGTAATACCTTTAAGCTACATTGAACAAACAGAAAAAGAGTCAAGGGCACAAGAAAAGGACCTACTTCTGCTTGAATGTACTGAACCTCTTTTACACGAAATTCAGCATTCTTGTTCTTTTCCTCACTCTGTAGCATGTCACGGACCTTATTAGCCCATATGTCCTTCAAATTCTGATTGTCACTGAAGGCTGCTAAATCAATATCACCATCAGGCAAATAAGTCTTAAGGGGGACAGACCCAAAAGTGAATACCTGCAGACAACAAAGAGTATCAATGTATGATAAGGAGCTAAAAAGTAACACGATTGAACATGTATATGCAGAAAAGATGGTGACAAATGATGACCTATAGATAGCAGCAAGCCTTGTCTAACTTCACTACCACACAAGAAATGTCTATACCAATAATAGGCACTTTCTTACTCTTTCACCAGAAATCACATCCTTTCTGCTTTTTTACCATCATCAATAAACACACACACACACATATAGACCACACCTGTTAGACAACCAACTTTCCTTAAATCTTAAGCATATTGGATTTAGGCTCACAATATATATTATGCACTCCAAAAGTCTCACTCACATGCACCTGCACATGGAGAGAGACATAATTAACTGTTAAACAACTAACTTTCCCAAAATCTGGAGCATACAGGATTTGGTCCCCCAATGTTTATTATGCATTTCAATACCCTAATCTGCATTTCAAACCACAAACAACCTCCAATGGGTTTAATGAAGTGGGAATTAAACATGCGGTGAGGTTCAAGCATGTGACCTTCTACCAACCAAGGCTCCAATACCATTTTAAACTATCAATTTTCCTAAAAGCTTAAGATTGTAGACTTTTGCCCAAGAATAACAACTGTAATAACAGTATTGGTTATGAAACAAAGAAATTGTCTCACCTAACAATGGAATTACACAATCCAAATTAGACACTTAGTGCATCTTACTTTATCAAGCAATATTGCTTCTTTCATAACTACAACACACATATTAACTTCAGGGTCTCATGGGATTAGTCGAGAGGTATGCATAAGATGGCCCGGACACCCACAATTATCCAAAAAAAAAAAAAAAACCAACACAGATATTAACTTGCAGAACTAAGTATGAAAAAATAACAATGTACGTGTAAATACTTAGCAGGAAATTATGAAAGTATCATTGTCAGAACTAAGTTGAATGAAAAAATGACAGCAGTCACAATAATAACAATGTAGGTGTACATACTTGAACATGTAAGTAGCCTCACCTGACAGGGGAAGCATTGCACAACGAGTCGCTGAACATAATCAGCAACTGCATTTCGGAGTTCCTCAGAGGGTTGGTTGGGCTGAATGCAGGCAATAAGCTCTGCAGTTCTGTCCTCCGCTTTTAACCATCTCTCAGGGTCGAGGACTCGAATAGCAGAAGACCCATCATTGGGCAATAGGCCATTCGGCAATAGCCCAGTCGGCTGTCCCCAGCCCTCATGTTGGCCCATGCACTCCAACACCCTCCTCCTCAAAACACCCCCTACAACAAACTATATCTTCTTGCACCCAGAACACCCACAGCAATTAAAAAAACAAAGAACAAAGAAACTCAGACACTGAATTTTCCATTGTTAAGATGGGTTTTGTTTTTTTTTCCCTCTTAATTTCTTTTGTGGGGTTCAATAGGAACTCAATTTCTCCAACGGCTTCAACATCTACAAACCCAGAAAAATATTATATGCTTTCAAGTTTCAAATGTCAATAACAGAAAAAAAAATAATAATAATTTCGGGCATTTGCGATAAAACAAAAAACGCAGAACCTTAAACAACATTGAAAACGCACAATCTATTTCTCAAATGCTTTTTTGCAATTTTCTCCACATGCACAACCACCAAAAAGGAAGAAAAAAAAACGAAACCCTAGAAATAACAAAGAAAACCCAACGGGCCAATCGTGATCATACAGACGGTAAGAGAATTGGGGGTGAGAACAAGGACAATGGCGGAAATGTCGGCGAATATGAAACTAGAAATCGGGGTAGGGGATGAAATTCTGGCCGGGTAATGAGAAACAGAGGATTATGACATTGATGAAATGGGGAATGTGAAGAAGGAAATGAGAATTGCAGAATCTAAACGCTGCGTTTTACTGAAGGAATTGAAAGAGAAAAAGGCAGGGAAAGAGAAAGGTTTGACGTTGAGTTTGTGCCTCTTGAGGGGTTTTTGAAAACGTTGAAGGGAAAGATGATAGAAATCATAGAATCAAAAAAAAAAAAAAAAGTAAAATAAAAATTGCAAAATTTATATAGAAATGGAAGAACAAAAAAACTGCCAATATTTAAGTAAAATAATGTATTTTCTCAAAAAAAAAAAAAAGTAAAATAATATAGTAGAAGAAAATTTAATAAAAATGGCAAATTCAAGGACAATGCCATTTATGGATTAGCCGCCATAGAAAATTATACTTAATGGGTTAACATTTTTAGATTTTTATTTCCAAATTTGAAAATAATAAAATAAATTAGTATGTGGTCTGTTTGGTAATTAACTAAATAACTAAATAACTAATTTTAATTTCCAAATACTTTCTAATTATTGATTTTTTTTTTAAAGATAAATAATTTTATTGATTTAGTTTTATAGCATATTCACAACCATGATTTAATGTCTTTGTTTGAATATATTTTGTTATTTGAATCGCCCATCATTGTTCCCAGACGACACAATCACACGCCACAATAAGTCGGTAACATAATCACAAAAAAACAATAGATTTATGTGAAATAATCACTTTATTCATGAGAAAAAAATGATACAGAGAGATATAGATGGGTGATTTAAGATCAAAATGATAAAAAAAAATCACCCTCTTAACTTAAAAAAGAGGCTAGTAAAAAAATTGATGAGAGAAAAAGAGAGGAGTGAGCATCTAGGGTTCCTCTAATAGGCTTCCTAATTATTGATTTCTAGTAATTAATAATGGTTGAAGTTATAACTTTTTTTTTTTCTATATATGGTGTTGTATCTTGTTATTACACCCAATGAAAGAGTTTGTTCAATGACAATATTAAAAATCTCATTTTATTTATTATTATTAATTATTTAGATTTTAATCATTTGTACGTACACCATAAAATGGAAATATATAATTAAAATCATTTTAAAATGTAAATGATGAAGCAGCAGTATTCAGGTTAATAGCGAATCGTTCAGTATCGTTTGATATTCTTATTAGTATAATACGCATGATTTCAATTATACGTATGTGATGGCCAGTATATTTGATTTATTATCGTCATTCAGATATCACTTTCTTCATCTAAATTGTCTTACATCTGAATAAACGTCATCTGTGATGGCGACAACCCAATGCTGCTCCCAAGGCCACGACTGACCAAATATATCGTGGCCAGATAAGGCAAATTCTGAGTTATGCAAGAGGCGGCGATATTCTTCGTTGTACCAAGGCGAAGAAAATAAAGTAAAACCTAGATCTTGTGAAGACCATGAGATTTTATTTGAAAAATTATAAAAATAAGTGTAGAATGGTGATTTCAGGCAAATAATGACAAAAAAAATCACCACTAATTGATTAAATGAAAAGAGGCTAACAAAAAATTGGTTGAGAGAAAATTAGGCTAGGATTTTTGGGAAGGCCTTAACTCTCTTTTTTTGTGTCACATGGAGAGAGAACATTTTAAAAGTAAACTAATTAGTGAATAACATGATTTAGATTAAATATGGAAGATGGCCATTTATATTGATCATTTAAAAATTGTTAGATGATAAATTATTTGCTTTAGATAAATCATAAATAAATTAAAATTAATTAATACATATTTTTTTGAGTTACATTTTGTGAAGTAAATATTTTTTAAGACATCACCAAATAGTATTTTTGTTTTTTTGTTTTTTTTTTGTCAGACCATTATGTGTCTTGAGCGGGTTCGTGCACGTTAGGATGGATCCCCTTGAGGCGAGTAAAGTTTCTGTGAAAACAGTTGCATTTACAATACTTAAGTAGAAGCGAATTGGTTAAGTTATAAGATATCTTGTCTAGAAACTACGTATTCGGTGATAGTGTTTTTATGTTTAAACATAAAGAATATATAATAAATATATATTTTTATCAAGCTATAAGGTGTCATGAGGACGTGCGTGTATGGCGTTCTTAATCCATTAAGTCATCTGCCTTTAGTAATTATTATCTAGTCGAAAGGACGAAAGGCGATAAAAACTCTTCCGGTAAAAATATATGTGTAATTGTATAGAAAACTATTATATATACATACATAATTTTTCATATATATAACAATTTTTAATACCTCGTAAAATAATACTATTATTTTGTTGACATGCCTAGCTTTAATTGGTAGAACATTCAAAGTTTAAAAAGTAAGACATCATAGGAAGAGAGGGGATCCTAGGTTTGAGTCCCGCTGATAATAACCATAACAAAGTGCTTAATTGTCAAAAAAATAAAACTATTGTTTTTTTAATTACAAATAGCTCACATTATAATAAAAATAATGTAATTGGATGAAATATTGTTTCTAATTTTAGATCCAATATAGAACTTATTTTATAGTACAAATATATTTAATTATTGGATGAATTTTATAATCAAATTTTGTTTAAAAATATTTTGAATCACGTCATAAATAATATATATATATATATATATATATATATAATATACAGTATTTATCATAGATGTGTGTTCATATACTTTGAATCTCACAGTATAATTAATTATGCCTTATTTTATTTCATATTTGTTCATTTAAAAAATATAGAACTTTTTATTATTTTTAATATCCTTAATTATTTTTGTAATAAATAAAGATTTTAGATAAAATTAATTTTAATTTAAAACTTGTGCTTTTAATCATAATTTTGTAGTCATTGAGACTTGACCGAGGTGATAAAAATGTGGAATGGGCATCAAGATAACAAGATCTTATAAGAACAAAGTAATACAAAGTATTCTCATAAAAAAAAATGGTAATGGAAGTATAATAGTTATATAAAATAATATAATTATAACTAAAGAAAATCTAAAAATTATTATATATTTCTAAATATATTGACATAGAAATAAAAGATCAGAGAAGGGTGGAGATTTGGAGTCTTAATATAGACAATTTATTATATTATAGTTAAGTATTTGCTGTAAAAATAAAATAAAATCTGGACTTAATCATTACTAGGTATTTAATGTGGGAACATAGGTATTAATGTTTTCAAGAAAAAAAAAAGAATGAATCATTTAAGTTAATAATTTTAGTAATAATTAATGTCTCAATAACTTTATTATTAATCCAATTAGAGCTTTTAATAAAAATAGAATTTTTGTGTTTGAGACTTGACTCAGGTGGTGGGATGGGCAGACTTTTAAACTAAGATCAAATATTTGTAAGAATATACAGTGAATAGAAGTAAAAATAAAATAAATATAGAATTTTTTGTTTAATTTATTTTATTAACAAATATTTTATAGATTAAATTAAAAGAGATGATGGTATTGGAATAGGTTACGGATTAGAATTGAAAAAAGTAAGCGCCATCTCCTCAACCGCGGCTTCTGTTTTTTGAAAAAAAGGAAGGTTTTGATTCTTTTTGAAGATTAGAATTAGGGTTTTCTTGTTCTTTCCAAATCTAGTTGGATCAAATAGGATTGTCTCCTTCTTCTCCTCTCCACCAAACCAAGTCAATAATGGCTTCGGAATCAAATTCAGATTGGGCATCCCTTTCGAAAAACCTTATGGATTCCATATTCGTCCATTTAGCTTCCATGGCGGACTGTATCAATTTCAGTGCCGTTTGCTCCGACTGGCAGTGTATTGCTTGTGAAATTTTTAGACATCTGATTTGTAACCTCACAGATAGTCGCCGGTGCCGACATCAACTCCCATTGTTAATGGTTTCTTCATCGGATAACAACACGGACATGTAATTTATACGATGTGCGACGAAAGAATATTTATATTTTTTAGTTGAAGGTGGCTTATGATAGAAGATCGCTAGATCCTCTCATGGTTGGTTGATTTTTATTGATGATTCTTAAGAGATAACGCTTTTCAACCCTTTTATCAAAAGGCTTTCTTTTGAAAAGCAAAGATGAGATAAGAAAAGGCTTCTTTTTTTAAAAGCGAAGACGAGATGAAGATGATGAAATCTCGGCCCTTCGAGATCTTCAACAATATGAATACGAAAAGAAATTACGATGAGAAAGAAAAAGAATATGTGCTTGATATAGATGAAATATAATTTTACAATGACAATGAAGATGAGGATGGGTAAAACAGGAACGTGAACATGAAGAAGAAAGCAGCTAGTAATCTGTGAGAGGGTTCTTTCTAAACCCAGAAATAAATCAAAATGGGTACTTTCTCATGGTCATATATGGTACTCAAAGCAGACTAGCATTCATCAAATCAAGTGAATATTGGACTTATATTGACAAGAGTATTTGTGACCAACATATTCGTGATTTTGTTTTTTTTTGATAATCAATGAGAAACCTTCATTAAGTAGATAATAAATCAGACATAAACCTTCATCAGTGAGAAGGGATGACAAAGACTAAATGAGGAAGCCCAGCGTTGAAACAAGCATGTTTCTTGCGGAAACGTGACACTTTGTTCTTTTGTATAACTACAACCAGATCAGTAAATTATTTCATACAAAACGCACATAATCAAATTAAAAAACCATATTGAACTTGATCCCCAAAGTGAAGACAAAGCTATTGTAGCTTCAATAAAGAGTCGATTCGAACTCCACATCGACTTGATTTCAAAGACAAAGCCCAGTAGAGCCTCGCGAAGTATAATGTAACTTCTTTGCCTTTCTGGGATAAGGCGATACTTGGCGTCTTGTGCATCGCCCGACCATGATCCTTCGCATCCCACCATACCCCGAGCCTATAGGCGATAAATCACGGAACATAGCTGCATCCAGGTTGCACTTCCAACGGCCACCTAAAGGGCGAGACCAGGTTAAGACCATGACGCGGCCAGGTAGCGAGAGGAGATGTACGGCATGCAGACACGGCGCCCGATCTGGAGATACACATGCCCGGCTCCGCCGCCTTCCACTGCGATATAAAGGAGTTCTCCTGGAAGCCGGTCCATTGCCTCCTTACACGCCGCTAAATGGGTTGCTACTCCGAACACATTGCGCCGAGTCGACATCAATCGGCACCAGCATCCGGCAGGAAATTGCGTCGGTGGTCGATATCGACAGCAACATTGATAGCGATGACACGAGGGCGAATCGTTGCAGTCGTAGAATAGATGCAGTAGTGCTCTGTCACATACACAACACCTGACAAGTTGGCGGGTTCATGCCTTTATCCGATGTCTAACGATACGGGAATGCAACTATTACAAACGCCATAAGGAAAAATTATTTTAGGGAAGAAACAATTTCCACAACTTCTTCCCATTTGAGGCATATAACCTAGACTGGTTTCATAGAGGCTACCCGTCGACATTCTACTCCCGCAGAGATTTTACCGTATATAAACCATTATTTGAATAATGCCACATCAACGAATCAGAGATATTAGCTTTTGATAGTGGGATTGAACAAATAGCCATGGAGACATTATTCTCAAAAATAGAGTGAACCAGTTCCGTGTCCCATCCTCTTCCTGCATCTAACAACAGATCTGAAGCCTTTAAATTATCAAGACCAGGAACCGGAGTGGTACTTATTCGTGATTTTGTTGAAAGTACTTATCAACCCACTTTTGATAAAGGGCTATGGTATTGGCGTGATATCGTGTTCACTAATGGGCTATTTTATGTGTTAGATAAGTGGGGTGTGCTTTATCCCGTGATGTCGGGACTAATTTAAAAATTGGAGAGAAATTCTGCGGACTCGATAGATTCCATGCAGAATGGAATCTAGACTGTTGGTAGAATCTTCTTAAGGCGATCTCTTGCGAGTTATTAGGGTGATCGGAGATGAATATCATTATGAGATGACCATAAAATTTGTAGTTTACAAGTTAGTAGATTTTTTTGGGGATCCACATTGGACCGAGTAGAATAGCTTGGGGAATGATACTTTGTTTTTGGGAGGATAACCATTCGATTTCTATTGTAACTTCCGACTTTGTTGGATGTCGGTCCAATTCTATATACTTCTGCAATGATTATGATGATTTCTATGATCGTGGAGGCTCTAATGATATCGGTGTTTTTAATTTATAAGATGGATGTGTTAGGCGACACTATACCCTTGCTCATTCCCAAAGGTTGATGCCTCTCTCAATATAAATTTTGCCAACCTTTTTGTAAAATAATGTTTATTTATTTATGCTTTGAGATATTTCAATTTCAAGCAATGTAAGAAAAAGCTTTACTTAGATTGTTTCTCATTACTTTAATCAGTAATGAAAAGTAGTCAGTTCACTATAATGAATCCTTATCCCTATGTATATATTCCAACATTAAGAATAACTATTCTATTCTGATTTCTGGCAAGAAAAAGTAAGAGTTTGAATTGCATGTTCCTTACCATGTGCACATCAGAGTTTTTTTTTTTTTTTTTTGTGGGGTGGGGATGGTTGGTCATGAGAACATAACAAAAACATTGTAGTAAATAGGCATCACTAAACCCTATTTTCCCTTCGTTGCTTGTTTTAACTCCCAACCATTTAAAACTTGGATATTGACAAATTTTTTGGTAGCCGATTATCTAATTAAATTTTCTCTTTATGTTGGATCAGATGATTATAAGTTCCCTGTAGTGCTTTGATTTTTTTTTTTCACCAAAAATACAAGAAATAGACAAAAGGTGTGTAGACCCCAAAATTTACTCACACATTATTTTTTTATTATTATTAAATTTTACTTTTTGATTTTGTTTTCATTATTATTATTTTTATTTTGACCTCATTCACTACTTGTATTTCTCGCGCCCCATCCCTTATGATCAAATACTACATTAATACCAAACTCTTTCCTTCTGCTCACTAATAATGTAATCTGAAATTCCGATTTGGAAAATGGTAAATCGTAAATCGTAATTTCGGTTAAAAATCCGAAATTTATTCTCTAGATCTCGGATGATGAAATGGATTGCACCGTTGGAATCGTCTCGCAAAATCTAGCTAGCACGTCGAATTTCGTCGGGTCAAGGGCGGTCGAATTTCACGTGTTTTTCGAGGCATTGTAGTTCGGGTGCCGTAAAACGATTTTCGATGCGACGAAAGTCACATATAACATGTACTCATGTGCCATAAGTGGTATGAGTAGAAAAATGATGAAAATTGATGGCCGAAATAGTGCCGAATGTCAAAACTGGGAAAAGAATAACAAAATGGTCATTTTGGATAATGATTAAATGAGAATGAGACAAAACACTTAATAGTGTTTGTCTTACCCGAACGAAAAGAGAGAACGAGACGTGCGGGGAGGGAGACGGATTACGATTGAGGTTGATTTTGGATTCTAGAGAGAGAGAGTACTTCTCTCTCTGAATCATGAATCAGGCCAGGTCGACCAGTCGTCGGGATGAAGAGGCGCTCACAGCGGAGAGGGAGACCGTGGGTCACCGGTTGGAGTTTCGATGATTTCCAGTGAGGTAAGAGGTTTCTCCTACTTGAGTTTTATTCTTTATTTAAGTATTTTGTTAATGTTTGAGTTAGACAGAGATTGTGATGGGCCTTTTGATCGATCCAAACATGGGGACCAGGTGTTTCATTTTTAAACCCTGAATGGAGCGGCGGAAATGGACTATGGACTTCTGGTTTTGAACAGACATATTAAAGTATGTATTAAATGGTGCTTTGGTATGTATAGGGTTGGTAATGGCCGTGAAATTCGGGTTCACAAAGTGAACCGACGATTGGTGGTTTTTCGGGAATAGTAATTGAGGGTTTCACTATTCCCGAGAATAGTATTCATAAAATAATTTTTGTGAAATAATGTGTTTGGTTGAGTAATTAAAATCCAGATTGCCGTGTTTGATCATTAGCCTCGTGAGCTGTTTTGATGTGATTGATGGTGAAATTACATGACATGTTTGTGTGATTTAAATTATGTGAATATATCGTGATTATATATTTGCATGTGTTATTGAATTGAAATGAAATTGACATCATACATTGTATGCCTTCAGGGCTGCCTTGGGACGATAGGAGTGAGTGCATGAGGTAATTCTTGAGAGAATGGATTCGAAGGTTTGTGCAAATAATAAATATCGGAGGGTAGTCAAACACTAATATCAATGTTGGAAGCGACTGATTGATATACATGGGAAGGTCAGTCCATACATAATATTAATGCGTCAGAGCCGGACAATTGATATATACATCGGAGGTTGTCCACAAATAAACATAATAATTCTCATACGAGGCTTAGGTGAGTGTGAAGTCGATGAGGACTCGGGGCGCGGATGGTCAGTTAGGCGATTCAGTAGGGATCCATCACGTTTACAGCGAGATGTGTTTACTTTGGAGCATTACATATGCACTTAGGTGGAGGAAGTGATGGCCCACTTGGGGTGATTCCACTGGGCATTGCTCACCTGTGGGGATCTTATTTTATGGGTGCGGGAGCGTGCGAGGAGACGGGTTCGTCCTGGGGCGAGTTTTAGAAGAGAGCTAGAATGTGGCTTTGATGGTTCTACATGTATTAGAATTGATTTTAATTTTTAATATATGTTGTATAAAGTTAAAACAATTGAACTCACAGGAAGCTTGTGGATATAGTTGGATATATATATTGATGGCGGTAGTGTTGTATTGGGCCCCAGCGGCTATTTGTACTCATGATATTGATGTTTAGGACATGTTATATCTGGTTTTGTATTTGGGTAAAACCCGATACAAATGAAGCTATTAAGATTTAAGTGAAAAATGGTCGGGTTGAACATTCACAGTATTCACCAGTTAGATGGTGATCACTTCGGACCCGGGATGGTGTCTGACGCAGTATCGAGCAGAGCATATGAATACCTAGGGAGCTCGGGGTTTGGGTATCCATCACCGCTTGGGTGGTTTGATGTGAAATGTAGGTATATGGAAACCCTAGAAGTTGAGGATTTGGGCAGGCCATAGTCAAAGTTAGAACATCACCACTAGGTGTGGTTTGATGTTAGTTTGGAGTGTAGGAATTACAGGAAATGCAGGACAAAACTAGGACCACCGGCGTAAATGTGTTTGATGTTTGTGTGATTTGTCATTTGTTAGTGTGAAAAATATTCATAACATGAATGATGTGTGATCATGTATTGTGCTGTGGTTTGTGGCTAGCCATTGATTAGCACCTAGGAAAGAAATATGATGTGTTGGGAAGTTTTTAGAGATTTCTGATTTGTCAAGCGGAAATGAAAGGAGAAATAAAATGAATTTGAATAGAATTCATTTTGGTTTAATGGATGATAAACTAAAATTTTAATAAATTTTAAGGTTGAGCTGTAGGTTTAGTGTTGGATCAAAGAGGTTTGAGGGAGATTTTTAGATAAAATGTCAAAATGAAAAAAAAAAAATGAGTGAAGAATATAATTTTCTGAAGGTTTTACTGCGTTTATAGATCGAAGAAAATTGAAGAAATAATTTTATATTTATTGAGTATCTGGAAAATAGAAAAAAAAAAAGTAGGTGTATATTTTTTGTGGTATTTTCAATAAATTAAATCAAATGGAAAAAATTCTGCTCAAAGTGCGGTAGAAACGGTTAGACTCTTTTGATTAACATTATTAGCAAAAGAATTATGTTCCAAACCTTGTAGTTATGTTGCAAGAGGGCTAGAAAAAAATTTATATTAGATTGTATTGCAAGAGAAGGGTTATGGTTGGCTTGGTTTGTATTTGCAAGAAATTGTATTGCAAGAGAATGCATGTGGCTGGAAAGTTGTATTACCAGCTAATTGGTGTAGTGGGCTGGTGTGTTGCAATAAGGAGGTTAGTTGTTGAGCCATTGTATTGCAATACCTGGATTATCTTGCAAGGGTGTGTAGTGGAATGGAAGGAATTGTATGTTGCAATACTGGGTGGAAACTAAAGGCTCATTTTCCTTTTGTATTGCAATACACTTGGTATAGTGCTTCATTCAGAAAGGACTTGGGTTGAAAATTGTATTGTAATACAATTATTGTATTATGACACGTGTCGATGAAGCGATGTCGTTGTCCGATCAGTGTAACCGATAATTTCAATTTTTTTTTTGAAAAATAAAATAAAATAAAATGAGACAAAATTTTGGAAAAATGAAATTTTCAAAAATAAAATTTTTGGATGTAAAAAAAAAAAAAGATTTGACATGTGGAAATTAGTTGTCTTGCATTGCCTATAAATGCAAGGACATAGTATATAAGGTTACATATTTTTTGATCGGCGTGATTTTGCTTTCAAATTGAGTGGAAGGACATATACACATTATGATGTATATGAGAATTGTGATTAATGTGATTGTGCGATTGTTGCGTAGGAAATTATGGCCATGGTGTAAGCGTAGTGTAATCGTATAGGAAAATGAGTGAATGCTAAGGTTGCAAGACTATGACCTTAGGGATATGGATCAATAGAAATGAGCAGAAAACTTGGAATTTTATTGAAATAAATGAATTGAGTGGTTGGAATTTATGCAGGAAATGAAACCAGATTGGAGTTCATGGTTTGTCAAGTCTGATAATGGTGGCATGTGCGCTAGTTAATTTGAAATGAAAATTAAATGATTCTTGTTGCCATTGGAAATATGTAGATGGCTAGTCGAGGATGAGGGCGTGAAATCCCACGGAGATGCTTGGTCGGGCACCACCGGTGTTTGATAAACAAGCCTTTGTTGAAATTTGTAGGTATTCTTGTGGCTGCTATATGCAATGCTAGCATAGCGGGTAGTCAAGAGATCCTAGTAACCTCCGAAGTTTAAGGCGCGAGTACGATCGCCAGGCATTCACGGGAAGGAGATCAGGTAATTGGCGAGACCATTGGTTAATAAAGATCGAAGGTGTTAGAGGCTACTGATTGCCTGAATACTACCGAGTTAGGTATTTGCATTCCGAATTTAGAAAGTGGTGTTTGAATGTATGAGGTGGGAAATGCAGGCGAGGACCTCTAGAGACCATAGAGGAGCCATTGTATGTGAGTTCTCTCCTAGGGATTAGGGCGAGAATAGGTATGATATGTCGTGGTTGCGAGTTGGAGATCTCGGGGACTCTACTCATAGTGGACCTGAGGATCGTAGACAGGAGTTAAGAGTTCGTGTCATCCTGAGATGGATTGGTGACGGCTTCTGAGTTGTTATCAATTGTGGCGTAGGAGGGTTCAGCTACATGGGATAAATTTTCGTGGTATTTTAGAGTGACTGATGGTACGCACTGGGTATATGAGTCAGTGTCAAGGACGGTTAAGCGGGGTTGGCTAAGCGAGCCTTACAGAAGACGAGGAGAGACAGGACTTAGATCTACCTCTCGAGTAGTGTGCGAATATGTGGATGTTTTTCCCGGATGAGGCTACGGACCGCTCCACGGAGGGTGGTGAACTTGATATTGAGTTACACCTGGTACTTGACCATCTCTATGATACGCAGGATGGCACAGTTCAGTTCTGAGAACTCGAGTCCCGGTACAAAGCTATTGGACAAGTTTACATCGGGCCAAGGCACTTCACACTATGGGCGCTTAGGTTACTGTTTGCAAGAAAGAAGGACAAGATCCTTTATTGTGCATTGATTAAACCGGAGTTGAACGGGGTTATGAGTCAAGAATCGGTACCCATTCTCGGAAGGATTGATGATTTATTTGACCGATTAGGAGGCGAGTCTACTCCAAGATAGACCGCCTTGGTTACCATCAGCGAAGGTTAGGAGACGAGATATCACACAAGGCGGCGTTTGGGACGTTATGGACACTTTGAGTTCACGGTGTTGCCCTTTGGATTGGCCAGATATTGCCCGGCATTTATGGACCTCATGCAAGTGGGTTTTCCAGCCCTATCTGAATGGAGTTTGTCGTAGTCTTCGTGGATGACATTTTTGATCTACTCCCGGTCGAGTGGGAGCATGAGTATCACTTGAGAGTTGTGTTACGGTTGTTGAGAGACCATCATTTGCCTCATAAAGTTGTTAGTCACGAGTTTAGCTTATTAGGGGAGATTTTAGGACCGCGTGGTGTCGGCACCGGGAGTGTGGTGGACCTAGAAGGTTGAGGCCGCGATGGGTTGGGAGAGACCGAAGTCAGTCTTCGAGATACGTAGTTCTTGGGATTGACTAGGTACAACAAGAGATTCGAGAATGGGCTGAAGTTGTCCATTTGAGGTAGAAGTTATGAGACTTCGCTGGGACATGGACTCCATGGTGGGATGTACGACCATAGAGAGGGAGATGGAGGATGCAGGGAGCACTCGGGATGTGGGTGTTAATTATGAGAGGGAGGATCGGCCTTCTTCTAGTTCGGGGAGAGAGGTAGGGCCACGGTTCACACGAGACCAGGACGGGGCCGGGAATTGGCATGTGAGGCGGGATTGCCCTAGGACAGGGATCCCAAGACACTGGGACAGCGCCGATCCGATTAGGCGTAGAACAAGAGTATACGGTTCATTCCTCCACACCCTAGTGCGGGTCAGAGGAACCGATTTCGGTTTCGGGGTGCCTATAAGCACTCAGGCGGCCTGGGAATGGGCGGAGGCCGGAGTGTGAGGTCAAGGTCGAGACGAATCGAGGAGTTGTGCGACGGGCGTAGTGGACCTTAGGGTGGTAGACATATTGGTGGTCGATGTCAGGCTTGACATGGATGAGTTGACAACCATCGGGTTGTCAGCAATTGGGACCTTAGCCGGGTTGTCATACACGACACGACCTTGGATTTGGGCTTAGGGTTGAGGCTTTAGAGAAGCCATTAATAGATGTTCTTTACAGGGTGTGGGTGAGGATTGACCCAGAATGAGTCGGGATTATAGTGAAGTCTACGAGTTACGCTCATGGTGGACCCCAGGATTGGGTGTCACAGTATGACATCATTGCGTTTATGTGCACGGTAACATCGCGTTGAGTCGGGTGTGGGTGCACGGTACGGTCATTCACCACTCTTGGTGAGTGTGGGTTGAGTTTGTCTTTAGGACTACGTCCAATGAAGACTCATGGTTCGATTCAGTAAATGAAGAGTAATTAGAGTGTGTTGGGCAAAACAAAAAGGGGGTCGTCAATCCCCTAAGGTGAGAATCCTGGAGTTAGGGTGTAAGAGACTTGGGGAGATATTCCTAAATTTCTGTATGAATGTAAGAGGCTCGAAGTGTAAGCCGAAGAGTTATGTTAATCGAGATGAAAACACACGGTCAGGTTATCACGTGGGCCAGGTTTAATTGATAGAGTCGGGGTGACTCGAGATTTGGATAACCTTTGGCAATTACGGCTGGGTGTTGTTAGGCGTGAGGGCTGGTAAATGGATATCATACATGACATGAACTAGGTTCGACGGTCCATTGGGTTGTCGGTGATTTGACCTTAGGAAGGTCGGTGTTTACCTAAGCGAAGTTTGTGTAGGGTTCTACGAGTTGTATGGATTATATGCGGTGTTAGAGGACATCTTTGCGAGCATGCGTCTGGATCGTAAGGGTGGTTGGGAGGAAGCGATTTCCTTAGTGGAATTAGCCTACAACAGTTATCGGTAGTATATAGATGGCTTCCGTATGAGGTGTATGGGAGGCCATGTAGATTAATGTTATGATTGGACCGAGGTGCAATAGAGCTCCATCACGGGTCCTGATTTGATTAGAGACACCTCTCAGAGGTGAAGCGATACGACGGCGTCTTCTCGTGAGGCCCGTGAGAAGAAATTTATCTTGATGTCTTGACGTCGACCCATAAGAGTTCGAGGTTGGGATCAGCGTCTTTTGAAGGTGATGCTAAGAGAGGAGTGTGGTCGGTCGCCCAGTCACGGGGAAGCTATCGTAGAGGTTTGTTAAGACCTTCGAAGGATACTCGAGAAGATGAGCAAATGGCGTACGAGTTGGCATTCTTAGCCCGACATGACCAGTGTCAGCAGAGTCATTTCACGTCTCTCGAGTACTCAGGAAGTATACTCTAGATCCAGAGCTCGTGTGGTGGATTGGGGACGAAGCTTAGGGGTTGATGATGGGACCGCTGGGAGGGACAGTGTGCATTTTGGATAGCAGTGATCAGGTTTTGCGACGCAAGACCGTGAGGCTAGTGAGGGGTGTTAATAGGCGACACTATGGAGTGGAGGGGTCAGCGATGGGAGGCCAGCGAGGACACGATGCGGGCCACATCCCCTTCTTGTTTAAGGGATGAAGGTCGTGGTTTGATCTCGTTTAAGGATTTAAATGATGTTCTACAGCATGGTAGTGCGTTGTATATGCATGTGAGTGATTATGATTAATGCAGAATTTCGGGACGAAATTCCTTTTAAGGAGGGGAGAATGGGCGAAAGGTTACAATTTTAGAAAAAGAGGTAAAATAGTAATTTGTTAAAATATGAAAATTTTCTAGATCTTGGATGGCAGAAAGCAGTTTCACCGTTAAGGATAGATCTCATGAAATCCTAGCTAACACGTCGAATTTCGTTGAATTAGAGACCGATCATTGATTTGTATGCGTTTTTCGAGGCATCGAGTATCGGGTGGTAAAACGATATTTGATGTGACAAAATTCACATATAACATGTATTCCATGTGAAGCTGCAATGTTCTGCTGAGTAGAGAGATGATGGAAATGGATGGAGCAGATTAAAGTAATGTGTCAAATAATTATTGAAATGGGGACATGGATAGACACATTTTTGAAAGTTAAATGAGGAAGAGAGACAAGATAGCAAATAGTGGCGCTTCTCGAGAATTAAAGAACAAAACGTGAAAGAAGGGAGGGAGATGCGAAAGTGCGGGGAAGTTAGGGCTTTTGGAGTTTTTTTTTAAAGAGAGAGAGGTCTTCTTGCAGTTAGGGAGATCAGACGGCCAATTCTTAGGAGCAAGAAGGAAAGTTGTTCTCTGTGTGAGGCCTACGCATAGGCTCACAGGAGTTTTCAACAAAACTCCAGTGAGGTAGAGGTTTTTATCCTACTTGTTTTAACCCTTATTTAAGTGCTTGATTGGTGCTTTGTGTTGGGTTTGAGGCCATGGTGGCAGTATGATCGATCCCGAATCTTGGAGCAAAGTGTGGAAGAATTTTTAGACATTTTGGACGGTCAAGTGAGCGACTAGAGCGGATTGGGTTGTTGCATGTTGGAATTTATGCATTAAATTACATTTTGGTGAAGTAGGAGATCGAAATGGGTATGGAGTCGATTCTGGCAAAGAGGCCGATGTAGGAGGAATTAATTTGCTCGTGGATAGTCCACTTGCTCTGTTTTGAGACTGTAAAAACAGTCCCAGTTTGTATGAAATGGACCATAAATGTTCATGTGTTTCGGCATTGGAATTGTTTGATGGGAGTGGCTTGAGTTGGTTGATCAAAGAAATTAATAGGTTAATGCTTGAGGTGTTAAAATGATGTCACAATTATATGGAATATAATTGTGGGTGTAGGCCATTGGAGATGAGATTGTGATTTGCTCAAGTGAGCTAATTTGGGTGATGGTTGATATTATTGAATTACATGTGGTGTAATTGTAGGGTAAGAATATATATGCATATTGGGTATATTAGGTATAAATTGTGTTGAAATATATGAATGGCTTGATTTGTGTGGAAATGGATAGGTTAATGTGAACTTCTTGTATTAATATGATGTCACAATTATATGGAATATAATTGTGTGTATAAATCGTGGAGATAGAAATTGTGATTTGCTCGATTATATGGGGCTCATAAATTATGTGTATGAGCCATTGGAGATGGTGTGGTGCAGCTCAAGTGAGCTAATTTGGGTGATAGTTGATATTGTTGAATTACATGTGGTGTAATTGTAAATTGAGAATATATGCACTCAATGGTATATTTGTATAAATTGTGTTGAAATATGAATGACTTGATTTATTGGAAATGGATAGAGTAAATGCATGAACTTCTTGTATTAATATGATGTCACAATTATATGAAATATAATTATTATTAATATAAATACATTAGATGAAATTGTGATTTGCTCAATTATATGGAATATAATTGTGTGTATGGGCCATTGGAGATGTAAGACCCGAGAAATTCCAATTTCTGGAAAAATGGCAAAATCGTAATTTCGGTTAAAAATCCGGAATTTATTCTCTAGATCTCGTATGACGAAAGCAGTTTTCTTGGATTGGAATCGTCTCTGAAATCTAGCTAACCGTAAATTCGATCGAATTAGAGACGGTCGAATTTACACGTTTTCGAGGCATCGCGTTTAGTCTTTATCAAAAAACAATTTTAGAATGGGCTGAAAGTCACACCCTCTTTTTCACGTACTCATGTGCCATAAATGGCATGAGTAGAGAAAAACGATGAAAATGGGCCGGCCGGTAGTCTTTGAATAATAAGCGGGTAAAGAAGGGACCAAAATGGTAGTTTTTGAGTTTGTTTAAATGTATAATAAACACAATTAATGCTTGTCTTCTTCAAAAACAAAGCCAAAAAGGGAAAAACCGAGAGAGAGCGGCAGTAGTAAGGGTTTTGAATTTTTTTAGAGAGAGAGAGACCTGCCACAAAAAATACGGGAGATAGGCCAGTCGGCCGTCGGGACAAGAAGGGGCGCTCTACGGGAGGGGTTTAGTGGGTGCAGTTGGGAGTTTCCTCAAAACCTTGGGGTAAGGAGGTTTCTCCCTACTTGGGTTTGTCCTTCTTTGAGTACTTTGTCGATGTTTGGTCGAGATGAGGGCGTGAGGGCAGTTTAGTCGATCTCAAACCTTGGGGATAGATGGTAAAATTTTGAGACACAAATGGAGCATTGTAGTTGCCACGGCTGATTTGGGTTGTTAAATTTGAAATTTTGTATTAAATCATGTATTGGTTTGGATGGTCGGAATGGCGGAGTGGTGCGGGGTTCACTAAGTGAGCGGAGTGATTTCTGTGATTTTTCGAGAATAATGTAGGGTTTCACTATTCCCCAAGCAGTCATTTACTCAAATATATTTTGTGTGAAATATTGTTTGTCAATTGATTCAGGTTGGATTGCTCGTGTTTTGATCGATAGCCAAGTGAGGCTAATTTTGATGTATGAAATGAGAATTTACGTGACATGATTGTGAGAATTGAATGTTTTGTAAATATATGCGTATTTTATATATTTATATGTGAATTAGGCGTATTGGAATTGGCATACATGCATTCCATATGCCTTTGGAACACCATAGGACTATAGGAGTGAGTGCGTAGAGATGAAATACAAGAAAATGGTTAAAAGGTTGTCTAAAATGTTAATTATTGGAGGTAGTCCAAACTAAAAATATCAATAAAGTCGACGGCGAATTGATATACATCGGAGGTAGTCCATAAATAATATCAGTAAGTCGGAGGCGACAGTTGATATATACACATCGGAGGATTGTCCACAAACAAACAAACATAATAATTCTCATACGAGGCTTAAGCGAGTGTGAGGGAGTCGGTGAGGACTTGGGTACGAGATGATTAGTTAGACATTCAAGTAGGATCATGCATTTGCTTGAATGTGTGTTTATTTTGGAATATTGCATATGCACTTAGGTGGAGAGTAGCCAGCAAGGTGATTCCACTGCGAGCATTAGCTCGCCTGTCGAGGATAGTATTTTACAAGTACGGGAGCGTGCGAGAAGAGACTGACTTATCCTGAGGCAGGCTTTAGAAGAAAGTACGGGATTAATGGCTTTGAGGTGTGATGTATGACATGTATTAGAAATTCTCTAATTTTAATATATGTGTTGTATAAAGTTAAATTTGAACTCTTGAAACTAATAGATATAGTTGGATATATATATGTTTTATAGTATTGTTCATAGGCCCAGTGGGTTTACTCATGGTATTGTTATATTGATGTTTTAAAACGAGTTATATGGGTTTTGTATTTGGGTAGAGCTCATTTCGGGAGGCTTTGCCCAATTTTCGTGAAAAATGTCGGGTCACCCGACATTCACGGGTATTCCGTAGGTTGACGGGTAGTCGACGGTTGAGTTTTGGGCGTCCGCGGCGGTATCAGGCCTGGGTATCACGGCTACCTGAGTTGAGGATTTGGGCTTAGGCCATAGTCGGTCGTTTATCGCCACTAGGGTGTGGTTCGATGCCGAGTATAGGTATGGAATTACCTAGGAAAATCACGGGACAAAACTAGGACAGCGCATGCATGTGTTTGGTGCGTTGTGTGATTTAATGAAAGCGATGTGTGAACATGTAGATATATTTAGTGAATGGTGTGTATGTACCATATTTGTATGTGTTTACTTAAAGGTTGTGAAATGTTTGTGTGCTTAGGTAAATAGCACATGCATGTGTTAGAAAATTTTTAGGAGTTTCACGATTAATATGATTTGGAGAAGAAACAAAAGAAATAAATTTTACAAAATTTATTTGGTTTTTGAGACAATGAAATAATTTTAAATACATTTTAGTGACACCTCAAGTATTGAGTGTAGAATTACGTTATTGACCCTTTGCATGTATGGAGTAGCAAAGGAGGCCTAAGGAAATGAAAATAATAATAGGTGGAAAATTTTTTGGTGGCAAAACTAGAAAAAGAAAGTAAAGAAAATAAATTTTATAAGTTTACTTGGTTTAGAGGTGAAACAAATAATTTTCTAAGGTTTACAAGTTGTAAAATTGAAGAAAATTGAATATAATAAATTTTTATAAATTTATTTGAGTATACTGGAAAATAATAATGAAAAAAAAATATAGGTATATTTTTTATTTTCCAGTGACTGGAAGGAATGAAAAAAAAAAAAAAGGAAAAACGAAAAAAAAAAAATTTTTTTTGATGCAGGAAATGAATTGGGCTACTACCCAAATTGTATTGCAAGGTTTTAGTTGTATTGCAATAGGCGGCAGGTTAATTAGGCTAAGGATTTTGTGTTTTGGCTCTGAGTGAGTATATCACAGATTAGAGGCAGTGGTTGAGTTGTTGTATTGCGGCTGCGTCTAAGTGTATTACCCAGTATTGAGCGGCTAGGGGCTCGAGTTATTGCGGGGATTAGTATTGCAGAGACTTGAGTTTGGGGACAATTTGTATCGCAATACACTTCTGGTGTATTGTGACCTAGGAGCAAGGGACATGGGCGGGTGTGTGCAGTGCAACCGCTGCATCGGCGACATGGGCCTTGTTAGGGCGCGCGGGGCACGCGGCACGGGGCGGGGCGTGCGAAACTGGAGCATCTTGTGCCCGAGAACATTGCACTCGATGTTGCACTAGGCTTCATTTGTGATTCGAGCTTCGATCTTGTTCATGAGTCAATTTTTGGGGAAAATTTTTTCGAAAATAATAATAATAATAATAATAATAATATTTTTGAAAAAAAAAAAAGAAAAAGAAAAATCAAATAAAATTGAACTTAAAGTACTGAGAAAAATAAAATTTTCAAAATGAAAATTTTTGATCAAAATGATTTGTTTAAAATGAAATGATGCCTTGCATTGCTACGAATCGGAGACTTAATATATGCATTGATTTTGTGTATGATTAAGTGTCTCGGGGCGTGTTTATGCCTTCGAGATCTTGCATTGTATTTGATTGTCATTTAATTGTATGATGGCTAGTAGGACGAGGCGTAGGGGCGTCACGGTCTTCCAGTCCAAGCACCAGAGCATTTGACCCATTGTGGAGTGTTGATCGCGGGCCTTTCTTGAAATTTGGCATGGAGTGTTCTGCGATGGTTCTTGTCGCCTGGGGCTAGCATAAGCGGTGGTCGGGAGGATCTAGTAACCTCCGGAGATTTAAAGTGCACCACCCACCCTCTGGCATTCATAGGGGAGGGGGCAGATGGTGGCGGACCATTGGTTTATCTGAATCGAGCGTCTTTGGAGATATGAAGGTGCTCCGATACGACAGGGATCGAGGGTTAATTTGCAGTTTCAAGCTAGAGGCGAGGCCGAGTGTGGTGGAGATGGGCTGGGACTGGGAGACTTGGGGTGGATGGGGGCTCGGGTGTGTGTGGGGCACTCAGCTGTGGGTGTCTGCGAGTCAGTTCCTGAGCCGGGTGTGGGATAAATTCTGATGTTCTGTGATGTTTACCCTGGCCAAGGTGAGGAGATTCGAGAATGGACTGAAGTTGTCCATTCGGGCCAGGATTGTAGGACTCCGCCTACAGGATATGGATTCCATGGTTGGGACGGCCCTGACCATAGAGAGAGAGATGGAGGATGCTCGGAGCACTCGGGATGCGAGTGTTAGTGGTAAGAGGAAGGACAGTCAGTCTTCTTCCAGTTCAAGAAAGAGCGAGGCTTCTAATTCCACCGAGGGTTCAGTCGCGGCCATCCAGGGCCGAGGGACGGATGAGGTTACCCCGATCATGAGGGACAGATGGTGTGTTACCATTGTCAGCAGTCTGGACACATGAGACGGGATTTGATCCTAGGACTTTGGGACAGTGCCAGTCCCGATTAGGCATGAAGCGGGGAGAGTACCGCGATTCGATCCTCCACCCTGCACAATGCAGGTCGGAGGAACCGGGTTTCGGTTCGGGGTGTTATCTGAGCTCCGGCTGACACGAGATGGAGACGGAGGGGCCGGAGGTGTGGGTGGTCGGGACGGATCGAGGAGTTGCCGCATTGAGCGTGGTGGACCTTAGGGTGGTAGACCTATTGGTTATTGATGTCAGGTTGACATGGATGAGTTGACAACCATTGAGTTGTTAGTAATTGGGACCTTAGCCGGGTTGGCATACCCGACACGACCTTGGATTTGGGCTTAGAGGTTAAGGCCTTTAGAGAAGCCAGGAATAGATGTTCTTCCCTAGGATGTAGGGTGAGAGTTGACCTGATAGGTCGGGGTTATGAGTGAGAGATCTCTGAGATTCTGCTCATGGTGGACCCAGTTAGGTGTCTGGAGTGCATGAGTGCATTTATGTGCCCAGAACATCGCACGAGTCGTGTGGTGCACTCCAGAGCAAGCCATTCACCACTCTTGGTGAGTGTGGGTTGAGTTTGCCTTTAGGACTACGTCCAATGAAGACTCATAGTTCGATTCAGGGAATGTGAGAGGCTCGAAGTGTAAGCCGAAGAGTTATGTTAATCGAGATGAAAACACAAGGTTCGCTATTAAGTAGACTTAGTTGAGATGTGAGCCTGAGTGACTCGAGATTCGGATACCCCTTTGAAATTGCATCGGGTGTTATTGAGTCGGCAAAGCTCGGCATATGGATGTCATGACATGGACTAGGTTGACGGTCCATTGCATTGTCACGATTGTGACCTTGGGAAGAGTCACTTACACACAAAGCAAGGGTCATGGTAGGTTACACGTCAGGTGGATTATATACGGGTTAGAGAACAAGTTTCGCGAGCATAATGTCCTGGTCTAAGGGTAGAGGAGCGACAAGCCTTAGTGGAATTCGCCACAACAACAGCTACCAAGCGAGTACATAGATTTGGCATCCATATGAGGTATCAGGCCGGGAGCGCTGAGATTTACCATATGCTGACCAGGCGGAGAGCTCCATCACCGGTCCTCGATATGATTGGGAGACACCTTCTCGAGAAGGTGAGCCGGATGTGACAACGTTTCTTCACGCCGCAGCCGCGTAAGAGTTACGCAGACGCCGCGGTACGCCGAATTTCAGCCTAAGGTCAGGATCATGTCTTCGGGCGTGATGCCTAAGCAGAGTGGTCGCTCGCAGCGCGAAGCTATCGGTGATTTATCGGCCTTTCGAGATACTCTCGAGATGATAGGCGTTGTAGCTGGCATCGACATTTTACCGCCGAGCATGTTAGGTGTCCACGGCGATTTCACGCTCCACGTCCTAACAGAGTCTGCATTCAAATTTCGCGCTGATGAAAATAGACGGTGGGAAAGCCGATGATGACCGACTGACCTTTCGAGGAGGGACCGCGGTGCATTTTGGATAGTCGTGGATCGTTTTGCGACGCAAGACCGTATACAGTTTTATGGCATTTCATGGAGGCACTACGGAGTGGAGTGAGTCCACGCTGAGTGCGAGGACACGATGCGCCACCTATCCCTTCATTTAGTGTGGATTTAATGTAACGACCGTACTCAAATAATAAAGTTTTAACATGTTTGACCATGTTTGACTAAGTTTGACCAAGTTTGACCAAGTTTGACCAAGTTTAACAACCACAAGATACAAAGTCAATTTTCAGCGATGAAATAATTTCGTATCGACGAAGACATCATTTCGCAGCCTCGGTCGACACGTAGTTCAGCCGTGACGGGTCAACGTTAAAATTCAACTTTACTCGATAGTTACATTCCGTGTTCAAACGTTAGCATTTTATCGCTGTCACCCGGATTTTTACTAAACAACCCTAGGCCCCATATAAGCCTGGGTTTCAGGTGCCAAGTGAGGATCCAACCCAAAACCCAAGAGAAAATCTCAAAAACCCGAACCTAACCGGGTCGCTTTTGACTCCATTTTAGCCGACCGGTTTCAGAGCCGAGGGGAGCCGATTCCGGCCACCAGCACTGTACATGTGCCGACCAGGGAGGAGGAGGACGACCAGACGACCACACCGGTAAAATTTCCCGGCCAGCCACCGTCGGACGCTCCCGGATCGGGCCGGCGAAGGCGGCGGCGGCCGCAAACTTGGGTCGCCGGATTTTTGTGTTTTCCGGCCATTTCAGGCCGACCCATACCTCCTTTCCACCATTTTTGACCCTCCAACTTTATTTCCGTGGTCCCGCATTCCTCACCGCTTGGCGATAATACAAAAACAAAGTCGGGTCGAACGTTGGATCGAGTTTTTCGCTACCACAAAGAACCTTGGACCAATGTGAGGGTACTCATGTGTTCCCCGGGTTCTCGGGTTTGCATTGATATGTGTGGTTTGTAAATTTTGGATATCGCTGGTTAGTTTTTCCATTTTGGTTATTTAGGTAATTAATGTGGCGTTGACTGAGATTGGAGTACCAATCGTCAAATCGAAAGCAAATTAAGTCAATTAGTGAAATCGATGTTTTTATGAATTATCGATGGTTCAATTTCGTAAAAATTAGCTCCGTGAAAAGCCTCACCTGAAAACGGCCCATAGTACATCGCAGAATCGACCCGCCAGAGTCCAATTTAGGAGCGGTTTCATAGTTCTAAAAGTTATTCTAAGGCCTTCAGGCATCCTAATGTTGTTGGTTTTGAAGTATCGGAGTCTAAGTAGTGTTTTATTTATATTACAAAAATCACTGAAGCTCGAGACGATCCCGCAGGGGAGCAGACTGAGCATCCGTAGTTCAGGAGTGGTTTAGATGCTTAAATACCTCGCAGATATTATGATATATAATTGTGGTAAATTATGTTATATATATATATATATATATATATATATATATATATATATATATATATATATATATATATATATATATATATATATATATATATATATATATTATTTGATCGAATGATTGATTTTGCATAAATATGATTATCGGTTTTTATATAAACAAGTTATCATTTCATGTGAATTTTGTCAACATTTTAAATATTCGGAAATCCTACTGAGTTCATGGGTAAATTTGTGGTATTTAAAGATTTTGGCATATGAATGATAGTTTAAACCACTTTGAAAATTCATTGATGTAAGGAATGGATTTTGAGATTTTATGATTTTAACTATGTCAAATATTCTATAGTTTTATGCTTAAAATTGTTATGTAGAATATTTTCATTGTGGTATTTATTTTCAGATGAATTACGAAATTGAAATTCATCAATATATTTGATTGAGTTGTTGGAATTAAATTGATAAATTCTTAATTTATACTACTGTATCGTTGGATAAGTATATGTGAGTAAGGATACTGTGTTGATTGTTATATTATAATACAGTATCATTGGAAAAGTATATGTGAGTAAGGATACTGTGTTGGTTGTTCTATTATAATGCAGTATCGTTGGAAAAGTATATGTGAGTAAGGATACCGTGTTGGTTGTCATAGGTCATGTACCATGCAAGTACTGCAGAATTGATTCAAGATCCATTATAAATAAGAATGGTTCGCTTACTATGGTCGGAGGCTGGATTCATCCAACCAAGTTATACATTATTTCCACGTAATCGCGGAGTGCGGCTTACCCAACGGTTTATTATTCGCCACGCGACGCCGGCGGCCGTTTCATCAAACGATTATACATTATTTCAACGACCGTGTGGTCGGGTTTCAATTGACGTTTATTGTGATCGGATTTGCCACTTTCGCGTCGCGGTGCTGGTTTCATCTAACTGCTATATGTTATTTTCACGTCGAGGTCGGGTCACCGACGCTTTCACGGCGATATATTACCACGCATAATTTTCGAGGCTTTGAGGTCAAGAGGGCAAATATCCATGGTTTATGTGATGAGTATATGGTACGGTATGATGGGTATATGGTACGGTTTATGATGGGTAGAGAAATGGTATATTAGATGGTGATATGGTACCAGATATGATGGGTATATGGTATGGTATATGATTTAGATAAGGAAAATGCATAAGATGGGTATATGGTACATTTATATTTAGTATACTAAGACGCAGATATGATGAGTATATGGTACGATTTATGCTGAGTATATGGTATGATCTATGATGAGTATATGAATACTGAGATGGACTATATAGTACTAAGAAGGATGCATGGTAATCGCATTGTTGCTTCCAGGCAATAATCATTTTAAGTAATTATGGTTGTGTTTTCATGATTATTTGTAGAACAGAGGGTTATACACTTTATGCTCGATTTTATATTGTGAATAAATTCAGCTATAATTTCCTGCTAAATTTTGAGCATGGATTTCATATTGTTGACTAGTATAAGTTTGGCGTAGAAATGATTTTAAACGGGAACTTTGCAAAAGAGCACGAGGCCTGGTATGCGAATTTTCGAAATTAAAGACGTATTCTTATAAATTATGCCACTCACTGAGATTTATTATCTCACGCTTTATTGTTTTAAATCGTTCCCAGTCCGTGTAGTTCAGGGAAGATTCACTCGTGCCAGCCTTCTACGTCACTACCTCATGCAAACGCAAAGATTTTATCATATTCATCTCCCGTTATATTATCGACTTATGTATTTCATTTAACTCCAATCACAAACACTCTTAGAATGCTTTGATCTTAAGATCAACCTCATAATGGAACTTAATGGAGTTTCTAAAGTTATGACCTGGGCTGTAGGCCTGTCAGGGGAGCTGAAATCCGCTGTGCATCTTTTATATATATTGGGTATTATATTGTTGCATGTGCTTATTTTCTTATTAAAGTGGGGTTTCATTGGATAGTCCTTAGGGATTGTACAGTGGGACTTCACTAGGCGGGACCACCCGGGAACTCGAGGGGGTCCTGCCCAGTCTTGTCAATGAAGGTACGTGGGTTTAGTCAAGCGAGACGTAATGGATCGCTTACATGCGGTAGAGCGCCTGTTGTATATGCATGTGAGCGGATTAGATCGTCTCCACTTTCACAAAATTTTAAGGAGGGAGAAGGGAAGATCTCGAGAAATTCCAATTTCAGAAAATGGCAAAATCGCATTTCGTTAAGAAAATTGTAATTTTTGGTTAAAAACTGAATTTATTCTTCTAGATCTCGATGATGAAACGGATTTCACCGCTAAATCGCCTCACGAAATCTAGCTACACGCAAATGTCACTTGAGATGTTTCTAATTTACATCGCTTTTCGAGGCATCACATTTCAGGTTCCGTAAAACGATTTTCGAAGCGACGAAAGTGACATATAACACGTACTCATGTTCCATAAGTGGCATGAGTAGAGAAACGATGAAAATGGACGGCCGAGGTAGTGACGAATGACAAAACTGGGTAAAGAAGGGACAAATGAATGTATTTTGAGTTTCATTTAAGTGACACAAAAGACAAAACACTAATAGTGCTTGTTCTCTTCAAAACCAAAGCCAAAAACGAGAAAACCAGAGAGAGCAGCAGTAGTGGGGTTTTTGAGTTTTTTTATATAGAGACTTCCCTAAAAATACCGGAGATCCGACCGCCCAGCTTGTCTGACAAGAAGGGAAGTCGTCTAATGCGGGAGAGGGCTTCGCATGGGTACCGTGATTTAGAGTTTCAAACTCCTCGAGGTGTGGGTTTTCCTTACTTGGGTTTTATTCTTCTTAAGTACTTTGTCGATGCTCAGCCGAATGACCGCGAGGTTTGTTGATCGTCCCAAACTCGACCGACCGATAAAATTTTGAACACTAAAATGGAGCAACTGCGGATCGCCATCGATCACCGGGTCATAAATCTTGGAAATTTTGTATTAAATCAAAATTTTAAATCATGTATTGGTTTGGATGAGGTGGGAATGGCTGGTGAATTCTTGAGTTCACTAAGTGAGCCCATAGATGATTTAATGATTTTTGGGAATAGTAACAAGGGGTTTTAAGCTTTATTCTCAGAAGCAGTCATTCCTCAAAATATATTTTATAATGAAAGTAATGATTTGATCGAGTAGATTGATTGAATTACTGTCTTAAATCATTAGCCCCAGTAGACTAATTTTGATGTATGAAATGAGAATTTACATGACATGATTGTGTGAATTGAATGTTTTTGTAAATATATGTGTTTTATATACTTATGTACATGTGAATTAGACTGTATTTGGAATTGACATGCATTGCATTATGTACTCGTTCTGCAAGGCTATAGGAGTGAGTGCATGGTGTCTAGAAAATGGTTCGGTTGTCTAAAATGGTAATTATGGAAGGTAGTCTAAAAACTAAAAATATGGGTCATTCGGAGACGATTGATATCGTAGGGTAGTCCATAAATAATATCCAATGCAGTGGAGGCGATCCCCAGTTGATATATACTTCGGAGGGTTGTCCGCAGACAAACAAACATAATAATTCTCATACGAGGCTTGAGGCGGGAGTGTGAAGTCGATGAGGACCAGTGCGAGATGATTAGTTAGACATTCAAGTAGGATCATGCATTTTGCTTGAATGTGTGTTTATTTGGAACATTGCATGCCTCACTTAGGTGGAGGCGCCACGTAGGGTGATTCACTACCTAAGCATTAAGCTCACCCTGTCAGAGGGATATTGTACCTGATACGAGGAGCGTCTGCACGAGAGGCAGTTCATCCTAAGAGGCCCAGGCTAGAAAAGCTCGGATTTGGGTTATAATGTATGACATGTATTCAGAATTCTGTTTTTAATATATGTGTTGTATAAAGTAAAATTTGAAGCTGCTTGAGAACTATTGGATATAGTTAGATATGTATTTTATGAGTATTGTTCATGGGCCTAAGGCTGGCTGGATTTTGCTCGTGTTATTGTTATATTAGAGTATTTGGGACAGGTTATATGCAAGTTTTGTATTTGGGAAGAGCTCCATTACAAAGGAGACTCTGCCGTTTTAAATGTCGAGGTCACGAACATTCCGCAGTATCTGCATAGGGTTGTGGTGTCCAAGCGGACCACCAAGGTTTGGAAAATCTGCAGGAGATAGGTGTGTTAGCTCAGTGATGGTTGATATTGTTGAATTATAGCTGATGTAATTGTAAATTATGTATATATCATGGTGAGTATGTTGCATGTGTTGTATATTATGAAATGGAATAATGCTTCTCATATATTTATGGTAGCCTATGAGAAGTGGTAGGTGCATGACATGAAAAATTGAAGAACTTGAAAACCGTTTTAAAGGAATTTCACGAGGTTGAATTTCAGGAGGTAGGGTTGGAGGCGGGTAAAGCTGATCTGTTGGGATGAGACTATGTATTTGTTTGAGGAAGGGTTCTCGACACATTCGCCTCGGAAGTAGTCCATAATTTGGTAAGAATACTTATTAGTATAGTTCGAAAACGCGAGTTGTTTTGAAAAGATGTTTTCTCATGCATGGTAGGCAGAGGTGTGAGGGGTCGGTGGGGACTCGGGACGTGGAGTTGGTCATTTAGAGCATTGGTAGGATGTGATTTGCTTGAATGTTGACTTTGGAGCATTGCATATGCACTTAGTGGGAAAATGGCACGGAATTTAAGGTGATCCATTTCTTGGGCGACCGGCTTCCTTGTCTGGGGATATTATTTTCACGTGCAAGGAGCGGTCGAGGAGACGACTCATCCCCAAGTAGTTTTAGAAAGAAGCCGGGGTTGTGGCTTTGGTTTGTTATTGTACATGTATTAGAACTCCTCTGCAGTTGATATACTGTGTGAGGATAGTTTTATTACCTCTTTGAGAGCTGTGTATATAGTTGGGATTTGTTTTGGATAGTATTGGTTGTGGGCCCAGTGGCTGTTTCTTTCAATATAAATGCTATATTAGGTTGTTTGGGACAAGTTTGTATTTGGGTGGGAGCTCCGTCTGAAAGGAGCTCTGCTTGATTTTAAATGTCGGGTCAGGCATTCACTTGGTGTTTCAGCGGAGTTGACGGGTAGTCGACGGACACCCGGTTTCGGGCGTCTGCATTTTTTGGCACTGAATTATCTTGCAAAAACTACAAAATTAGCTGAAATCGTCGGTGGAATAGCAGGGACCTTAATGTGCAAATCGGGTTAATTACGCCGATTAGTACACAAAAAATGCTCAAAACCTTAATTAAATAGGGTTCAAAATAGCACTTTTTGAGCATTAATCAGGTTGGGGTTTGAACTGGAAACTAAAAGTTTCTAGGTTTTCGGGTCTATTTGATGTTGTATGGATGATTGGAACCAAACCGATTCATGTTTGTGAAGGGGCCGTGAGGTACCCTTTTGGATGGGTCCAAGATTGTGACCTAGTGGTGTGTTATTGCTTGTATGAATAACATGCAGTGTGAATATGACATGTTAATGCATGCTAATTGATGTGAGTAACGTGAATGAAACTGAATTATATGAAATATAATTGTGTATGAAGACCATTGGAATTGGATATATGAGTGCGACATCATTGCATTGAGTGCAGTTGCATGAAATCGAGTCGGGTGTGGGTGCCGCGGTATGGTCGATTCACCAACGGTGAGACGATGAACTGTATTAGGATGACCTCCGGTAAGATTCATGGTTCGTATCATAGTGTGTGTTGGGCGAAACAAGAAGGGGGTGGGTGTCCCAGGTCGAGCTCGGGATTTGGGTGTATAGGACTGGGGAAATATTCGAAAGTTCGGTGTGGTGCCCAAGGGCCGGAGTGGCGTGAGCAAAGTTTCCTTCATAATGGGTTGGGAGCTCGCGGTGTTATCAGAAAGTTTTGTGTGGGTGTAAGAGACGCGATTATCAATCAGAAAGCTGTGCCGAGAAAAGAATACACGCGGTTGTAGTTTATCATAGACTCAGGTTGTATGATGGGGTCGGGATAGACTGAATTAGTTACCTATTGGCACTTGCATTGGAGTCTTGGTGAAATTTGGTAAGGGCTCGGTACATGTATTATCGTGTACTTTACCCATTGGCCAGTTGTCACATGGCGTAAACATGTGTGAGGGTGAGTAGTGACTTAAGGATATGTAAGGCGCAAAAGAAACATTTAAATGCATTACGTATGAAATTCATATGGGCATTTTACTTGGATGTTTGGTGTTTGTGAGCCCATTGCGTGTGTGACTTAGATGAGGCCCAGCCACTTGCAAGGTTATTTCTCTCTTGAACTTTGCTCACCCGATGTGGGATCCCCCTTCCGATTACGGGTAGGTACGGGCGGGCGGCGCAGCTCCTTAGAGTCGGAAGGGATGAAGTGGAGCAGGCCCATGGCCTTGATTCATGTTTTGTTTATGTATTAGAACGAATTAGTTTTAATATATGTTATGTATTAAGAGTGATGTAATAATTCTTGAATTTATAGAAATGTATGGTTTTGTAACTCCATTGACAAGTATGGATGATGGGCCTATTGAGTCATCTTGCTCATGTATGAGTCTTATGAAATGAGACATACAGGTTTTCCGTAGGTTGACGGTAATATAATTAATTACAACTATATTTGATTTGGTTCCTCAAAAAATGTTAGGGAATGAAGTAGAAATGACAAGGGATGAAATGGAAAATATGAGGAAAAATATACTAAACAAAATGCTAAAAATAATATTTTATTATCTTTTATTAAAAAATAACAAGATTTTTTATATCTTTTATATTTACATGACTATAATATGTTTTTGAATACATACAATATATATATATATATATATATATATAAATTATCCATCGAACAGCAAACTTTAAGAGTCAATTAAGGGGGCCTTGGGGGGTGGGGTTTTGTATCATCTGGGGGCCATGGATCACCGTACCACAGATTCTCACCATGCAATTCTCCACCTTGCACCTCTGGCATCAGGACATAATGCTCTTCCAATGTAGCTAGGGTTTAGGCTTCTCATTGTATTCAGCAGACTTGAGTTTTGTAGTACTGGCACATACATGGAGTGCCCCCACCAGAGCGGATTAATCAATAGTCGCCGTGCTTATCTATAAGGGCTTTGTTGAAATTGCTAAGCTTTCGGAAGCCTAGCCCTCCCTCTTTTTTGCCATCACTCATGCATTCTTCCATGATGCCCAACACATTCCTCGCCTCTTTGCTTGCTTCCTCCCGGGTAGAGGGCAAGGAAAATACTCATAAATTTAAAAAATTTATCCATAAGTTTCAAAAATTTTCTAAAAATATATGAAATTTCTATATAAAAAAGTTTCATAATGAGAATATAAATGAAACAAAACTACCAACCTACAATGAATATATCATTCTAATAAAATATTAAATATGTTTAAATCATTAATCAACTCTTTTAAGGTGTGTTCTTTTATTCCTAAATATATAAATATAGAGGCCTTCACAAAAAAAAATCATAATTCCTTATCAATTATTTTCTTAGACTCCGTTCGAAACCTGTAAACTATTTAAGAAAGAAAATAGAGAGGAAAAGTAGAAAGAAATAAAATTTGAAAAAAGATCAAAAATAGGTTTAAACTTTGATGATGCCTTTTTCAACTTGACTAGGCTGGAGCGTGTTGGGGTCGTTAGTAGGATTTAGGATTAGGAGTGATGCAACGAGGCTCCCCAGTGTTGCTCTCCTGCGCAAAAAACAAGAAGAAGAAGGGTCGATTGGGGGCTTAGGTCGAGTGGTCAAACCGATGCTGAAGTCGGTTCTCACGAAAAAGATAGGTTACTCAGAGGGCGAACGTTTTTGCGTACCTTTCCCTGATGGGGTGACCTGATATATATATATAGCATATGTTTTCCCAATTGGATGGTAGTAAGGATTCTTTCCCATTGGATGGGATATTTTCTACCTTAATCGATATCAGATTTAATAAGGGATATTGAAGGAGCAGTTTATTGAAAATTATCCTTCTCCCTTATTGGTGAGATCAGGTTTGATCTGTAGGATAAGCTGTTTATCATGAATTATCCTATTTTCCTTGCTGGTGAGATTTAGTTTGGATTCACGAAGGATAAGATGTTATCGGGATTATCCTACTTCCCTTGATGGCGAGATTTAGTCGATTTATAGAATGTGCTTGATTATCCATGTTATCGGCCTTGGTGAGCGGGTGGGCTTCGTTTTGAAATTTAGCGCCGAGAATGCAAGGTGTTTCAGGTTTGCCTCTTCTGGGCTAGGCGGGGCACCTGTTTCAAATCCTATGGTTGCCCCGGCCCTTGTGTGCGATTGTGCGTGGGCAAAGTACATGCCGTGTTCGTATCGGGTATGATTTCCACGTGTACGCCGAATTTGGATCGATTAGGGCTTTGTCGCGCCATATCATGTCTTTGTGATAATGATGACTTTTGGTTTTTCGCGCTAATGCAATTCTTTAAGTTTCTTTTCTGTTTCTTATGGAATATCCTCGTGGGTCGCCTTGTGTTCCCTTGATCTTAAAGCTTTTTATTTGCTTTTTAGTGAGTTCGGACTTCCCTTACCCTTAGTATTCCGTCTGAACCTTTTGTGCAAAGTCCTTTTTTTTTTTGGTGTCTTGCTTGAGATAGCTTTTTTTAAGTTTCTATTAAGATTGCTTCTTCGGTGTCTTTTGGTGATAACGACAAGTATTTGGGAGCTAGTTGTTTGGGTTTTATTCTTACTACTTGTTATTACCATGGGTCGGGTGCTCTTCTTCTTTGCGCGGTGGAGGTGACTCTCGATTGTGCCGGTTTAGGGTGGACAGCGCCTCAGGCCTTCGGTACAGGTTGATCTTTGAGACGCCTGCGGGAACCCCTTTCCCTTGAACAAGGGTAAAGGAGAGGAATTGGCGAGATTAAGTATCGTGGGTTCGAAATATACGGTCGCCGTACGAATGCTTTGGCGGTGGGACCTGGCAATTAGGACCCCTTGTATGAGAACCACTTTCGCTGGGGCGTTATGGGCCTCTTTTGGTGTCAGTGGTCCCTCGACGTTTCTTCTTCGTGGTCAGTACCCCGAGATGGTGTGTTCTTGGTGGCTTTCGGCAATGGTCCTGGATTTTCCTCTGCACCTTCATAAAAGAGTTTTGTAACACTTGATGTACGTCCTTCGACTTGCACTTGATTTACGGGGTGATACATTTGGGTTGATGGTTCTCTTCATGGACAAGGGTTTTGGTGTTCCCAGCATAGCTATGTTCCTGGATCTTTTGAGTGTGAATGAGGCCTCCAAGGGCTTTCTTTATCTATCTAGGCGTGTCGGTGCTCCTCTAATTATCACGGACCTTCCGTCCTCCCATAGACTACCGACGTTACTTCTTTGTTAGCGGCGCGGTGGGGTAAGACCCCCTTGTGAGGATGATACAGGCGTTCCGATTGCTGGACACCCCAGGGAATCTACGTGAGTATTGCTTTGTTTTTAGTATAGTCTTTGTATTCATTGGGTATCTGCCAGTGCACGTTGTGGCGTGCCACTCGGGTGTCGGCTAATCTCAGCCCCGAAGATAAGGTCATAACGTAGGAGTTGGCTAAGTGTTCCCCGTGCACCTACTCGGAGTTGATCAGGTCGGATATTCCTAGACCTTCAAGCTTGAGGTCTACCCGCTCTGCTGCTTTGAGGCCTTCGCCCCTCCTTTGCATTTATAGGGAATTCCCTCTCATTGGGCCTTAGTTGTCGAAGCCCACCAAGGAGAGCTTGCTCGGGTGGAGCATCCCGAGGAGATCTTGGAGCGTGAAGTGGAAAACTTCAAACTCCGTTGAGAAGGGGCCCAGCCCCGGCTTGGGGTAAAGTTAGAGCTGGGGTGTCTTGTAACCTTTCTACCGCATACGAATATCGAGTGATATTGTCGCCTCGGTGAGAGTCACAAAAATGCAGTTCGCGGCCACAGTGGTTACAGCGCAAGGCAAAGACTCCTCGGGAAGGGCGTGAACTTGGGTTGGAGGTCATGCCTATGTTATTTGGAATCCACATGAGTGTTGAGCCACCTTATCGAGGGGTGGAAGGTTGAAGAGGAAGGGCTTGGTGATGGGATGGCGATTCCTTGCTCCTGTCAGAGTTTGCGGCTGGTGCGGTCGATCCATCCTAAAAATTCTAACCTCGAGGTCGGGCGCTGGATTGAGGAAGGCTGGCTCATCCTGCAGGGTCGCCTACGTAAGTTAAGTATCTTGATTAATACGATTTTAACTTGAGTTGGGTAGTGATCTATTGATGGGTGTGTCTGGGGTGGCTATCATTTGAAGAGTTTAGGCCAGTTGAGAGCGAGGAGCCATGTCAAAGCCACCGAGTTTACAGTGAGGGTGGCTTCCACTACTAGTGGGCTAGTGTGGGACCGGGTGCAGAGTATGGTTGAGCGGTGAAGCTTAAGTCGGGTGAGGCATACCTTTGTGGCCTGACTCAGGCCTAGGGTAGAAGAGAGGAGGCTAGAAATAGCTTAAGAGCTGTGGGGTCGAGGCAGGAGGGACCCGGGATGGGCTGCGGGTTTGTCTGAGTGACTTCTTGGAGACGAGGATGGGCTGCCAGGGTACGCCGGTCGGGCTTCGGATGGTCGGGGATGGTTGTGCTAGAGTGAGGCTGCGGGGGTCTAGAGGACGTATGCGGCTAAAGGCAGGCTACAATAAAGCCGGCGTTGCTAGACAAAGCTCGTCGCGAGGCTTCGAGGGGCGTGACTATGGGCACTTTGTGGGAGTGCCATGGGTTGCGAGGGGACCTTCATGTGAAGACTACGGTCATTGAGAGGGACGAGATTATCGCGAGATTGAGGGGCCGAGGGCACCGTACTCAATGGAGCCCGGGTGAAACGCCTTTGGAGGAAGGATCTTGTGCCTACCCGGGCTCGGCCGGCATCCACCCCAGTGACTGAGGAGGCGAAGGTCTTTTCGCGGGCGGATGCAGGTGAACCGGATACCTGGCGGGGCCCACGCTCCTTCTTCACCCTCTGCTCCTTCCTTTGATGTTTGATCTCCTGCACATATCTTCGCCTGCTTGTTGTTTTTTTTTTTTTTTTTTTTATCGGGCTTGGGACCCAGGACATATGTAGCTTTTTTCCTAATGAATATTCCTTTTTTATCTCACCACTTTCACCTCTACTTGCGCTCTTCGCGCTGTTCTGTATGAACTGAATTGACTTCTTAGCTGCATGACCTGAATTGAGCGTTTGAGCTCTTCAAGCGGGTTCTTTGGGCTCTGGCGAGCCTTCCTGTTGAATACAGTGACCCGGCTCTATTTGCATGCTTTGAGATTGGCAGTTGGAAACTCTTAGCTATTTCTTGAGCTCGTGGGCTGAATACTGGCCCGACGGTTCTGGTGCATGCTTTGGTGAAACGATTGAGCTCTTCAAGCTGGCTCTTGGGCTCTTAGGCAGGCCTTCACGATCGATGAACTGCGCAGCGGCGCTAGGCTTTGTGGGCGTTGAGGCCTTCCTGAGCTGATGAGCTCTATAAACTAAGTCGCTAAGGCTTTGTGGGCGTTGAGGCCTTCCTGAGTTGATGAGCTCTTCAAAGGCGAGGCTGGCGAGGCTCGTGGGCTGAATGCCTAAGATGACCACGACTCTTTGAAGTGCAAAAGTGGCCGGTGGGTAGTTGAGCTCTTTAAGCCCAGGCGTGGGCTCAGGTGGGCCTTGCCCTAGGTTGAGGGCAGCTCTTTAGGTGCAGCGTGGCTTTGAGGCGAGGTGGTTGAGCTCTTCAAGGCCCCGGGCCGATGAGGCTGCGTGGGCTAACTACGAGTGAGGCCCGACTCTTTGGGGCTGCGTAGCTCTGTGGAGTAGTTAGTTTCTTCAAAGCCCAGGCGGCGAGGCTCAGGTGTTCTTTTTGGTGAGACGGCACAGGTGCGTGTGAGGCACGGGTGGTCTTTGCTCTTCCGTGGTTGCTAGGCTCAGACGGGGCCTTGTTGAGGGTGTCGGGGCTCTGCGGGCGGTGAGGGCCTTTCGGGTTGAAGGCTGGAAGCTGTTCCCGAGCCCCTGCGGGGCTCTTGGGCGTGAGGGCCTTCACGAAATTGCAAGGAGCCTCGGCCGAGGCGTGCGAGGCTTTTAGGCGTTGAGGCCTTCCCGGCTGAAGAGCTCTACAAGCGAGCCCCTGCGAGGCTCTTAGGCGTTAAGGCCTTCCCCCAAGGTGAAGAGCTCGGCAATCGAGGCTCTTGAGAGTGCCGGGGCGCGGGCCTTCTGGTTGAAGGCTCGATAAGGCCCGATGCTGGGACTCTTGGGCGTGAGACCTTAAAAATTTGAAGAGCTTGGCAATCTGGTTGTGAGGGCTCTTAATTTGAGGCCTTCTTGGTGAAGAGCTCGTGGTGAAATGCGAGGCTCTTGGGTTACGAGCCTTCTGGTAAGAGCTTCGATGTCTGATATTGAGCTCTTGGGAGTTGGGGCCTTCCTGGTTAGAAGAGCGAGGCGAGCTGCGGGGCTCTTGGGGCGTGAGACTCTGTGAGGCTATTGCGATTTCACTACAAGGCATCGGCTCGGGAATTCTTCGCTTTGGGTATGTGTCTGACCTGAACCAGCACGAACTTTTTCAGTAAATCCCGTACCTTTTTGAGGTATAGGATCATTTTCTCACCTTTGGCCTTGTAAGTGTCTTCTATTTGATTTACTACCAACTGGGAGTTGCTGCATACCTCGAGCTGGTCAACTTCCATAGAATGGGCGAGGTTGAGTCCTGCTATGATGGCCTCATACTCAGCTTCGTTGTTGGAGGTTTGGAACCTAAACTTGAGTGCATATTCGATATCTATCCCTTAGGGGAGGTCGGGATGGTGGTCAGGCTTTGCTCAGGCGGCTCGTCATGGATAGCTTCCAGATGGGGATGTCAGGCGTCGTGTGTGCCTTCTCGGCAGGCTCTGCCGAGGTGAACTCCATTATGAAATCTGCTAAGACTTACCCTTTTATTGCGGTTTTTAGCTTATATCTGATGTCAAACTCGCTTAACTCTATGGTCCACTTCCATCGGCGCCACGAGGAGTCAGGTTTTGTGTAGCACTTGCTTCATCGGGTATTATTTGGGACTTGATGGTATGAGCTTGGAAATAAGGGGCCCGAAGTTTTGAACGCGATTGCAAGCTAGGATCGGTTTCTCCATCTGGGTACCTCTCTTACGCTCCAGGGCTTGGCTCTGATAGTAGACGGGGATCATTGTACTCGGTATTTGTCTGATGGGAGACGGCGGTCGAAATCGACATTGCGGTACGGAGTAAGGAGCTCTCCCTCGAGGGCTCACGGAATGGAGAGCTCGGATAAAGTGTATCTTGATGCTTCTTCGAAACGTGTATCCCATTGAAAAGCTTTCTTTAGAACTTGGAAGAAGGGTTGACATTTATCGCTAGCCTTGGATACGAATCTGCTCAATGTGGCTATTCTTCCAATTAGATGTTGGACCTCCTTTCTGTTTGATGGTGGTGGCATGTCGAGCACAACCTTTATTTTATCTGGATTCGCCTCAATTCCTCCGTTGTTGACTATAAGAGCACGAGATTTTAAGAATTTGAGGACTCAGCACATTTGGTTGGATTCATTCATGTTGTACTCTCTCGAAGATCTCAGGTCTTTGGACCGGATAGGCTAGCTGTGGGCAGACTATGGTTGATTTCACCAACATGTCTATGTACACCTCCGTGGATGCCACATACATACGGAACATCTTGTTCACTAACATCTGGTATGTAGCTCCTGCGTTCTTTAGCCCAAAAGGCATTACTTGATAGCAATAGGTCCCTTGCCCCGTGACGAATGAGGTCTTTTCCTGGTTGTCAGGATCCATGTTGATCTGGTTGTAGCCGGAGAAAGCGTCCATGAAACTAAGGAGTTCATGGCCGACAGTGGCATCTACGATGAGATCGGTCGTGGCGGAGAAGCTGTTAGATTGGGCATGCTTCGGTTGGTCGATGCGTGGATGCAAAGAGAATCTCCATTCTTAGTTCTCTTTTTTGGCGAGCACGGCGTTGTGACATTACGGGCCTCCCTCTCGATTGCCCCGCTTTGGAGGAGCTTGTCGACCTCTTCGTTGATCGCTTTTTGCCTCTCTAGAGCGAAGCTCCTTCTTTTTTGCTTGACTGGTTTGAAAGACGGATTGACGTTTAGTTTGTGAGTGATTATTGGGGAATTGAATCCTCCGTATCTGCTGCTTCCATGAGGAAGACGTCCTTGATACGTCTCGGGAAATGGAGTAGGGGCTTCGAAGTCTTAGCGAGCTTGGGCGATGTAGGCAAGGTGTTCAGGGTTGTCGTCCAGCGGTACAGACTCTAATTCTTCCAAAGGCTCAGGTCAGGTGTTCACCTCGTCATGCATGTCGAGCTCGTCCAAGTATATGTTGTCGACTACTTTTTTCTTCATGGATGTCGAGTAACATTCCCTGGCCACGCGCTGGTCTCCTCGAACCATTCCTACTCTGCTTGTGGTAGGGAACTTGATCATCATGTGGTAACCAGAGGGAATGGCCTTTATGGCTTTGAGAGAGGAGTGCGCTGTAACCTGTTATAGCGGCGGGGCGTCTACTCTGAGTCTACTTTGCCCAGTTGTTTGCGACACGGGGTCTCCCGAAGTGAGCACTAAGCTGGATTGAACAGCGTGACACCTTCTCCCCCGAGAATCCTCGTAGGTGGGTGTTAATTGGTTCCGATTTCTCCTTAGATGCCCGTCTTATTGAGTAGGCGAAGATGTCGGTGAACCGTGCTCGACCGGGACCCAGATGGATCGTTTTTAGCCACCCTTCCCTTATTACGAAGATTAGATCATGGGGTGTTGACATCCCTCGGTCGAATCGAGCGTTATGGTTATTAATGCAGTCGGTAGTTTGGACACTTTGCTTGCTTGACAATTGTCTATACGACATTCTTGCGAGATGAGCCCCTTCCTAGGGTGGACTCTCCATGTCTTCTGTCCACGAGGATCACGTGGTTCCCACAGAGTGTTGGTCTTGGGGTTGTCGCTGCGAGGTGGTGGTGGTGGTTGTTGGGCCTGACCCTGACCCTCAGATGCTATGAAGCGACGGAGATGCCACGCTAGAATTAAATATTCTATTTCTTTCTGAGTTGTGTCGTCAGGTGTGATGTTCGTAGTTCCTATGGAACTCACGATTACTAGTGTTATCTCTTTGAGCAGTGGAGCCTCATGCGGGACGGCCACCTCGGGGCTGTTCGTGTGCACCTCGCGCGGGACCCTCTGGCTACTTGTGGATTAGAGGGATGGCTAGCAGGAGTGAATAATGTTGTTCTTGGCTGGTGAGGTGGTCACTGAGCGGTCTCTTAGGCTTCCTCGTCTCTTCGGGGACCGTTCTCCTTCTTTCTTTGGGGACCTCTCTCAGTCTCGTTGTCTCTTTGGGCTTCGTCCTATGCTTATTAGTATCAGCTTTTCACTTTATGGGTTGAAACTTTCCTTTCTTAGATATGAGGCTTCTTCGCCATTAATGTACTTCACTTTGCGAAGTACCTCGACCATCTTTCGCCTTAGGATTCTTTGAGATGGAGAACATCGAATCCGTACCCATTTGCCTCCCCAACCCGATAGATGCAGTGATAGCGAACTTCTCATCGAGTATATCTACCTTCAGAGACTCGGCATTAAACCTTTGGACATAAGACCTTAGGCTTTCTTGCGAGCTCTGCTTTATGGTCAGTAGATGATAACTCGGCTTCCTGTATGTTCTGGCTCCAATGAAGTGGGAAACGAATGCAATGGAAAGCTCTCTGAATGAGGTGATTGACGATGGTGGAAGCCTGTTAAACCAAGCCAGTGCTGGGCCTTTTAGCATGATAGCGAAAGCTCTGCACCGTACAGGGTCCTGATAACCATGTAGCTCCATTTGATTCTTATAAGTGTTGAGATGATCGACGAGATCTTTGGCACCATCGAACGCTTCTATTTTCGGCATTCTGAACTTCGCTGGCAGGGGAAAGTGGAGCACCTCCACTATGAACGGAGACTCAGTTTGTTGTACCAGGGTGTCCCGCGGTGGGGCTCGGCCCCTTACAGCTGCCAGCGGTGAGCTCACATTGGAGGTCACTTGAATCCTCTGCTCCCCTGATCGCTCCCGGCTACTCCTTGCTAACGGGGGTTCAGTTCATCGTTTCCAACATGCCTCCGAGTGTTGTAGCCGTTTGCCCTCCTCTCGAGGGTTAGGGGTGGTCGGAGTGTGGCTGCGCTAGATTAAAACACATTTGGGTACCTCGAGAGATCTTAGGGGTGTGAGATTTTCCAACGCCGTGACGGGCGGAATTACGGCCTTCTTAAGTTTGTCGCGCCTCCCGTGGTCGTTGCATCTGTCTGATGAGTTAACTCACAATTCCTCACATCAGCGTTGGTTGGTGAGTAGTGCCTCCGCCTCGTCGTTGGCTTGCGTAGCTTCCTAGCACGTCTTAGGAAGTCGGTGTCTACGTCGCTGATTAATCCACGCATCCTTGAGTAGGCGTTGCTCTGCTTGTATTAGGAGTTGATACCATCAGTAATTGAGAGATCGACTTTATTTGTAAAAGGCCCACATTGTTCTGAGCGGCCTTATTGATGATGCCTTTTCAAGCCGGATTTGGGGTAGAGGCTTGTTGAGGTTATTAGGCGGGACCTAGGGCTGGCTGCATTGGGGTGATGCGGGCTGCGTTGCTCTCCTGCGCAAAAAACAAGAAAAAGAAGGGCTGGTGGAGCGTGGGTGGCGCTCCAGATGCTAGGTAGTTCCTCCACGAGGAGAAAGATGAGGGTACCTTAGGGGAGGCGAACGTTTTTGCGTACCTTTCACTGAGGGGGTGACCTGATATATATATAGCGTATGTTTTCCCAATTGGATGTTAGTAAGGATTTGGATGGGATATTTTCTGCCTTTATCGATATCGGATTTAATAAGGGATATTGAAGGAGCGGTTTATTGAGAATTATCCTTCTCTCTTATTGGTGAGATCCGGTTTGATCTGTAGGATAAAAGCATTTATACGTGAATTATCCCTATGCATTTGTTGGTGAGATTTAAGTTGGGTTCTGAGATAAGATGTTATCGGGGATTATCCTACTAACCTTATTGGTGAGATTTAGTCTGATTTTCAGAATATGGGTCTTCCCAATTATCCATGTTATTGGCCTTTGGGTGACGGACGGGCTTTACGTTTTGAAGTGTATTGAGCTTGGGTCAACTGGGCTTACACTTTCTTCTTTGAAATTTGAAATGAAGTGGGCTGTGCACATTTTCAGCCTGTCAGCTTAATAAATTAATTTCGTGTTTATTCAAAAGTCATTTCATTTGTTTCTTCCTATTATATAAAGAATAAAAATTTAAATATGTAAAATTTTAAGATTTTGTTATATTTGATTTTTTATATTTTTTATAGTAAATCAAGCGTGAGAAAAATCATTTTAACACCCAATTATTTTATATGTTTCTCTATACTTGCTTCTGTATTATTGTTCTATATACTTGTTTCTCTCGATTATTTGTTTCTCTATAGTAAGGAAATAAAACATAATTGAAAAATAGAGAGAAAAAGTGAAATGAAAGAAAATTTGAAGGAAAATAAAAAAATAGGTTTATGTGTAATAAATTAATTTTTATATATATATATATGCTTATATATATATATATATATATATATATATATATATATATATATATATATATATATATATATATATATTTTTTTTTTTGAAAACAATTTTTACATGTTTATTCATACTCATTTTATTTGTTTATCCTAAAAATTAAGAAATTTAAAAATATAAAATTTTTGAAAATTTAGTTATTTTTTATTTTCTTTAATAATTTTCTTGGTATTTTTTTTTCTTTTCACGATACTTTCCAAGTTTCAAAAAACTGCCTTATTGTTTTGGCTAAATAAATAAACATTGTTTCCATACGAAAAATAAGTCTAGCTAATTTACGTAAGTAAAATTAAAAAAATTAATACGAATATAATTTTTATATGGACATGTATCGTTAAAGGAATAAAATTATATTTAGAAACTAATTGTTACCAAAATTATCTTCCATTCTTTCAATCAATCAAAATCAGTTTCATGTATGGATATAAAGTATAAACCCATACTGTAAGACCCTGAATTTACAGTTCTCATAAACAGTAAATTTCGTGTTCGATCAGTTAGGTATTTGACTAGCAACAGTTAAATGAATAGTAATTTTCGAAAAACAAGTCTCGAAAAAAAAAAATGTTCCTAATAATGTATTGAGTCCAAAGAAGCTGAAATAGATTAAAACGAAATTATGTTAAAAAATGAAAATACAATTTTAGAAGACCCAAAGCGATAATTTGCCGTAGAAAAATTTGAAAATTTTAGATGCCGAATGACGAAACGGACTTGGCGGATTGAATTGATCACCATGAGAAATCCCCAGTTCTGATCAAATTTACGTTAGATGCGAGCCGGTCGGTTTACGAAATTCGGCGATGGGCGTCGAGTGAATTACAGAAAGAACGAGAATTTTTTAATCCGAAAAATGTCAAATATTTAAATAATTTTTAAATTTAAGATAGATGGAATTGAAAGCAGGGACGAAATAAGAATTGTTTAAAGGGCGAAAGCAGTAGGAAGGAGCAAAGGAGATGTGGGTCCCACTTTCAATTAAATGAAAAAAGCGAATAATAATAATAATTGTGTCGGTTCGGGGGCTGGACGAGACGGAGGTGAGATTTCTTTTAAATCTTATTTATCAGATTTATGAAAATCGCTTGGAGTCGGATTCGTCAGTAAGAACGAAAAGTCTTCTCTGTGACGGGGAGCTACGGCGTGAGCCAAGCGTGGGATTTCGAGAATTCGAGTAAAAATTCGAAAAATCCTAGTTTTAGTTTTTGTAGATCTACGACCGTTAATGGTCGAGGAATTTTTTGGACCGAGTCGAGTTGCTGCCTTGACAGGCTGCGCGTGGTCAGAGGCTGGCGGATTTTATTCGGTTTGCACGTGAAATAGTGAATACGTATGAATAGTGAATAGTGAATAGTAAATAGTGAATAATGAACAATGAATAGTGAATAGTAAATAATGCACAATGAATAGTGAATAATGAATAGTAAAGGGAAAGGAAAAAATAGAGAGTATTACTATTTTCTAAAAAAATTAAAGGGAAAGGAAAGTTTATTTAAATTTCCTTTTTCTTCCTAATAAACGTTAAAATTGCTATGCATGAGATAGAAAAAGTTTATGAACAATATTATGGATGTCCATAGACTCTCCATTAATCTCGATATTAATAGGTATATTGAATATACGTTGATGTATGGAGTTCTGAATGTATGTTACGAATGTGTGGAGTTACGTGTTTATATACGTATTAATGTATTAAATTAATATTAAATAAATAGGGGCTTTGTATAGTCTGGCTACGTGAAGGGATAAATCTATAAAGTGTTTTGTACATATCTACATTATCTTGTTGTATTTTATAATACGTTATCGTAGCGAGAAGGCTACATTGGATTTGAGAAATATATTGAGAACATATTGGAAGTGTGTTCGTATCTGGCCATATCTTTTTATTTTACAATATTATTATCTTATCTAATATTTTTCATATATATAATAGTATTATTATGTCAGATCTTCTTGTGGAATTTGTGGCTCTTGATATCAGGAAGAATTTCTTGTCATGGATACTGAATCTTTGAAATCCATGCAGATGCAAATGAGTGCTTGAAATGATTAAAGAAAGAATACTGACATCCATTCGAAAAAGCGAAGCGTGATTTTTTCTTAAGTAAATCTCGCTTCCGTGAAGGATTGAAAGAGTGAATACCTCATCGTAAAGGATCCACTTGATTACGTGGAACGGTTTGAAGGGAAAGGGTATGAGCATCGGAGAAGCGGTAATTCTCCTGGCTTCAGCTATGGCCGGATGCATTTGAGGCGCAGATTTACCGTCGTGAGTGAGTATAACTTCGACAATATTTAGAATCGTTTCTCGATGCGATTATGTGGAGAAAAATTATTGATGAGGATATGGAAAACATTCTCCACTTTCATGCACATCGATATTACATACAGCAGCGTGATATAATGGAAAAGGCTTTAGGAAATATTCGAGATTGATTTCATGTCTTCTTGTGGCGAACAAAACAATGAGCTTTTGATGAAAAATCATGAGGCTCGTCAATGGTTCGACTCCATTCCTTTGAGTGAATCTTTATGACATATCACCCTTATAATGGACAAAGTAGGTAGTCATGATAGTTCTGATTACGATTAAATGTGAATGTGTTAGAATATCAAAGGGGAGAATATTGAAAATGACAACAAAGTGGTGAAAATAACCAAGAAATGGTGACAAATTTATGCTATCGTTGCGGCATGAAAGCCATTGGTCACGTGCACTGTGTACCTGAAAACATTTGGTTGATCTACGCGAGAATCGAAAAGAAAAGATAAAAGCGGTAAAGACAAATTTTTGTTTCTAAGGATGAGAGTGTTGATCACAACCTTAATGATATGACTCATCTGGATGTTGCTAATTTCTTTATTCAGCCTGAAGCGAATATTGAGCACTTGTTTGGTGATGAAAATCTCCAAAAATAAAATATTTCCCGTTTATATTTGTATTTAGATTTGCCCCATGTAAGTCGTCGTACTCTTGAATAATGAAAGTTGTTTTTGTTATATGTTATTTTATGATTTTTCTTAGTATATCTTGTTTTCTCATGAAGAATATGGAAACTCGTGCAGTGGGATCACTCGATGGGTGAGCAATGATATGTGTCTAGTAGATAGTGCATCAGCCGCATATACTTAAGGATAAAAAGTGCTTTCCTTTTAATAATGCGAGGATAAGATGTGAATACAATGTTGTTAGTCAAATTGATTGAGACTCGAAGAGCTAATATATTGTTACGGAGGAATAAAAATTCATATTGATGATGCATTATATTCTACAAAGTCTCAAAAGAAATTTATTGAGTTTAAAGACATTAAACCCGAAATGGATATCATATGGAGACTCTGAGGAATATGTTATATATTACAGGCATTATCTCGGAGTAAGAAAAATATATTGGAAAAATTACCGTTTTCCCTGCGGTTTGTACTACACAGGCATAAACACAATTGAGGCACATGCCATGAAGTAAGCGGAAGTTTACTAATGAAATAATTTTATTGTTTGGCATGTGGGTGGGACATCTGAATTACATATTGATGCGGAATGCATTAAAAATTCAAGTGGGCATTCTTGAAAAATCAAAAAAAATTTCTGTCCAATGAATTTTCATGTGTTGCTTGTTCTCAAGGGAAATTAATTATAAGGCCATCACCAACAAAGTAGGGACTAAACCCTTGCATTTTTGCGGCGACAAAAGGGATATATGTGGGCTATTAAATCCCATGCATGTGGGCCAGACGATATTTTATGATTCGATTGATCATCCAGCAGGATGGTCACATGTACGTTTTGTTATCAGCGTGGCCGGCATTTGCTAGATTGCTTGCTCAAATAGTCGGTTACGGGCTCATTTCAGTTATCGATTAAATCAGTTAGTCCCAGTGATGTTGGAGAATTTGCTTCCCGAAGCTTTTAATGATTATTGTATGTCTATTGGAATAGCAGATTGAACGCATCCTGTAGTATATGTTCATACGCAAAAAGCGGTCTTGGAATCGTTTATTAAAACGCCTTCAAATTGATTCGCGAGGAGCCATTACTTGTGAGGAATGAATCTCGACTTACGCAGGGTCATGCTATTGCATACAGCGGCGGTCGTATTAGACCAACAAATTATCATGAGTTCTCTCCTTTACAATTGGTTTTGGTCGAGAAGCCCGGAAATATTTATCCCCAGATTTTTTGGGTGTGCGGTATATGTTCCGATTACTCCACCACAACGCCCAAGATGGGTCCCCCAAAGTGGGAATATATGTTGGATATGAATCTCCATCGATATCAAATATTTAGGGATCAGCGGAGATTTATTTAGGCTCGTTTTGCTGATTGTCATTTTGATGAATCAGTTTTCGACTTTAAAGAAAGAAAATACTTGAGTTGGAAAAAGTTATTAGTTGGAATCAATTATGTCTTAACCCTCGCATAAAGAATGTGATGGCAGTTCAAAGATTATTCATTTACCAAGATTTAGCAAATCAATTGCCGGATGCATTTACTAATCAGGAAGAGAGTAACTACATCTTACATACAATTTGCTAATGCTCCGATTAGAATTGATGTCCACTGTAGGACAATGCATTTGCTAATGAACCTAAAGCATCGGTGAAACGTGGCCGACCCAGTGGATTGGTTCCAAAGATAAAAATCCTCGGAAAAAGAAAGGATCAAAGAAGGATCAAGTTGAGGAGTGATGACTGCAAAAAGTCCCAATTATAATTCGGAAAAGAAATTCGAATTTTTGAAACTTGTGGCAATCGGGAGATCGATAAAGCCCATGTAAGCGCGAAAGAATGGAATCGGAATAAAATCGACGTCGATGATATATTTGCCTATAATGGCCTCCAACATTGTTAATGTGATAGGGACCTTGAATGATCTGTCGAGGAATGACGGATGATTTAGCCCGAAATGGAAGATGCAATTGAAGTAGAATTGAATTCTAGCTGAAAACCACGAAGTTTTGGTCCTATTGTACTTATTGGTGTCAAACACATGAGATACAAATGGGTATTTGTCACGAAAACAAGGCATAACAAATAAAGTTATCGAGATATAAAGGCGCGATTGATTGCGCAAGGATTCTCAGACTTGACATTGATTATGAAGAGGCGTATTCCACGTAGTGGATCACGACTACTTTTTCGATATTTAATTAGCGGCTTGATACATGAAAAACTTGGTATGTGTTTAATGGATATGAATTCCCGGCTATTTATATGGACCCTTGAGCGTGACATTTACATGAAAATCGGAAGGATTAAAATTGCACGCAACATACTCGATAAAATTATGCGAGGATCTACATATGGGTTGTGTGGCATGCCAGGCAGAGCCAGCTTGGGGCGGATCGAGCCGTCAGGGATACCACTAAAATAACTCAAAATCATATCTTTGCGGAAACGTGTAGAGTGAAACGACCCGTAAACATTTATTTGCTCAAAATCCATTTACAATGTAGGCATCGAGCCTTTTCAAATGATTTACAAAAATACTTCAAATTGTTTATACAAAATATCAAAAAGAACACATGAAATGAGTGCACATGTCGAACTACTCAGATTTCTTTCTTTATGACTCGGCATCTCGATCTTGGGTCCGCTATCGATAATATCTATCGCTCGGTACTGCGCATTGTGGTAAAACATCGCTAAGCATTTTCATGCTTAATGGTTCTATCTGAAAATCCATTCCTCGGTTTCGACTTAAATCGATTAAATGCGATTTAATAATTGGAACTCAATCTTTTGGATGATCAATATTAATACATTACATATACTTTGTATATATATATACAATAAATTATAGTTCATTGATCATCCATAAATAATTTTCATAATCAATATTTCTGATCTGAATCGATTCAAATATGCTTTCATAAAATTCGATTTAGTTACGACATTGATTCGATTACGAAAATCAATTCGGTTACGAAAATCAATTGATTATGCCAATCAGTCGAGTTCACATCAATCACCCGATTATGCCAATCAATTAGTTACACATCGTCACTTGATTATGCCCATTGATTCGATTATGCCGCCGCAATTTGCGCTTGGTGCCGATATCACGGGATATGGTCACCGCGCGGTCCGTGGGATGCGGCCGGTATTACATCGGTTTTATAATACGATCGGTCCATTGAGGCTCTTGGCCAGTTATAAACAATCAAATATTGAACAACTACCTATCTGATCCCATTGGGAGCGCTGATCGGAGTGACACATCGATAGTTCGCGATGCTGGCTATTTGACACTATTGGTAGCACCCGATCTATCCTTATCTGAAATAAGCGGTTAACATTCTATTAGGCGTTCAAATCACATAGCAAATATAGTACGTATATGCGGCTTGGCATAAACAGTTTATTTTCAATAATCATCTTGATTCTTATATACCGAAACATTTCCGCAATCATTTTTCGAATCAATTAAATGGAAATTCGATATGCTTTAAGAGCAAACGTCACGAAAACTTGAAACAAAAATAGGGGTTGGTAGGAACAAACATTTCAAACTTGAAATGAGAATAGGATTTAGAAGAACAAACCCCAATATTTGCACTTTGATTCCGATCAGCCGGAATCTGTCCTTGATTTGAGAACTTCACTCGTCGATTACTATTCAAAAACCATTAAAGAACAATATTATTTAAATTGTACTAGTGGTTTGGTTGGGATTGATTTTCGGAATTTAATATGAGTTCCAATTTTAAACATTCTATATGTAGATGGATTCTTGACTCAATGGGCTTTCCATAGAGTGCGAGAGCACTCAGTCAATTCGGGCGTAGGAGTTAGGACCTTAGAAGTTGGAGTGCATCTGTGATCAAATCGTGAGTGACGAGCAGACCCGGAAGCTGGACAGGCTCGTCTACCTCACATCTTCTATATACCAGGGAATATTGTGTATTCTTGACTCAATGAGCTTTCCATAGGAAGAACACCTGTCGGAGTTCAAAGCGAAGGAAGTGCAAGCCTTGATTGGAGGTCATGTGTAGTGTCAACTTGACGGCGACGGAAGCGGCGGTACGCGAAGTGAAGAGCTCAGTCAAACACCTCGGGATTTCGACATCTAACATCCTACGCGGGCATATGAATGTATTCTTGACTCCATGGGCTTCATAGAGTCCGAGAACGCAATCGGAGTTCAAGCGGAGATATGACTTTTCGAAGTTGGAGGAGGTCGCTGGTCAACTTTGATGAGGCGGCACGAGGCGCGAGCCTTGTTTGACCCGGTGTTTGGCGATGTTGGGCGGCGGCTGTTTAGCGACGTTGGTCGACGGTGTTGGGCGACGGCTGTTCGGCGACATTTGTTGGCGACAAGCGTTTGGCGACCAACGTTTAACGACCCTTTGTTTGGCGACCTCGGTTTGGCGACCTCGCGGTTTGATGACCCGCGTTGAATGACCGCTGTTTGATGACCTTTTGGCGACCTTTGTTTGGCGACCACCGGTTTGTGACCTCGGTTTGGCGACCATGACCCCATTTATTGTTCATAGTAAAAAAAGACCATAACTTGGTCTCTGAAGTCGATTAAAAATTAGCTAACATCAGGATTAATTGATGTGGCTGGTACCCTCACGAGAAGGACTTACTGCCAAATTCTCTTTTATTTCTGATCCAAAAACCCGTTCTAAGGTACGGCTAGTTGACGGCCCGGACAAGCCCGACCCGATGAATTTGGTGGTGACACCGAGAAAAGGGTATAACTTAGTGAAATTCAAAATCCTAACATCAAGTTAATTGATGTGGATACAATTACTAAGAAGGACACACTACCAAATCCCTTCACTTCATGCAATCAGCTCTAAGGTTCGAATTCATTTGCGCGCTACCTGATAATGTGAAGCTTCTATGGTTAAAATGCAGCCAAACTTTCCCAAAGGCGGATAACTACCAGCCAATCCTTAGGGTAGAAGAAGATATAGGAAGACTGCCTCATGGAGTTGTCAGTCCGGTTCGATCTCTACTTGTAGCTCTTGTCGTGAGGAAGGACTTCGCCGTCTTCCGTAGGAGGCACATGGTCAGTCGTCGGAAAATCGCTGAGAGAATGTGGACTCTCTCTCCCCAGCTTTCCCTTCTGTATTTTCTTTTCTTATGGATCACTTTCTTAATCGTATTTTAAAAAGGAGGAAGCTTCCTCCTCTTTCTACATATACATGTCATTTCCTTGATTTTTTTTTATTTAACCGTTTTATTTCTCCTAATATCACTTAGACATATAAACTTATTTACAATTGACCCTTGAGTGCAGATTTCTAATTTACATATTTTATAACTTTTTTAAACTTGGGTTCATTTCTGGATTAATGATAAATGTCGATATATAAAAAAATTTCCAGAAAAATACCCAAGTTGGCTCCTTTATACCCGGAATATACTAAAATTTTATTGTAAAAATTTTAGGGTATTTTTGGGGCATTACAGGTTGAAACAATCTGGACGCATGTGGTATGTCGTCCTTGAGTGAATGTTGTGCGAAAAATGTATAAGGAATGACCCCTTTGCATGTGTGTTGTTAGTCTTTGGATCGAGTTTGTTGTTATAATTGCGGTTTATGTTGATGACTTGAATATTATTGGAATACTGAGATGAGCTTCCAGAAAATTGATCAAAGAAAGAATTTGAGATGAAAAATCTAGGAAAAACGAAACTTCTGTTTCTGCAGTTGACCACTTAGAGAATGAAATTTTTGTTAAATCGATAGAAACATATATCAAGGTATTTGAAGCTTGATTCTATATGGATAGTAGCATCATTGAGCACTCGATGGTTGTAAGGTCGTAAGATGTGAATAAAGATCCTTTTGAGCCTAGGATGGATGATGAAGCTTACTTTGTGATGCGAAATGCAATATCTTATCTTATTAGATATTGTATCTTCTGAGAACTACGATATATCATTTTACGTAAATTTATTAGCAGATAAAAGTTCTTGTCAACGAAGACATTGGAATGGAGTTAAGCATATGAGGTATCTTGATACGATGGATATGGGCCTATATTGTCGATGTACCCCAGCGAGGAATTAGTGGTTATGCGAATCGCGGGATATATGTCTAACCCTCGCCAATGCTCGATCCGCAAACGGGCTATTTGTTCACATGTGAGGTGATCTGACCATTTCGTGGCATTCTATAGCGAAACAATCAGTACCGCCCATCTTGTCGTGCGGTGTCTTGCAATTCGTGAGAGCAAGTCGGGGAATGTTTTGGATTCAAGATGCGTAATACATCGTATTCGAGGGTCATATGGTTTGTCTTTTATGAGGAGGTCAGAAACGACTTGTATAGAATAACATTGTGCGTGTTCGATTAAAAAATGGAGTAATTAAAAGGGGATAGAACAAAACATATATCACAAGTTTTCACTCATGATCTACAAAGAGGGTGATATTAATGTTGTCGGTCGTTCGACTAATAATCTAGCAGTTATTCGCAGGCTCACTCTTGCAACATTTGAAAGGCTAGTTCGTAGCATTGGAATGCGACTCAGAAGAATTTTAGTGATATTGAGAAGAGGGAGTAAATTTTTTATCTTTGTCTCTTTCTTTTCCTTATGGTTTTGTCGGGTGGGTTTCACAGTAAGGTTTTTAATGAAGCGATATCATGGACGTAAGGGGGTATTATGAGCGATATTATGGATGTCCATGAAGCTCTCCATTAATCTGCGATAATAGGTACATTGAATATACACATTGATGTATAGGTTACGAAATGTGTGGGATTACGTATTTATATCTGGCGTTAATGTATTCGTATAATCATTTTTATAAATGGGCGCTTTGTATGAGTCATGTCGTATGAAGGAATAAGAAATCTCTACCGTATTTCCTTACATATCTATACATTATCTTGTTAACACATTTTATAATACGGATAGAATTTACTATATTATATTAAAAAATGATTAACTTTAAAAAAAAAACAAACAAAATTATAAGTCAAGCTTATGTTTAAGCCCAAGCCCAAGTCATAATGGACCTTGTCCAAAATCAACTATCGTTAAAAGCCTACTTGAGGCCTAAATTTCGGGGTTGGGTCGATCCAGATTGCTTCAACCCGCCCGAAACGAACCTGTCGAAGAGCAAAAACTTCAAAAGAGTACGATTGTCCGGCACACGCAAATGCCCCTGTGACTGTGAGAGAGTATACGGAGGAGAAGAAGATGATGGAGGATTCGGCTAACAAATGTCGGACCTTACCGGTGGACCTGAATCTCCCGAGATGGGTCTTCCAGAACTGCCGCCACAACCACCTGTGCACCGTCGGCGTCGATTCCTACGCCGAGAAGTTCTACTCCGACTCCTCTTCCCGCTCTGGTTAGGGTTTAATCTTTTTTATTCGTCATTCTCAGCCTTTTTTTTTTTGTGGTGATTGTGGATTTTGTTGCTCGAATTGTGGTTTTGAACTGGCTCTGAGCTACTTCTAGGAATCATTGATTCAAATTCGCGTCTTTTGAGGTTTTTTTTTTGTAATGAATTATGTGGTGAATCAGTGTATTCATGTTTCTTGTGAGTTTAGGTGTAAAATATATTTAAAATCGGGTTTCTTTTGTATGCCCACTGGTGTTTAGGACTTAGTTTTGTGCTTTATAATCGTCCTAAAGACAATGACTCCATTGACTATGGATATATAATAGACGGATAGTGAGATTGGGTTTCCCTTTTCACGGGATTGAGAGAATTTAGATCAATTCAATTGCATCGTGGATGAGTCTATGTTCATTAACGAAATTGGATACGTGTTTGGACTTGTTTGTGTTGGAGGGGAGCAAACATTCTGAATTTGGGTTTCCCCCTTTATGCATCCTGGGAGAATTCGGACTCAGTTTTCTAGTTTCCCTGAAGGTTATATATTCATTAACTGTGGACAATAGTTGACCGTGCTTAAACATGTGGTGTGTTTTAGAAGGAATGAGCTTTGCTGAAGCAGGCCAGCTCAGGTTTAATAGAGAAAATTTTGTTGCTAAAATTCGTTACCAATAGTAGGATAAGATGTATGGCGTTATTTCATTGTCTTATATGTAGTTGTTGAGCATGTAACAACAGTATGTCAATTTTGGATTTATTGTTGCTTTGATATTATGTAGTGTCAGCCAAGAGAAACATGGTAACTTTTTGGTGTGTGCTTCTTAAGTGAATTAGGTATGTGCATTAATTTTTGTTCAATTTGGAATGAGGGCATGCAGGAATGCAGGGATCTTTGATTCATGGGGCTGGCAGTGTGTTGGGTTCAACACATATGGACCATTCATTTGTTGTGTTGTCCAAGCAGAGAAATCAGGTACAGGGGGGTCCCCCCTCGTCCTTGAGGTGGAGCTGTTCAGCCTGATGTAAGCCAGTCTGGAAAGGCAATGTTAAGATTCCTTTGTGATGCTACCTCCAGCACCTGCTTTAGTGTACAAGTGTGAGTCTACGTCTGAGAACAGGAACCACTTACCATCACCTGAAGGAGGTCAGATTGGGCACTTGCAGCTGAACAATTCTGGGTTTCACTCAACTATAACTGTTTTGAAGCGTGCCGTTGATATTGCCACAACCCAGACACAGGTTTTACACATCTAATTTTTCATAATATGAGAATTTTGATATGGTTTCTGCAGTTGGCTCTAAAGTTGGATTCATCTCTTCTCTTGAGCTTGAGGATATTAAAGTATTATCTTTTATTATTTTCCCTTTTCCAGGTTGAGCAACCTTTATGCCTTGAATGCATGAGGGTGCTGTCTGATAAACTTGACAAGGAGGTTGAAGATGTGAATAGGGACATTAAAGCATATGAAGCTTGTCTCCAGCGTTTGGAGGGAGTACGCAGAGTGACTGATTTTCTCAAAGAAATTAAAGGTGCTGCTAACACCCAATTTGCTTATGAATGTAGCATTCTGTCAATTCTACTTACTGTTCTTTTATCAACCTCTTGGGTAATATATTTAATATGAAATTTTTATTAAGAAATTCACATTTAAGTTGAGAAAATTTTGTTTGGTTCATGTATCCAGATTTTATAGAATGATAGAAGCACTTAGCAACTAATGCAGCATCAAAGTGAGAGGTGATCCTGCCTATTAACATAGTAGAAGGCACATGCACACCATTTATTTATTTTTTGCTTTTGTTATCAATCTTTAAGTTTTGATTCAACTTTTTTGTTGGGGTGAAAACCGAATAAGCAGGGAGGCAAGCTCATCTTGAACTTTAAGAGGATCCAGGCAACTTTCCATAAACATATTAAAATGGTATGGGAAGTTTATATTGCTACTGAATGTAGTTACAACTTGTTTATACATAGCGATTTTCTTTATATTATTGTAGTGATTTGAAATTAATGAGTTGAAGATGACAAGATGTGTGTTACTGGTGAAACAGTTTTGAATGTGATTTTGAGTAACAAAAATAACTTAGTTGTACTAGTTCCCAACTTAAGCAGAAAATAGTTCCACACACAATCTTGATACCTTGTGTATTTATTTAATATATTGAGATATCTGGTTTTTGAATTTTCCGTCTGAGGGCCACCACGTTAATTTTTATGGTCTTTTAAGTGCATTTAGATTGGAAGAAGAACGGAAAACTGGAAGCAGCACCGAGTGAAACTGCAGCACAAAGTGTGCTAAAGTAATGCTGAAATGAAGGAACTAGAGTTAAAAATCTCGTCGCTTGAAAAGAATGAGTGAGCGGTATGTTTGTCTCTTACGACAAATATCATCTGGAATGTACTGCATATTTTAATGGTTCGCACAGACCCTTTGTTAACATATTTGTGTTTTTAAGAATTTTTGGCTGACTTTGAGTTATCTTTATCTCTCACTCACTACCACATACGCACACACAATACTACCACCAGTGCCTGTGTGAGAAATCCTTTATCACTATCTAGTGAGCTTCATGCAGCCAGGTAGTGGCACTGAAGTTCAACCATTTCAGTTTCAGCGGACTTCACATCAGGCATGTCACGATTTGAAACTGTTGTTCTTTTATTGTTTTGCTGCTTTTGTCAATTACCACTTTGTTTACAATGAGTATCCTGTCAACATCAGGAAGACAGAGGATGCATTCTGGCTTCAAGATTTATGTTCCTCACAGCAATATCTAGAGTTGTTAAGAACCACTGTGCTGAATGATGCCTTCCCTATTTGGCTTGGTTGGTTGGGATAAATGAAGTAGTGCTCAAATGTGCTGAACAATGAGGAATGCTCCCATGAAGGCTCCATGATCAATATGTATTGGGGGAAAAATGGGGATGGAGGATCAAGCTCAATTATTCACTCAATGTTAATTCCTGCTGTGTAGCACTGCATTGTTTGATATCACCCAATTTTGAATGCAAAATAAAGTGGGCTAATTGTAACTGAGAAGTGTAAGGCAGCACAGCCCCTTCCTTCTTCCTTCTTCCTTCTTCCAATCCAAGCTCAATTCTGTTACCAATTAATATATAGTGACCGAACCCAGACAATAAATAATGAGGAGCCATGGATTCTAAATTCACAAGAATACCCATATTATATATTGTTTGAATATACAGATTTACCAAGTTCCTATAGATTGCAAATGCATCATATTCATATTTTTATTGTATTTATAGTACTTATTGATGACTTTGAATTTTTAATGTATGTAATTTATGAAATTGCAAATTATTTTGATTATATAAACTAAACCGATATATGGTTAATCAAAAAATAAAAACAATCATTGCCACTTTGTTTCAACGAATAATTTATATTTCTAAGGACACAATAAAGTTAACTAAATCAATGCTTCACCGCATCGGTGCCTCACATTTCACTTATTTTGTATTTCTTTCCGTCATTCCATTCAGCTTGGAAATGAAGTTATTATTCCCACATTATTCCTCCTAAGCACTAAGCAAAATTTAGTTTGATAATCAAATACTCCTATCACAAGGTAGGTTATGGGGTTAAACAAACAAACATTTCTACGAGGCCAAACGTACAAACATCCTTTATGGGGCAAAATGGACAAACACCCTCTAAGGGTACCAAACGGAACAAACACCCACATCGGGGTCGAGGATCGGCTCTAATACCATTTGTTTGACCCGACAATTACGTAGATATTGGTCCCGCTTTGAGTCTGCTGGGTCTCACAAATAAAGTAACAAAATATCTTGCATCACTTTATATATTTGCATTTGATTTAATGAATATCTAAATATCTGTACATCATGGAGCAGCTAACAAAAATATCTTAATTAAAAATTAACAAAATACTAAATTACTGAATATTTGCCGAACTATAAAACTTGAGCGGGTCATGAAAATATACACTTGTCAAGACTATATTCATTATACTTATCGAGAAATTACATCACAATAGCCATTTAAAACCAAAATGAAGACCGATGTGACTCCATTACACATTTCGACCAGGATCCCACTCGACAGCACAACAGGCCCATACCACATACAAGCCGCACACATTGATTCAGCCGAACACGCCACGCATATGTCGGGACTCCTACCACAACGTCCTCCATTGTGGATAGGTACCGGGTTCACCACATACCGCTTGAAATCCTTTGCATTTGATACGAATTTGAAATTTAAGATTCATGATCATGGTGATAAGTAACTCATCTCATATTCTTTTCACCAATGTAACTGAAGACATGTAGCAGGCCAACATAACTCACAAACAGTGAGTGAAATATGTCGTCCTCACTCGATGAATCACCGAACAGTTCCACACGCCTCACACGTCCAAAACTACTGGTAACTTAATCCTCACTCAGGAGTGGTGTCATCCTTCGTTGTCTTCCTCTATATGGCTTTCCCAAAGGACTCCACAGAATGCCCGCTCTCCCAGAACCTGCGGGTTCCTCGTATCTCTTGTGTAAATGCGAAGCATGAGTGAAATCATCTTCATCAAGTGAATGCTGTGCTCAACGGATATCGGCTTGCCAGGATCTGGCCACTTCACCATCATTTCCAATATCACTCACTATCATCGTCCCCTCCTTCGATCCATCATGCAACCCGTAAGCAGGGGGCGGTCACAAAGAAAAACTCGGGTCGGCTACTATGTTCACCCACTTGAATCAAAGGAGGGTCGGTAGGGCAACAACGGGTCAAATGAGTCCATCGCGGCTGACCAAAACTTTCACTATGAACTTCTTTCGATAAACCCGCCAACATAACACCTCGCCGAACATGTGCACTCGTGGATCGCCATCTTCATCATCTAAATGGAGAGGTCTAACCCATTGAAATAGCTGGGATTCTCTTCTTCACCAAACTCGGCCGAAATTGTAGTAAATCGGAAAATTATTTTCGGGCAACTTTATCGGTCTCGCCTCCATATCACGAATCTTTAGCTTCATGTCGTATCAACAAAAACCAATTGTCGTGCCTGTAGACAGCAAGCCGATTTCTTTGCCAGGCGAGAATTAGAGCAAATGTGCTCCAATTTCTTTTCAATAAGTCGAAGATGATGAGGTTTTGGGAAAGGAACCTTTAAGACCAAACTCCTTAATGTCGAGCGCGATTTCATACAAAACTACCATTCGCCGGTAATGTACCATTTATATTCAATATATAATAAAATAATAGTTATAAAATTTACTTATAATGAGAATTAACACTCACCAGAACCATTTTTTATTCTTGACGCTATTGTCGGTCCCTGATCACTAAACCTTTTTTGCATCACCTGGTCAGTATAAGCCGTGAATCTTGAAAATGTCGTACCAAAATAAAAAAATTCTTATCGTAGGAAATTGAATCACTAATACAGAAACTCACACTTACCCTGCTTCCAAAATTAGAAAGGTCTTCACATTAGGACTAATTTAGAAAACATTATGAACAAACTTGAAGTGTGCCTCGTGGTTGGAACCAACTCCGGTGTTTGTATTGAAAAATTTGATTTAAATAGTATGTCGCAATAGTGATTGAGAATTAGTATGCGATAATAATATAAACATAAAAATTATTAAAAGGTGAATATCATGTTATGATATTAATTAGTTACCCGCCGCATTTAAAAGCGATGCTTAAGAGTTCTATCCCAACGATCTCACAACATTTGATAAGTTTCACCCACCATTTAGCTTTGAGTCGCATTCTAAATTTGCCTTCATCAACCGAATCAAACTGGTAGACAAATGGCATGGTTGGACGACCAATCAACAATGCTAAGCACCGTATAGTGCCTCATAGATGGACACTAGCTTTCTCCACCTTCTCCCAATATTGATGATCAAACATGAGTCTTTCGACCCTCTCGCTCAACTACGCCCATGAAGCCAGGAGATGACCATTCATTACTAATAAAAGACTTTCTTCAAATCAGCCCCTTTAGTGGAAGATTCGTTAAGGGCAATATAGTTGTTAAATTGCTGCCCGTGACGACGATATCTTCACCATTATGACTGCCGCATGGCAAGCAAATCAACCGCCGACAGAATGAAGTTGGTTATCTTTTTCGACCATTCCTCGATCAACCGGAAGAACGCTATTCCTTACCAACGCTCTCTCAAACATTAAATCAATGCAAAGCAGGCCGCACGGAGTCCAACACGTGATTGTATTTCTTCATCAACAACTTTCCCACTTTCACAAATGCCGATCCATTATCTGTTACAATTTGAACCACATTTGCTTCTCCAACTTCCTTGATAACGTCCTTCAACAAACCATATATGTATTTGTTATCTTTAATCTTATCCGACGCATCAACAGATTTGAGGAAAATTGTGCTTCCTTTTGAATATACCATGAAATTACTATGCTCACTTAGTTGGCTCTGGTCCATCCATCGCATAACATAATTGTACATCCATATGTCTTCCATTTCTCCCAAGTAGTTAACATAAGCTTCCATGTCTTTGTACTCACTTCCAAGTACTTGCTTTGATTTCCTCACACGGAGATGGTAATTCATCCCCACATATAATAATTCAAGGAAAGCTTGCTATTAAAACATATTTCATATGGAGATAATAATGTCATTATTAAACATATTTTCATATGGAGATCATAATGTAAACATATTATTCAGGACAAACCCGTTTCGTTGCGGCACCAAAAAATCATGTTCTTAAAATGGTGTGAGTCCTGCTGAGGTGGAACACCATATATGAAGAACTGCTAATTAATCATTCCATTGTTTCCTTGATCGAATCAATCTTTGAAAACATAGTTTTTTTCAGTTTTTTTGTTTTGCAAAATTGAAGACTTGTATAATGATGGTGCAGGCTGGCAATGATGATCCATATGCCGAACACTTTGTGATATTTGTATACGGCTCTTGATGGATCACCCGGTTTGCGGAAGACCGCTCTATTGCAATACGTAAAAATAAAACTCACATTATTTTTTATATATAATTATGTGAAAAACAGAATTAGGTATAAAGATCTTACCCAATTTTCTTTTGCCTCTCATAAATCCCAACCTGATCTCCGCTCCACCAATTAGCTGATGCACATACCGCCGACATATCTCATCCTCGCCTGATCAGCCAGACGCCCTGATACATACGCATCCTCATCACCCTCCTCTTCCTCATCACGAGACCACGTTTTCCCTTTCATTGTGCCCTGCACCACCGAATTTATTCATACGTCTGTTCGCTTGCTTTACCTTATGTTCTAAAAGTTGCTTCATTTCTGTTTTACCCATACACATTCTCGGACACTTCTAAGATTTGAATCGTGATCCCGTATGTGACGTATGAAACTGTAAGCGCAGTAATTCCACCACACTTTTTATGTTTAAACCAATAATACTACAAATCGTTCCATTTTTACGTCCCTCTAAAAGCGTGCGCTATCACCCTCCACGCAGATCTGACCTCCACTCCACTCAGTCATTCTATAAACACATTTGGATTTATTGAAAATGTACCAAATCGTGCAGGATCTTTGTATATGATATCATTATAATAACATTATATGTATGTAATTTCAACATAAAAGTAAGAACTCAAGTTTCTAACATGATATCTAGTTTAATAATATCATTACATAAGAAGATCTAAATTTCAACATTAAATATGTCTAAGATCTAAGTTTCAAACATTATATAAGTATAACTAAAATTTAATATAAGTACATCAAATGAAACTATAATAAAACTATAGTTGCAATAAGATTATAGTATAAAAATGTTTGAAACATTATATGTTAAAATAACTATTAAGTAACAAATAATATAAATCACTAATCCGTACTATATTATCAAATGAAACTAAAATAAAATTATAGTATAAAAATAAGATTATAGTATAAAATGTTTGAAACATTATATAAGTAAATAACTATTATGCAAATAAATAATATAATTAATTAATTAAAATTATATTATCAAATGAAACTAAAATAAAACTATAGTATAAAAATAAGATTATAGTATAAAAATTTTTGAAACATTATATAACTAAAATAACTATTGAAAATAAATAATATAATTAATTAACTAAAATTATATTATCAAATGAAACTATAATAAAACTATAGTATGAAAATAAGATTATAATATAAAAATGTTTGAAACATTATATAAGTAAAATAACCATATAATAAACAATATAATTAATTAACTAAAATTATATTATCAAATGAAAACATAATAAAACTATAGTATAAAAATAAGATATAATATAAAAAATGTTTGGAACATTATATAAGTAAAATAACTATTAAGTAAATAAATAATATAATTAATTAACTAAAATTATATTATCAAATAAAAACTATAATAAAACCATAGTATAAAAAATGAGATTATAATATAAAAATGTTTTTGAAACACAGTATATAACTAAAATAATTATATAAATAAAATATTATAATTACTAACTAAAAATTATATTATCAAATGAAACTAAAATAAAACTATAGTATAAAAATAAGATTATAAATAAAAATGTTTCAAACATTATATAACTAAAATAACTATTAAGTAAATAAATAATATAATTAATTAACTAAAAATTATATTATCAAATGAAACTATAATAAAAACTATAGTATAAAATATGGGTTTATAGTAAGGTAACAGCCAAACATTATATAACTAAACAAGATTATAGTAAATAAATCGTTTGGTCATTATATAACTCAAAATAACTATTAACTAAATAATTCAATATAATTAATTAACTACACGAAAAAGCTGTATGGTATTATCAAATAATAAAAATAAAATAAAACTATAGTATAAAAATATATATTATAAACTACTTTCAACACCAAAATAAAACTAAATAACATATGCATAAAAACAAAATTAATGAATAAAGAAAACATAACACCACAAAGATCTTCCAAAAATTAGGATAAATAACAAAAGAAAAATTTTGAGAGTGCGAAATGGTTTAGATGTGTGGATGGATGAGTTTGTAATGAAAGTGTATGATTTAGGGTATTTATAGAATTTTTTGATTCAAAATAGCTATTGATTGTCAAAAACCTAGATTATTTCATCCGTTGATTTGATTTTGTTCAAATCGAATCGTTGGATCATATATCCGTTAGAAATCATTCCCTAATCCGCAAATCAAGCTTCGTATTTAAAATCAACCGTTGGATAAAAATATAGCCGCGGATTTTTTCAAAAGCGCGCACTAAACCGACCCGCCGCATCAAAAAACGTAGTGATTCCATACCAAGATAATTCAAAATCGGCGATTTGAATTTCTTCGTCGATAATCGACGAAAAGCAGACCCGACGCGCCTCCTAGGCGTGTAAATCACGGTCGAAAAATCGCCAGGCCCCACATTTTCCACAAACCGCGATTTTTCCCGACATTCCATTCCAGTGATTTTCCGGAAGACCACCTAGTCCACTTTCGCCGAAAAATCGTCGAATCGGCGATTTGTTCCTGCTCACAACAGCAAACCGCTTCATTGTACAGTATGCCTATACTTATATGGGCCGCCGTGAAGTTTCATATTCGATACGCACGTAAATTCTACCGTCAATCTAGCAAACTCCTTTTTATTCCAAATTTCCAATGGTGAGCAGCTCAACTTCTCTCAAATGGTGACGATCTACCTTCAACAAACAATTAAAAACTTAGGTCCTATTTGGCAACTAGCGGATAGTCGATAGTTGTTAGTTGCTACATTAACTATTTGTTGTTAGCAGATTTGAACAATTGGAGCTCTATTAGCTGCTTATATAAACAGGCTTCACGGCAGTACTTACACGCTACTTACTATGTAAAATGACCAATAAAGACATTGACACAATTTATTGTTAAGATTTTGTTTTTTTACAAAAAAGGGTGTTGAATTTTTTGTTTTCCTGTTTGAACTCTGTGATAGGTTTTAATTCTGAAGGCAATTATCCGCTTAAATTCATGAACAGAAGCTGTTCGATTATATTCCGTCCATATACTTAGTGAAAATGATGAATGGAGCTGTATCTCTCAGCAATAATTCTGTCATAGTTTGATATTGGGTTCCTTTTGGATCTTTTCTTGTCTCAGAATGTGGGAGTTTTCTGTTGGTTTATACATGATCAATAAATGGCCCAACTCTCTGCTCCTTGCTGCTGTTTATGGTGTGGTGGAGACTGCTTCTACTGCTTTTCTTGGTCCTGTAAGTGTGGCTGGGCAGGCAGATTAACATATGTTAAGGTTTGCTCAGCCTCTAATCTTTGTGCTCTTGACATCATTATGATTTTTCGAAACTGCCTTCTGAAAACTAAATTTGTTTGAGAAATTTAACTCAAAATCATGGATTAGTTGGCCAATCAGTAATCAATTAGACCATTTGAGAAGCTTACATGGTGATCAACCTTTGGCAGGTTCTGAAACTTTGGTTGTGGACACAAAATCTCAATCTCTCTTTTGTGGTTGCTGGGGTTGCAGTGATAGGATTGCTGGTCTACTCTAACTTGAAGTGTTCCAATTTAGCAGCATTCATCACTCTTGTCATATTAACCAATGTCTCCGGAGCCATTGGTGTACTGTCCACTCTTGCTGGTACCATCTTGATTGAAAGAGAGTGGTAAGTTGACAGAGTTCCAAAAATCTTTTATGCACTACTTTCTCCATTACCAATCAATCTGATGCTTTTGCAATTTTTTTTAAATTACAGGGTGGTGGTGATTTCTGAAGGCCATCCTCCAGGAGTACTGACAAAGATGAATTCAGTTATTAGACGGATTGATTTAACCTGCAAGTTATTTGCTCCAGTAGTTACTGGTTTCATTATCAGCTTCATATCATTGAAAGCATCTGCTATGACTTTAGCAATCTGGAGCACCGTATCGGTCTGGTTGGAGTATTGGCTTCTAACCTCCGTATATAATGGAATTCTGTTAGACTAATAAAGTTCTATTAGATTTATTAGTACCTAGCTTTATACATAGATGCCACCAAAGAGCCCGGATTAATCAATAGTCGCCATGCTTGCTTAGCTATAACTATAAGGGCTTTGTTGAAATTGCTAAGCTTTCGGAAGCCTAGCCCTCCCTCGTTTTTTGCCATCACACATATTCTCCCATGATGCCCAACATATTCCTCCTCATCTCTCTGCTTGCTTCCTCCCGAGCGTAGAGGGCAAAAGGAAACAACTCATAACATAAAAGAGGAATAGCATGAGCCACAATATTTGGTAATACCTCTTTCTCGGCTCTTGAGAGTAACTTTTTTTTCCAACCGCTAATTCTTCTACAAATCCTTTCTTTGACATAAGCAAAAATTGAGGACTTGTTACGCCCTATTATTGTGGGGAGGCCTAGATACCTTTCCGCCTCAGTTGTTTAGGGGACTTTTAGGAAAGCATAAAACTCTTCCTTTGTTTCGTCATATGTATTAGGGCTGAACATAATTGAGGATTTCTCATAATTGACTTTATGCCCGGATGCTACCTCGTAGAGACTGAGGCCTGCTTTTATCTGTGTACATTCCTCTAAAGAACAAGTAACTGTAATTTGCAAACAAAATATCAAAAATGATCACAGGAGCATTTCTAGCAATTTTACAGCCATTAATAGATTTTGACTTTCTAAACGCTTTAGAAAGGACGAGAGGCTCTCTAATAATATAAGACAAAAAATATAGGGGAAGTGCAGTTCCCCTGTTTGAGACCTCTCATGGGATAAACTGAGCCAATCTCTTCTCCATTGTGAGCCACCTTATATTTACTATACACACTTCATCAAACAATTTGTATATTGGATTTATTTATTTATTACAATTTTGAATCAATAAGATTATTTTTCCAAAAAGTAAACATTGTTTCCATATGAAAATAGATCCGAATTCGGATGCTATTAATTTTTTTTTTAGAAATGTACCACAGTATCACAAGATATTTGCAAGATGTATACATTGCCAGAATAAAATTGTTATTTGTAGGCCCCATTGTTACCCGGAATGAGGGCAAGTTAACAGGCCTCTCATTATTCATCCATAAGTTTCAAAAAATTTTCTAAAAGTATATGAAATTTCCATATAAGTTTCCTAATGAGAATATAGCAAATGAAACAAAACTACCAACCCACAATGGAATATATCATTCTAATGAAAATATTAAATATGTTTAAATCATTGAACCCAATAATGAATTTTTTTCTTTAAAAACAAAATCTTTCTTTAGATTTAGTTTGAAAGAATAGTTTATTCAGACACATATTATTTTTTACCTGCTCAATATTCGGTTCCAAACATAAGGTTTTTTGTATGATAAAAAGAAATAATATTTTTAATTGAATTAAGATGTGTTTCTCTTTAGGTTTTTTTAAAAGTATTTATTTAAAAAAATATTGACGACGCTTAACCTGAACCCGCCGAGCGCAGATCGCTGGTCACGCATCCGATCGCCATGGGCTCAGATGAAAGTCGATCGTCACATGAATATATTATTCGCACAACAATTCCAAACTTATCGCAGCACCCTTTAAAACAAGGGTTAAGGTCGGCGAGGGCCGCACTGCGGGTCGCCCGACGCCAAGTCGCCGAGAGAAGAGAAAGACCGCTTAGATTGTTTAGTATCGGGCGCCTAAGAGCTGTATAAGAATGTGGGCGTACCTTTCAATCGACATACACGGTCGACTCAACCGCCGATGGTAATTAGGAGTCCTACCCATCGATGGGAATACTTTTATTTTAGTCCATACTCCGATATGGTACAAAAAGATATAGGAAAAAGCTGTTAACTTCAGATGTCTTTCCTTATAGGTGATGTCCAATCAATGATCTACCATTATCCTCTTTCCCTTACAGGATTCGGGAATAAAATAAAATATATCTTTTCTATTTTCTCTCGTCTGAATGAGATGTACCCGGCTTATTGGGACTATGGATTTTTTCAACCCGTCTCGTATCTGCTTTTTGGGCTTCCGTGAATCTGACCTCTCTCGTCAGTTGACACATAGGGGTTCGGGTTTGACACGCGAGCCGCCATTTCTCTCGGCCTGTGTGGAATTGGATATTAGGCCTATTTCATTCATATCAGCAGCCCCCACTCTTGTATCGTCGTGTGCGGCAATGTACCTTCCCTGCTCTCATCCGGGTATTCCCACCGCCCGTTCGAAAAAGTGGTCGCTTCTTAAGAGATGATTAATGGCACTCTTCGTTACGTCGCCCGCAAGCCGGGTGTTCGCCGCTTGTTACGCCGTTGGGCCTTCAACCAAGCCCCCGAGGCGACTCCCCATCCGTTAGACAAGGGTAAAAGGAAACAACCTCGATCAAATAATCCCAGCGGTCGATTTCCTCAATGTCGCCGCATGTCGTGAACGTGGGACCTAGCGGAGTTGGCCCTTTATATGGGACCATTTTTGCCGATCGCCATCGACCTCCCTGTCCCGAATATGGGTCCTGGGATGTTCTCGACCCTTTACATGCCCTCCGTGCCCGACACCCCGCTTTCGAAGTCGCCTTGACAACTAATCTTCGCCCGCATCCTCCTCGTCATGAAAGCGGGGTTCTGCAACATTTCAAAATTTGTCCTTCCCAACTGGCTCCCAATGGTTGGGGTATTTTGGTAGGCCTTTTGGTCTTTTTTAGGGATAGAGGGTTCGACGTCCCATAGTTTCACCTCTATCTTTTCATTCCAATAGCTACCCCGAGGGCTTCATTTCTTCCAAACGCCTCTCGAGCTCCTCTCGGTATCTCCGACTCCGCTTTCTTCACATAGGTCATGGAAGGGGACGCAGTATTTCTTCGTGAGCGGTCGTTCCTGGGAGTACAATCTTTCTGACAGGGACGATACCCTAGGTGTCCCTACGACCTGGCATACCCCTGATAATCTTCGTGAGTATTTGCTCGCAATGTGGGCTCATTCAAGATGGTTGAACGTTTTCTCGGGTTTTTACACTTTCCTCGTGCCGTGCTCGTCACCTTAGCGAGGAAAACAACGCCATAGCTCGTATGCCGGGCGGAATGCCCGGCTCTCATTCTGCGCGGAGCTGATAAAGTCTGGCATTCCCGGGTCCATCTAGGTCGATGTCCATTTACCGCCGAGCCCCGCCTCCTTCCACCTCGTGGGTTTTCTTTCAACCGCCGCCGCCGCCCACCGGGGAAATTTTTAGTTCATTTGGGCGCGTCCGGAAGCCCCCGCAGTCGCAAAAGCTTAAAAATCACAAATCTTCGAGGGATGAGCCGGGCTTGGCCAAACGAATTGGGACGCTCCCATCCCTGCCCAAGGGTCGAGCGGCGTTGTCACCATCGGGCGATGTTGTCGGTTTTATGCCCTACACCCTCTTTCGTCAAGCCAGAGTAGCGAGGAATCCGCGAGGCCGCCGAGCGCCTCGCTGGCGCAGGCGCCTTCCGAATCGCATGTGATCCTCGCCTTTCTCGGAAGACGCTGGTTGCCTCCTCGAGAGGTGGCGGAACCAAAGAGAAAGAAGTCGAAAATAAGGTCTAATAATGCTCCAGGGATTTTTGAGCCTCCGTCAATAACTTCAAGGCAGCGCAGTTTCTTCTATTGTCAAGGATTCTGACCCTGGGAGGCTGCGGCTTCCGGGGCTGATGAAGTTGCTTTATCCTTTCTCGTGGTCGCCTCTGTAAGTCTCTATTCACCACGCTTATCACCATTCTCAAGCTGCTGGCCCGCATCGACTTTGCTTCGATATGCGTTGCTACCATTTCAAGGGTCTCGGCCTAAAAGGCCAAATTAAATGAGAAGCACTGCGAAAGATCGTCGCATTTATAGCATGGTTGCCACGCCACCGCCGAAGGGCAAGAGCTTTTAGAGCGCTGCGTTGATCGGAAGATGAGCGACTTAAGTCTCGACTGAAGCACGACTTCGTCGCTCGCGTCGGCCGAGGTGCAGAGAAGATGAGGTTCGTAACAGCTTGGACGCGCGTCGCGCTTAGCTTCGAGGTTCGGGACAATTTCCGAACGCCTCGCAGTAACCGACGCGTCAGAGGACCGGCATTCGCCCGCGCGAAGCTTCAATCGCTGTGGATGAGCTCGTCACCTCCGGCGAACTGCCAGAACTTTCAATAAATTACGGCGCGCCAATGCCGTTAACATGTGGAAACACAACTTCTTAAAGTGGCGTCCGTCAGCGTAGGCTTCCGATGGTAGGGTGCTCTCAGACCTGCCGTCGCGAGTCTTCTGAGAGTCGCGAATTGCCGGGAGCGGCTAAACGAGGAATGCCGCGTGATCGCTGCGGCTGCCGATCTTCACCATCGCCAGTCAAGATGAGAAGAACAGAGGACCAGGTTATTAGGCAACCGCGGGACGCCGCGCGTTTCGCGCCCTTCTCGGCGGCTCGCCAAAGCGAAAGCTGTTCTCGGCATTCCTCAACCCAGATTTCACTTGATCTTCCTGCGACGAGGAGGCGTAGGAATCTACCTTCGCCAATTTTCCCAAGGTCCGGACGATTCTAATTTTATTCTCCTTATTCTTTTTCTATGTATGAGATTTATCATTTTGTCGTGCCCTCAAAGCCCCAGATCCATGTAGCTCTCTTTTCGATAAATACATATTTTGTTATAATTCGCATTCGATAAATACATTGACGAGCTCGTCCATGCTGACTGATGAGAAGAGCTCGTCAGGATGCAGCTCGGCCCATGTCAATGATAGGAAGAGCTCGTCGAGTGAATAGTAGATTGTGAGCTCGCCCATGCCGACCGAGCAGGAAGCAGCCACAATACCAGGGAAGTAGAGCCTGCCCATGCTGATCGATGAGAAGAGCTCGTTCGAGTAAGTAGGCAGCTCGCCCATGTTTGGCTACGAAAGAGTCACCGAGGCAGACAGCTCGTCCATGCCGACCGATAGAAGAGCTCAAGCAATGTAAATTGTGAAGTAGGAGCTCAGCCCATGTTGACCCATGAGAAGAGCTCGTCTCAGTAGTAGGTAGAGCCTGGCCCATGCCGGGCCGATGAGAAGAGCTCGCCTCGGCGAATAGGTAGATTAGAGCCTGGCCCATGCCGACCGATAGAAGAGCCTGCCTGAAAAGCAGGCAGAGCTCAGCTGGCCCATGTCGCGATGTGAAGAGCTCGCCGAGTGAATAGTAGATTAGAGCTCAGCCCATGCCGACCGGGAGCAGGGAAGAGCTCACAATGTAATTGCGGAAGCAGAGCTCGCCCATGTCGACCGATGAGAAGAGCTCGCTTTGAGTAGAGGATGTAGCCCGCCCATGCTGGGTCACGAGAAGAGCCTGCCCGGAGTGAATAGTAGATTAGAGCTCGGGCCCATGCCGATCGACAGAAGAGCTCGAAATGTAATTGTGAAGTAGGAGCTCGTCCATGTTGACTGATGAAAAGAGCTCGTCTGAGTAGTAGGGTAGAGCTCGCCCATGTCGGGCCGATGAGAAGAGCTCGTCTGAGTGAATATTGTGATTGGGAGCTCAGTCTACATGCCGACCGATAGAAGAGCTCGTCAGTAGGCAGGCAGATTCGCCCATGCTGGCCGATAGGGAAGAGCTTGTCACGTAAATTGTGAAGTAGGAGCTGGCCCATGTTGACTCCGATGAGAAGAGCCTGCCCGAGTAGTAGGCAGAGCCTCGCCCATGTCGGGCCGATGAGAAGAGCTCGCCTGAAAGTGAATAGCAGATTGTGAGCCAGCCCATGCCGATCGATGGGAAGAGCCGATTAATGTAAATTGTGAAGCAGAGCTCGCCCATGTCGATCGATGAGAAGAGCTCGTCTGAGTAGTAGGATAGAGCTCGTCCATGTTGGTTGATGAGAAGAGCTCGTCTTAGTGAATAGTAGATTAGAGCTCGTCCATGCTGACTGATAGGAAGAGCTCGTCAATGTAAATTGTGAAGCAGACTGGCCCATGTCGACTAATGAGAAGAGCTTGTCTGAGTAATAGGGTAGAGCTCGTCCATGTTGGCTGTATGAGAAGAGCCTGGCCTCGAGTGAATAGGTGATTAGAGCTCGCCCATGCCGATCGATAGGAAGAGCTCGTCTGAGAAAGGTAGAGCTCGCCCATGTTGGCTCGATAGGAAGAGCTCAATGTAAATCAGGAAGTAGAGCTCGCCCATGCTGACGTGGATGAGAAGAGTTTCGTCTGAGTAGCAGGTAGAGCTCTGGCCCATGTCGGGCCGGCGAGAAGAGCCTGGCTCGAGTGAATAGTAGATTAGCCGTCCATGCCGAACATAGGAAGAGCTCACAATGTACTGTGAAGTAGGAGCCGCCCTATGTTGACTGAAGGAGAAGAGCTCGTCTGAGTAGTAGGTAGAGCTCGGCCCACAAGCCGTCGATGAGAAGAGCTTCGTCTGAAAGAATAGGTAGATTAGAGCTCGTCTACGCTGACCGATAGGAAGAGCTGTCTGGTAGTAGGGTAGAGTTTCGCCCATGCTGGGCCGACAGAAGAGCTCGCAGTGAATAGTAGACAGCTCGCCCATGCCGACCGGGAGCAGGAAGAGTCACAATGTAAATTAGAAGTAGAGCCGCCCATGCCGATCGATGAGAAGAGCTCGCTTGAGTAGTAGGATGTGAGCTCGCCCATGTTGGCCGGCGAGAAGAGCTCGCCCGAGTGAATATAGATTAGAGCCGCCCATGCTCGATCGATGTGAAGAGCCAGAATGTAAATTGTGGCGAGGGCCGCCCATGTTGACTGATGAAAAGAGCTTGTCTCGAGTAGTGAGGGGTAGAGCTCGCCCATAAGCCGGGCCGATGAGAAGAGCCTGCCTGAGTGAATATTAGATTAGAGTCCCATGCCGATCGATAGAAGAGCTCGCTCGAAAGTAAGTAGGCAGAGCCTGGCCCATGCTCGGGCCGATAGAAGAGCTTTGTCAATGTAATTGTGAAGTAGAGTCATTCCATGTTGACTGACATGAGAAGAGCTGTCTATAGTAGGTAGAGCCTGGCCCATGTCACGATGAGAAGAGCGCCTGTCTGAGGAATAGTGATTAGAGCTCTCGCCCATGATCGAATAGGAAGAGTCACAATGTAAATTGTAAAGTAGAGCTCGCCCATGCTGAATCACAGAAGAGCTCGCTCGAGGTAGGATAGAGTTTCCGCCCATGTCGTTGATAAGAAGAGCTCGCCTGAGTGAATAGTGAGATTGGGAGCTCGCCCATGCCGACCGACAGGGAAGAGCCGGCCAATAATTGTAAGCAGAGCTCAGCCCATGTTGATCAATGGAGAAGAGCTCGCCCGAGTAGTGCGGTAGAGCTCGCCCGCGTCGGGCCGCATGAGAAGAGCCTGGCCTGAGTGAATAGTAGATTAGAGCTCAGCCCATGCCGACCGACAGAAGAGCTCGTCTGAAAGAGGCAGAGTCTGTCCATGTCGCTGATAGGAAGAGCTCGCCAATGTAATCAGGAAGGTGAGCCCGCCCATGTCAATCGATGAGAAGAGCTCGGGAGTGAGCAAGTAGGGCAGAGCTCAGCCCATGTTGGATGATGAGAAGAGCTCGTCTGAGTGAATAGTAGATTAAAGCTCGTCCATGCTGACTGATAGGAAGAGCTCGTCAATGTAAATTGTATAGAGCTCGCCCATGTTGGATCGATGAGAAGAGCCTGCCTGGTAGTAGGGTAGAGCTCGCCCATGTTGGCCGGCGAGAAGAGCTCGCCTGGAGTGAATAGTAGATTGGGAGTCGCCTATGCCGACCGGAGCAGGAAGAGCTCGCCTGAGTAGCAGGTAGCCTGCCCGCGTTGCCGTGATGTGAGAGTCGCCAAAGAGTGAATAGTAGATTAGAGTTCGTCCATGCTGACTGATAGGAAGAGCTCGTCCATGTTGACTGATGAGAAGAGCTCGCCCAGTAGTGTGCGCAGCCTCGCCCACGCTGGGCCGATGAGAAGAGCTCACCGAGGAATAGTAGATTAGAGCTCGCCCATGCCGACCAGACAGAGGAGCCTGCCTGCCGCCACTAGTGGCGTTCCAGCCGAATGAAATGGGTTGGTTCACTCATTTAGGGCAAATGGGTGGCCTCGTGTTGGAGCAGACGAATTGGGCCGTAGTGAGCAACTGGCCCACGCGGGCGAGGCCTTGGTGGCGCTCCAAATGGAATGGGCCGGTCCGACTCATTTAGGCGTCATGGCCTGTCGAGCGCACGACCGCCAGAGTGAGCACCCGGGCTCATGGCGCAAAGGGCCTCGCGGCTACCCAAAATTTAAAATGGGCTGGTCCGACCATTTAGCGCCATGGCTCAGGTCGGGCGCACGACCGTCGCACGAGCAACTGGCTCACGGGCGCAGCCGTCGGCATGCCCAACAAATGGGTCAGTTTGACTCATTTGAAGCAAGGCGGGCTATGGAGCGCACGACTTCGCCGAGTGAGCAACGGCTCACGGCGCAAAGGCCTTGGTGGCGTTCCAAATGAAATGGCCGATTCGACCTCATTTAGGCAAATCGCGGGTTCAGTCGAAAGCAGACGACCACGAGGCCCGGCTCACGGCGCAAAGGGTCTTGGCTATGCTCCGCACCGAAATGGTTGGTCCTAACAGCGCCGTACCGGTCGAGCAGACGACCGCGACACGAGGTGCAGCGTGAAATCCGGCTCATGGCTAGTTGGCCTTGGTGATGCCTGTACCGAAATGTAAATGGGTCAGGTTCGACCTACGAGGGCAACAAGGGTCTGTTGAGCAGACGACCAATGTGAGTGAGCAACCCGGGCTCATGGCGTAGGCCTTGCATGCTCCAAAATTAAATGGGGCTGATCCGACTCATTTAGGCAACAAAATTCAGGTTGAGCAGACGACCATCGTGAGTGAGCAACTAGGGCTCACGGCGCGAAGGGGTCTTGGTGGCGCTCCAAAATTTAAAACGGGTTGATCCAATTTATTTAGGCAATATGGTCTGAACCGCTTTCAGGTGATGAAACGCAACGTGTGAAGAGACGCTTCGTGTGACTTTCTTTGTTCGAGAAACTTCTGTGGAGAATTGCTTCGTGAGAGGAAAACGCCTGTAGAATTTCGCTTTTTGAAAAGGTGCCAACCGCTATTAACACCGAGAATTTGAACGGTCAGGTGAGCTTCCGTGCGCTCGTCCCGCTTATAAATAGTTGTTCCGTTGTCCCCAAGATTATGCCCTTTGAGATCTCCACTTTTATAATATGTGAAATGGTTTTGTGACAGATGGATGTCTGCTCGCCGCTTTGTCAGTTCCTCGACGCTTTCGATCAACTTTTCCGGATTCCATTTGTGGAGTTTGTGGTTTTTCCCTAGTCTCCCTATGGGAGCTCATGTTATTCCCTAGCTTTTGGCTAGGGAGTGCGCCCGGAGGGGGCGGCGCAACTTTGCGCCGCTTCCATTTTCCGCTATCTTCTTCCTCCTCCTTTCTACCTCTCCTTTCTTTCTTTTTTTCTTTTCCACAAGCCTTTCATCTGCTTCTTTCTTTTTTCTTTTTGTCTTTCTCCTTTGTTCCCCTCTCTTTTTCCTCTTTTCTTTTCTCCCTATCACACTCCCTTTTTTTTTATCTTCTGCCTCCACATTTCCTTCTTTCCTCATTCTGCTTTTTTTTTTTTTTCTACAGCCAGGCCGTATGCTATTCAAGATGTAGGATGATGCGACTGGTCGCAATCTAATTGTAATTCGATTGTAATCTAATCTGTAACTGATTGTAATTCGATTATAATCAGACCGTAATAAAGAGAAGCCTTTTCTTATGAATTTTCCTATTATGCTCCTTTTTCACTCAGATATTTGAACCGTATGAGATGTCCGATATCGTGATTAACAAATGTTCAACCTCGCTATGCACTAATTAACAAGGCCCTATTACGTAATCAACGCTTTATCAGGTAAAAACGTTTGAGATGTTCCGGGATTCCACGATGCTTCAAGATTTTTCCCTCTTCCGCTTGGAGGTTCAGAATTGCCCTGTCCTAGACGACCAAGCAGATGTGCTGATCTTCCTGGGGCTAGCCCAGCTTCATGCGCCTGGATTTTCCTTGACTACAGGAGTTTTTAAGACTAAGTCACCCGGGATGTAGCTCGGCCCGACCTCGATTGTGGTCATCTCATTGCTTCGATATTCCTCCGAACGTTCGCCGCCCGCCCTCGCCCAGGAGTTCCTGGGTTCGGGACGAAGGGCCCCGCTGCTGTGCTCTCGATGCTAACTCAACTCGGGATTTTATTCGACTTACGGGCGATCGTCAAAGGCAAAAGCCAAGGCAGCGGGGTTTCGTAGCCGTCTTTTGTGTTGCTCGTAGGCCCATAGTACTTCAGAAGGTATTCTACCTAATTCCCTTTATGGTCTTCCAACTTGGCTTCCTCAAAGCTACTTTAAGGGTCCTCGATGGTGACCTCGGCCCGTCCGTTCGATCGCGGTGTGCTTCTGGGATGAGTAATAATTTTAATTCCAAGCTCTCACAAGAAAAGTCTCTAAATTTGTCGTTGCCTTAACTGCTTTCCATTGTCCGATACCGTGGCTCCTGGATACCAAACCCGCAAATGATAGCTCGCAATACAACATGATCTTTGCTCCGTGATTGTAGCAAAGCGTTCCTGCTTCCGCCATTCGCAAGTAATCTACTGCGATGATTATGAATTTACACTGTCCTTTTCCGATGGGTAGGGGTCCCAATATGTCCAAACCCCATTGTTGAAATGGCCAAGGGCTTGTGATCGACAGTGGTTCTGATGGGAGGCGTGAGATCTTGGCGTGCCCTCGCGCATCTTCAGATTTTTCACTAGGCTGGCCAAGGCCCGTATAGTCATGAGTAAGATCCCCGTCTCAAGACCTTCCCGAGACTGCCCGAGTTCCTACATGATTCCCGCATATGCCTCGTGTACTTCTCTTAGCACGCATCAAAGCCCCGCGATGCATTTTAGAAAGGTGTGAAGAATCCTCGCTGTAAAGGCTTCAGGGTCGGGTAAATCGAAGATCTCACTCTATCTCGCCGCTTTCCCGGTCATCCCAAGAGGGTTCCGCCATTAATATAATCCCAACAGGGTCCATCCAACCCGACTCTGATCCTACCGGGGGCCACCATCATGCCATGCGCCTATAGGAAGGTCTCTACATTCGACAGTGTCGACATCGAGGTCTTCCCGAGAGGTCAGGCTGCTTTCTTTCGGCTGGCGCGTCTACGAGAAATCTCTACCTGGGACATGTGTTAAATGGACCCGGCGAATTTCCTTTGATAAGTCACGAACCTTCCGGGAGACAGGATCGCCTTCGCTGGGCCTCATATGTGCCCCTTCACCTAACCACCAACAGAGTCACCGCAGAATTTAACTCGATCAACCTCTAACGAATGAGCAAGGTTGAGGCCTGCTATGACGGCCTCATATTCGGCTTCATTGTTGGATGTTCTGAATCCAAACTTTAGTGCATATTCAATGTCTATTCCTTCTGGAGAGGTTAGGATAAGACCCGCTCTAATTCTCAAGCCAGGCCCCCACAAAGAGCTTCCAAGTGGAAAGGCTCTGGCCGCCGCCAGACCAAGGCCTGATTCTGGGCTGATGCAAATTCCATGACAAAGTCTCGCTAAGACTGGCCCTTTATGGCGGCTGCCTAGACCGATGTCAACTCGCTTAGTTCTATAGCCCATTTCATTAGTCTCATCTGAGGTCTCGGCTTTGTGGCAAGACGGTTTACCGGGGTATTCGGGACTTCTATATGAGCTTGGAAATACGCGAGCTTCCGAGCGGCGCCATTGTGGCTAAAATTAATTCTTCCATTTTCTAGCATCTTTCCGCTTCCTCTTGTGGCTCGGGTCATAGCACAAACCTGGATGTCGAATCCTTCTTATCTCGACTAGGACAAATGCTGAAAAGTTCGACACTAGGCCAAGTTATTGCAGAGGAGTCCTCGATTGGCCTACCAGTGGATTCGGAGGGGAGCCTGCCAGATATGTCTTCACCAACAGAACGCTCTCCGCACTCCTCGCATCCCATTGAAAGGCTTCTTCTAACTCCGGAAGAAATGGCATCTATCACTAGCTCGACACCGAAACGACTTAGGAGCAGCCCATCCTCCCCCGTCGTCGTTGTACTCTTTATTCCCCGACGCTACAGATGTCGAAAGTAATGCCTTTATTTCTGTCCCATTTGCTTCGATTCCCGTGATTTCACCCAGAAGCCCGTGAATTTTCCTACGACACTACACGATTTTACCGGGTTCACTTCATATTATAGTTTCTTAAAACTGAACGCCCCGAGAGATTTAAATATGCATTTCCAAGAATAGGTGGACTTAATCCAGATGTCGCCTACGATACTTCCACAGCTGCGTTTCATCTCCGCTTTGGAACATCCGATTTACTAGTCTCGTAGGTCGCCTCCCCAAGATCTGAGCCCAAACGGCATCACTCGAGCAACAATAGGTCCTTTGTGTCGTGGATTTAACGAGGTCTTTTCGGGTCTCGGGGTCCATGCCGATCCGGGTTCAGGCCTTAGAGAAGCGCATCCATGAAACTAGTTCATGACTTTAGCATCCGCGATGAGATCGGGACATTCTCTGTGAAGGGAAACCGCCCTTGACAAGCTTTGTTTATGTCGCTGAAGTCATACAGAGTCGCCATTTGCCGCCGCTTTTAACGAGTACGACGCTTCGGGCTAACCACTCTGTATTCCACTTCCCTGATCGCTTCTACTTGGAGGAGTTTGCCAACCTCTTCATTGATGGCTTTTTGCCTTTCTGGTGCGAAGCTCCTGCGCTTCTGCTTGATCGGTTTGAAGGATGGGTTGGTGTTCAATTTATGTGTGATTACTGCAGGGTCAATTCCTCCCATATCTGACTGCTTCCATGCGAAAACGTCCTTGTTCTGCTTTAGAAACTGCGCGAGGAGACGCTTGAGATTTCCTGTTAATTTGGAGCCTATGTAGGCGAGATGGTCCGGATCGTCATCCAGGGGAACCGTCTGGTTCAAGTTCCTCGGTTCGGGTCGGGTGAGCACCTCGTCGCGCATGTCGAGCTCATCCATATTAACGCTGTCAATCGCCGTTCGACGTGTCAGATAAAGACTCCCTCGCCACCCGCCGATCTCCCGAACCATCCCTATTCGCGGAATGGTCGGGAATTTGATAAACTGCATGATACGCGAGGGGATGGCTTTATCAAGGCTGAGAGATGCCTCCTAATAACATGTTATGTCATTGGCTTCTACAATGAGAAATCTCACGCTGCTGCCAGCCGGGGCTCGAGGTTCTCCCCAAAGTTAGTACTACGCTGACCGGAGCCTGCAGGCAACACCTTTCCCCGTAAAATCCGCAGCGTGCTGGGATTCGCCTGCTTTTTCTCCCACGCCTATTTTGTCAAAGGCTTAGGCAAAATGATGTCAACAACTTCCTGTCGACACAAAACCCATGAACTGCCAGGTTGGCTACGACGCGCGAACCACCACGGGTCAGCCATGGGGTGCTGATATCCCTCCAGATCTGAGTCAGAGAACGTGATGGTTGTGTTGAGTTGAGGTAGTTTAGATACTGCTTGTATTTCCCCTATCTCTGCCGACCTGATGCTGCGCAAGTGTGCTTTCCGAGCCGAACTAGATTCTCCTCCTCCTGCGAACCCTCCTGAGATCACGTGGATTTCCAAGGTCACGGTGCCGAGTCGCCGTTTGTCGAGGCTGGTCGCAGTCAGCCCTAACTCTATTCCTGCCACCTCTATGCCCTCCATTTTCGGGCTTGATTTCGGGAGATATGAAGCACTGAGGTATCCTCGTTGTATTAGGTAATTTCATTTCTCTCCCATTGTGATACAAATAGTTTCATGTACGCTCAGAAATTCCTATGAAATCCTCGTAATACTTAAATATTGCTCTGCAATGGCTGGATCCCATTTCATCCGAGTTGCCACCTCAAGAACCGCCTTCGCTCCGCACTTCATAAGATCTGTGGACACCGAGGCCGCAGTGGAGGCGCTGCGCGAGTAATGCCGCCGTCTTCTCGATTGCGGGTGGGCCCAAACGGCCCCGAGATTTCCTCGCCTGAGATCGCTTCATCTTTCATGGAGATTCTCCGGCCTGCCTTGCCTCTTAGGCTCCGCCCCGCCGCTTGTCCGTTGTACCTTTTTCCTTATGGGTGGACGAGTTCTCCTCTTAGATATGAGGGCTTCCTCGCCGCTTATGTACTGCCATGAGTACTTCTCGCCATACTACCGAGATTTTGAGATGGAACATTAGGTCTTTCGATCGAGACTCCCAAACTCGCGATGAACGCAGCGATGGGCTTAATTTTTCATCGAGCGCATCTATCTTCAAGGATTCAGACAATCTTTGCACGTATGACTTCGTGCTTTCCGCGAGCCTTGTTTGACTACAACAAGATGGAAGCTCGCTTCAGACGTCCCAGCCCGATGAAGTGAGACGGGGAAGGATGGATAGCTCTCTTTAACTAAGAGATTGATGGAAGAAGGGATTCTATTAAACTGCGCTAAGGTCATTTTAACGTGATAGCTTAAAGCCCCCGCAGTCAAGACAGGTCTTGATACCCATGCAACCCATCCGTCTCAGAAGTGTTAAGATGGTCGACGGGGCCTGCCCAAAGACTTCCACTCATGCATTCTCGAATTTTGGCCGAGCGGGTAACGAATATTTCCGACCGTAAGCGGTGATTCACTTTGTCAGACCAAAGCATCCATAGTATCCGGGCACGCCCTTTTAACTACCCTTTCATACGGCCGATTTCAATAAGACTCCTAAACCTCTCTGCCTCCCATGATTGCTATTCCGCTATGGGCGGGGATGAGGAGGTTCTCTGCTTCCTAATTGCCTTCCGTGGATTGCTCTCCGAGGCTAATTGCCGTGCCCCGGCTTGATTGGATTCTCGCTTCGCCTACATCTCGAAGCTGCCATGATCGTGTCGGCCCGCGGGAAATGTCGCGCCTTCCCGGGCTTGTCGAGGCTCCTCGATGTCGTGATTCGCCCGTCAATTGGTTCCACCTCTACCGTGTGTCGACCGACGAGGCGAGTTTCCACTTCGCTCGCGGTCGCCCACGCGTTTCTACCGCCCCGAAACCTATTGTCCGCATTCCCGGTGATCCCGCATCCTCGTGGATCGGGCGTTACTTCCCGCCAGGTTCCGAGTCGATACCATCGCGAATCGGAAATCAATATATTTGTACAGAACCCGTCGCCCTACGCATCGCGCCACCGATGATGATTTTTTTAACCTAACTGGCCGGAGCGCAAGGGGATCGCTTTGGCCGACCCGATTGAGCCAGGGTCGATGCAAAGGCCGATCGCCTATGGCCGAGGTATACCGCCGCAATACCGACCGCAAACCTGGTCAGCACCTCCGTAAAAACACAAGAAGCGGCCTGGCGATGGGGCCGTGCCCGCGCCGCTCCGACGCCAAGCCTCGCCTTTCGGCAGAGCACCGCTGGCATTGTTTAAGACGGGCGCCTAAGAGCGCGTATAAGAATGTGGGCGCACCTTCACCGATGTGATGACCTCGTGATTTATACCACCAACCGCTGGATGGTACTAGAGTCCTTCCCATCGATGAATATTTCTTATTTTAAATTCATATCGGATCTCAGATGCGATATAGGAAAAAGCGGTTAACTTGGGATAATTTTTTTCCTTATGAAGATGTCCAACCTGCAATGATCTATCATTATCCTTTCTTTCCCCTTATGGTGGGATCTCTTAATAAATAAAATATATCTTTCTATTTTCCGTCTAGATGAGATGTACGCCATTGATTCATATGGATTTTTCAACCCGCCTCAGATTCTGGCCGGCTTAGTGAATCAATTTCTGCCAGTCACATAAGGGGCCTCGGTTTGATATGGAGCCCGCCATTTCCTTCGGGCCTAGGAATTGATATTGGCCTATTTTTTCTCACCATATCAAATATCATTCTTCCCATCGAAATAATTATATGTCATAATTTTTTTTCCTATTTTTTATATTATTTTTAAAAAAATTTAATTTCATTTTTTTATATATAATTTTTTGGAATTTGTTTTCTACTTTTTCGCATTTATTTTTCCTTTATTTTTCCATAATTTGTTGGGATCGATAGCTTTGTTATTAAGATTCGATTTAGCTTTCAGATAAACTGCTGTAAGCTTTTTTGATAAGTTTTAAATTATTTTTATAACCTTTTTCAAACACCAATAATTATTATTAAAAGTACTTATACGAGCAGATAAGATCAAATAAGATGTAAATAAAAAATGCACCCAAAATTAATTTATTTTAATTTTATAAATTTGGATAATTTTTAAGAATTTGTTTGAGTATTCGAAGAATCAAATTGATTTGGATAATTTTTAAGAAGTGTTTTAAGTCTTTGGTAATATTATATTTTAAATATTTATTTTGATAATTTGATTGTAATTTTGTAAGATGTGTTTGTTTCTCTTTAGGTTTTTTTTAAAATATTATTCTTGATTAATTCTCAGAATAATAATATAGCTTTTATAAATTTACGTACCTTAGAAGTATTATATATTTTTAGGTTTCATTTTAAATATTATGATAAATCTTATGTTCCATTTAAATAAATTAGATTATAATTTTTTAAAAAATTAATTCTTTATTTTTTCACATCTGTTATTTTTTTTATTTATTATATTTTTATAATTTTTATTACAGTTTGTGGTGAAAATTGAAATAAATGAATATATTGGAATTTTTGTGGGTGTTATATATTTTGTATTTATATTAAATTGATATTGATCATGAGAGTTTGTTGTGAAAATTAAAATAAATATATTTTTATTGTAAAATATAATGACATTTCACATCTTTTCTTTTTTCATATTGGAGAAATATCATAAAGTGTGAATGTGTAAATAATCATATATTTATAGGAATTTATATTGACTTTTATTTTTATTTATACTAATTTCATATATTTAATTTATATAATTTTTATATGATATAATGTATATTAAAATGATGCACATATATATAAAAAAAATTGTATTTAAAAACATTGTATAATATATGATGCCTCTCCTAAAAAAAATTCTATCACACGACTTCACAAAAAAAAATAGAGAGGGAAAGTGGAAGGGAATAAAATTTGGAGAAAAAGAAGAAATAGATTTAAACTTAATAAATTGATTTATTTAAATTCATTTCATTTGTTTATCTATTATATAAATAGTAAAAAAATATAAAAAAAATATAAAATTGTGGTAAACCCAGATCTCTGTAGAACAAACCACTTTATTGAAAAATAAAACCCAGATATGTGGAACAAAATTAGATACCATACTTTCAGCCCAAGATCCCTATCGAAAAGGCCTGCATAGACAAAAGCTCACAAGCCGTGCTCGCTTTTTCAAACAAGATCCTCATACGACTACGATTCAACCATGACCCGAATCCCGACTCGTGGATTATCCGATCACAGTGAAGACCGAGATTTATTACCCGGACACATCCTCTCCTAGCCAACTGCCGTCTCTAAGAAGATGACTAACCAATGATTTCTCGACTGATCCCTCATAGCTCGAAAACACATTCTCCCATAACCACATACGAATCACTTGTGACGATCAAACGATTCTCGCGTCAAGATTCTGATAACTCACATCGTTAATACCAGACCCGATGCGCAATGAAGCCGCTCCCCTTCCCATTTTGCGAACCAATCACTTACTTTCCATAAAAAGTTGATCATCCTTCTCCTTGATAAATAAAGAAAAATAAAGCCAGCAACAAAGAGGGGAGTGATATTCATCGAAAACGACATATTTACTCCTTACGACCTATCCGACTTACATCTGAAGACGTTCTAAGATACCAATCGTCGACGCCTTATTTGCTTTGCAAGGTCCTCACATTATTCGACGATTCGCGACTCGATCCAAGAGACCACAAAAACGATTTTGCCACGTTTCAAGTTTCAAGACCATCAAAACATCACCCATCATCTCTAATAAACGAGAACCTAAAAGAGAGAAACATAGAAATTGATGACTAGAGTTTCTAGGGAGAAGTCAGGTAGAAGAGAGAGTTGTGAGAAAATATTTACTCTAGTTTAAAAAAACCTAAATAATTTAAAAATTATTTTAGACTTTACCAAACATCTCATCAATTAAATTTCCATAAAAAAAAAAAAACTTTTTACAAAAACTTTTTAAAAACTAATTTTCCACGGAATCTAATTTTTATTAAAAATAAAATATATTTTTTTATAACTTTTTAAAAGAATCACTTACAAATCCGACTATATCCTTTATCCTTCTTGATGATGGTAATATATCCGGGCTTGAGTGAATGAAAATAGACAAGCCAGAATAATTATTGAATCATAGTAGGAGGTTGGATTATTTATAGTCTTTCTTTATTAGATGTGTAAAAGTCTTCCTCCCCTAGCGTCCCCATGAACAAGTGAACAACCAATCATTTTCATTCCCGCCGTATCTGTCACGCCCCCCATATTTATTTATTTATTTATTTTAAAAGATAGAAAAATTATTATTTCTAAAAATATTATCGAAAATTAATTATTATGTAATAAATGAATATAAAAATACGACGGGTAACGGGAATTTCTGAGTTGGATTTTTTGGTTCCTAAAATGCTTACAATTTTATTTTTCAAATGAAAAATTTACGAAACATTGTGTAAAAAGTGTTTTGTAAAACTACAATAATTATAAAAAGAGTCTAAAAATGATTCTAAATATATAATTTGAATTCCTTGTAAAACATTTTGTGAAGACCATTTGAACGGAAAAAAAAAAAAAACTTTATTATCATAACGATCATTACTCGTTTTTTTTTTTTTTTCAAAAATTAATTAAGAAGCGTTTTTTTATTAATCCTAGAGATCATGAGATACAAGTGAATAGAAATTAAAAAAAAAAGAAAGTTTTTATTAATTTTCAAGTGTTTAATTTAAAACAAACCAAAGAAGGTTATTCATCCCCACGTGAGCGCTTTAATTATATTTTTATAATTAATTTCAAATAATTATTTTTTTAGGAAATAATGATTATTGCTATTTCGAGGATCCTTCTATAAAATATGCCAAGTCTACTGGCGTAGACTCACAAAAGTAGTGGTCAACATTTGGAAGGCGGTCCACGTCAAAATTCTTGAAATTTTTCTTTAAATAAATTTAAAAAATAGAAGAAAATTGACCAGTCATAAAAATTTTTCATTAAATAAATTAAAAAAAAGAGAAGAAAAATCACCCGTCACCACCGGGCCCAAATAAAAGTTGAAAGGAGAAGTTGGGGAACTATCTCCACCTAACACTTAATTGGGAAACCCTCTCTGATGGGTTTTATAATTTATAATCAAAATTAGGTCTTTTTTTAATCTAAATGGTCTTTACTAATCTTTGTTTTGAAATTTTCTTGACCCACCCACTTTTTTCATTTTTTAATGTATATATTTACAATTTTTTTTAAATTATACTCTTCATTCAATTTTTCAAAGGATGGTTTTTAATCCTAATTTGATTACAATTTTAGAAGAGTGTTTTTTCCAAAACAAAAAATTATCTTTTAATAGTATAAGTTATTTGCATATTTTTTAAAAGTGTTTTCAAAAGATAAATTCTTTCATCTATTCAAACTAGCAACACTAGAAACATATAATTAAAATCGTTAAAACCTTTAAATGATGAAATAACATCAAATTAATAGTATAATAAATTAATTCAAAGATATACACGATAAATGAGTTTATGATTGATATTACATTGAGCAAGAGATAATATACGACTTGGGCTAGAATATATCAACGATTATTAATTTGATTTATTATCAAAAATCATATATATTTTGTTCATTTAAATCACTCAAATACAAATAAATATCATATTACGACGACGAAAATCGAAACATTGTAATGACACAATTACCCTTATGCAATTTATAAGATTTACGACAAAGGCAAAAATAAATAAAATTAAATTTATATGATGTTTTTTTCTACAAATGAACATTTTGTTATAATATAAGAACCGCCCTGGCTGGACCGGTACCTTAAACCCTTCCCTTCATCGACGACGTATTCAGAACCGTTTTATCAACTAATTTTGTAAGATGTAAACTTATTTCACTGGTATTAGTGTATTAAAAAAGGAAGTTTTGCAAACAATTAAATAATAAATCACTTTGTCACGAGTTTAGTTACACGTGAAAACAAAATTAATTATTTTATAAAAATACGACCCACCATTTTCATGAATGTGACATAACTGATATTATATTTATGTTATAGAAGTTTAATTTCTGACTATCTATATATATATATATATATATATATATATATATATATATATTATATTGAAACGTATACATTAAATTAAAATGGATAATATATAATCTTGCATCGTTATGATACACAAATTAATGATTTTGTTTTTCATCTATAAAACTGACATTTCATCAACCAGCTGATTGATTATCCCATGTCACACGGCCTACAGAAACGACCTATGTTTCCTATAATCACAACCGTTAAATCACGCAATCCTAAATCATAATAATCCAAAATCAACCAATCATAGGGCGAACACCACTTTGTGGTGGAGTTGATAGCATGTGATTAACCCTGAGATGCTAATCTTGTGACATTTTCCAATCCTCTTTGCTTTATTAAAGCTTACCTTTTTATGGTAGGGTTTTGTTTTTATTTTTGAACTTTGAATGGAATCCACTTTAAACTTTAAACTTTTTTTGTGGTAGGGTTTAAAACTATGAATGTAATATACTTTTCCTAATGTTTGTTTCAATGGGAGAATGTAAAGTAAATAAAATATAAAAATTAGAATAAAAAGGTGAAACAAAATAAAAATTAGATTTAAATTGAATAAATTATGTTTATTTTTTTTTGACAACACGTTTATATATTTATTTAAAATTTTGTATTATTGTAACAAGATCATAAATAAAATATCCAACAAGACCATAAAATCTTATGAAGTCGTTACCATAAAAAGATACAAAATTATAAAAAATAAAATAAAATTAAGAGAAAAAGATGCTAGAGGTTTTTTTTTAATATTTATTTCATTTATTTTTAAAATTAAAATAGCTGAAAAATATATAAATTATATATTTATTTCATTTTTTTTATAAATTGTTTTTTTTTATTTTTAAAAATCACTATCTTTTAAGATAAGTCTATCTTAAAAGACTTATCTTTTAAGCAAAAGATAAGTCTATATTTTGTTTTTTTTTTAAAAGTAAAAGTATATCCAAAAAAGTTATTAATTTGAAAATAATAAAAAATCATTTAGTTAGACTTTTGAACTTTTTGACTTTAGGGCTAGTCCAACTCTCAAGAGTACATATAGACTGTTTAATTAAGAAGGGTAATAGTAATACTGATTGCAGGGCAGATTTAGAAAAAGTGTTTTTGAAAATTATTATGGTTATTCGTTTAACTTTAACTGAATTTGTAAATTACTTTAGCCTTAATCTAAAAACTCTCAAGAGCACACGTATAGGCCTCGGTACAAGATACACGCCAATTATTATCCTGCACAACTAAATCGTCAAATCATAAGGATTATTATTATTTTTTTTTATAAAATTATATCGATTGTCTTCATAATTATCATCGCATGATTAAATGCCAAAACCTAAGAATCTTTTTCATCAAATTATGTGGTTTGTCTTAATTACTATATAAATGTAATTAGGCAATTATATGATATTAAAATTACAAATATATGACTATATTTGGTTTTCTAAAGTTGGTGAAAGAAAACATAACGACAAAAAAGAATAAATTTAGAGGAAATATATCAATTCATGGAGTGGAACTATAGAAGTATTCGAGACTTTCATGGAAAAGATGAGAAGTCAGTCAAGTCAGCTTTCATGGCAGCTTTTGTGTAATTTTTTTCATTCTGCAAATGCCAACAAGGAGAAGATAGGTCCACACAATTCATACAATTTCTGACGGTTGATCTCTCATCCTGATTCGTTCGTCTCTAAGCGACGTCGTACAACTGCTGTGAGGCCTCCCACGGTTTCTCCGTCTAACAGCATAATATGACCTTCCATGGAAGACCACCATGGACTGGTTAGCCCCCCTTTTTATTTCCGCAACTGGGTCCTTCTGTTTTTAAAGTGGGTGTTGAGTTTGGGAGCTGAGAAAGTGAGGGAAAATTGCATAGACTGAGCTGGAGAAAGCGGTGGGTCTACTCGAAGGCTCAGTTGAGGTGGGTTTTTGGTTTTCTGGATACCCTTTTACGCTCAAGAGACATGTCACTTTAGGAAGCTCTGTTTTGCCTCGGTTTCATTTTTTTTCCTGAGTTTTCCCGGAACCAAACAGAGTTTTTCTGTTTCTAGAAGAATTAAAAGAGCTTTATTAATTTTGGTTGAGTTGTAGAAAGAGATTGTCGGAGGGTAAGTTGAAGTGATGTTTTTAATCGAAAGAAGTGGTTTCAGGCTTCAATTATTGAAGGAATATAATCAAATCGTTTTATATTTTCCCGATTCTGCTTGTTTTTTATCCTGGGTTTTCACAGCTGTTAAACGGAAAATTAAATTTGGTTTTATTAGTCCATTATTTTAATTTTCACCTTTTGTTATGTTTTGTTTTGTTTTTTTAAAGAAATAAAAGTTTTTATCCCGAAATAGTTTCAGGGTTAGTTGAAGTGACATTTTCAATCGAAGGAAGTGGTTACAGAATTCAATTATTGAAGGAATAGAATCAAGCCATTATTTTATTCTGCTGACAAGAACTGTACGTGAAATCCCAATAGCTGCTTTTCTTCTCCTGGGTTTTTTCTGTAACCAAACAGGGACTTGATTTTTGTTTTCTTCATGCATTGTTTATCTTTCTTTCTTGGATTACGTATCAATTCTCGGTAGGTTGCTTGAATCAGTCCATGGAAATGTGTGGGGTTTAAAATATTTGACTACTGTTTTCATTATCGCGTCAACTGTGGCTGTGGCAAGTTGGCAACTCAGTAACTTAAAAAATTCCGAACCATATATTAAGTATATAGAGAAATTTTACTTTTCTAGTATAGAAAATTCTCAATAGATTTATAAGAAAAAGACATTAGACTTTTCTCCTGAAAATTTTAGTCATTCAGATTGACTTTTTTTTCCTTTTATTTTTTTTTCGTGTGGAACAATAATGACTATCATATAGATTGACTGGTTCAAATTATATGTGTTTTCACGTTTTTTGAACATTAATTGTTCTTTTCATTTATTTTGTTTTCAAGCAACCTATTTTATAGTCTGCCACTGCATTTAATGTCGAAGAAAGTCCGTTTCAACTTGAAGGTGTTTTTGCAGCAGGGCATTGATCTCAGCTATTTCTAGCTGGATAAGAACAGAAATTGTACCTGATTCTATTGACTTTTGAATTTCGAGCGCTGAAGTGAATTCCCAAGCACAAATTTGTAAGGTTTGTTGTTCGTTTGAATTTGGGTTGTTGCATCATTCTGAAATAATTTTCATCCATCCATTTTGGTTCTGTTTGTTCCTCTGGTGTTCAGGATAATGTGATGTTTAGTGTTTCGGGTTTTAGCAGAGATTTAAAAGACTGCAGTATGCTTAACATCATCATGGGTTTTAGCAGAAATCCAGTGAAGCTCTGTTACAAAAACCAACACAAGCCAACAGAGGAGAAAAAGCCAAACACTGATAAAAAACTTGGGCATATCATGGAAAATCCTCCAAAACACCAGATTTAGATATACAAAATCCAATTTCAAGGATTCAAAATTAGGAGAAGAATTTGTGATACCGAACCTGAGTTTAAAAAATATCTAATCTTGGCTTAGAGAAGGTAACATAAAAAATGCTGACCACTTCAAATCCATGTTTCACTCTTGCCAAGATTCAAACTTCCAACCCAATCGAGGCAAAGTGGTAGATTACATCAAATTTTAAAAATATTGATTAAAAAAGTATGACTCTAAAACTATTGATTGAATTACTATAGTTTGTGATGACATGGAATTCATGTAGATCTTGTCTGTCATGAACACGACTTTAATACAATTCAAAACTTGTTTATCAAAAAGATAGGTTTAATGTAAATTTAGAACTCGTTTATTAAAAAGATGAGTTACACAAATTGACATTATCAGAATATAAAATCTGCACGCTAAGCATCTAGCTTTACGCAAATTAACTCGCTTGTTGAAAAGATCAGCCAGATACCAAGAAATTGGCCTAATGAAGACGTTTCAAGATAAATATAAAACTCATATGTTAAAGAAAACGAGTTTAGTGCATATTTAAAACTCGTTTATTAAAAACATGAGTTGAATTTGAACTCAAAAGATTTGAACTCAAAAGACAAGTTGAATGCAAATTGTTTAAGTAGATGAGGATTAAAAAAAATATTTTTTTAGCAGTCGCGTCATTGTCATTGCATTTCAATCAAAAGCACGGAAGGGCCAGTAACCAGTAATCAAAAAGAAAATCCAAGAACAAAAATCTATGCTAGAGTTGTAGAAAACCCCCTTTTCAGGGAGAGGATCCCGACGCCAATCTTCAATAACCGTACAAAAAACCCTTCGTAAATAATTCTTCCAACACGTTTGTGTACATGATTTTACCAGAAATCTTCTCCATTTAGCCGTGAAAAAACCTAGCATTCAGCCTCTCCCCCATGGCTCCAACGTCTCTCTAGAAAAAACAAAGGGAAGTATGTTAAACCCCACTTTTCAAAAGAGGGGAATGTTGATCAAAGAATTGCCTAAAAGAGTACTTCAGCAATAGCCAAAATCGCAGCTAAAGTCATTTTCATGCTAAAGCTGAAAACGTGCTCCAATAATGATAAATACTGGTGAAAGTACTCAAGACAGAATGTCGAGACGCTAAATTGTAGAAATATAACTGATCACTATTCATCAACAAAATATAACAACAAAAACAATTCACCTCAAATATTATAAATTGCCGAAGGGTAAAATCACACCCGTGAACCATGAACCATTTTTGAATCGTGAACCATGGACCAGAAAATCACACAACAATCAAACTGGCATGGAAAATACAAAGATTCCCCTGACAAATAATCCAGACCCGTGAACCATTTTTGAACTCCCAAAAAATGAAACAAAAAATTCTATAAATCACCGAAAAATGGAAACGATTTCCAGATATGAGGGAAATCGCAATAAACGGAGCCAAGAAGGGAAGAATTCAGGAGGAAAGCCAACCCATTTGCATCAAGTCAGAAGGCCGTCGCCGCCGCCGCCGCTCATCATTCACCGCTCCCACGCCGTCGTCGGCCCGTAGCCGTCACGGCCGCCGCTACTCCGCTAGCGAGATCTCCGACGCAACCGGCCACGGGCTTCATCGCCTTCTTCCCAAACCGAAGGGAAGAACAGGATTTTGATTTGCAAGCCGCTGATAGGCGAAACGACGCTGCTTCGCTTCCTCAGCAGGACAAAACGACGCCGCTTCCTTTTTATTTATTTTTAAATAAGAATCAAACGCACGCTCGTTCAACAAAATCGCCGCAAAACGAGCCCATCCTCAATGATAGCGCAAAACTAGTCAAGCACCCCAAATGCTCATTTTACATCCTTTCTGCAATCCCCATGCTTTTTTTGTAAAGAATTCTGCGTAGCCAACTCGGCGATGTTAAATTGACAACAATCGGCTACTTCATTTTTATATATACCGTCTCGCAAAGATAGTATCCTTATATTGTAATGGTTGCCCATTACGTGTATAATTACCGGGCGCCACATCCTTCCTCTCGTGAAGCAAGAAACAGACGAGACGTCGAATACATTAATATCATTGTTAGATCCGGGCATGCCAAAAAAAACATGTCATATCCACAAGTCGTAGGAGGCGACGCATTTCGAAAGTACAATAATATTGAATGACTTGACCAAGATATACTCCGCTGAGATCGTGGGCTGACAAGCCCACGCATAGCGCATACACAAATCGTCAATATTCAGAAAGCCACGCTGACAATTTTCCATACAGCCTCTTTCGTAGATGTCACTATTGGGATTCGAGATATTCAAAGCTCAAAAATTTCACCACTCTCGTCAATCGCTCACACTCGCGATGGTCGCGGGTCTCTTCACCTCGACATACCGCCGCGCAGTCACAGACATACCGGATGCAGCGACGCTAAGTCAGCAAATTTTCTATTTTTGCTTCACCGATAACCTATCGGTTGGCGATTTCTTCTTTGCAACGGGGTACATCGTATCAAGGGGCTGCCAGAGCCGCAGGCGTAAATTCAAGAAACAGATGCCACTTAAACGAAGCGCTGAAATAACGTTGCATCGGCTCAACGGCGAATTGGTTTAGCGCTTCTGGGAATGACCGCTTAACTCGATCACGATATCGTATCGCTCACCGATTCCCATCTCCGTGCCTCGTATTTCCAGAGTTTTAGGAACAACCGACAATGCGGCGAACCACGTGTTTCTTTCTTCTTCATCTAAAGAAGATGAATCATTCAAAAGACGATAAAAGTACTCATTCTTTGCTTCGAGTAATTGAAAACCTTGATATGTAAATTCTATGGACATCCTCCTCAATTTATAGATGTTTTTGCCTTTATCGCATCAAATGCAATAAAAGCCGTGTTTCAGGATTTGACAAGTCAGGCAAGATATCTATAAGACCAACTTCATCATGAACTCGACGCGATGTGACAAATCAACCAACGACTGTCAAATCATCCAGAACCCGATGTAGCCTTTTATAAGCCCAATGTGATTTACAATCACTGAAGGACATGTCAAATAATCCAAAACCCACTAACTTTATAACCTACGTATACGGTGTTTCAATCACCCATAATTAAATCACCTGAGATTTATCGCTTTTTTATAACCCCCAAGATGATTTGAGAAATCAAAAATTATTTTTCATTAATATTTTTATAAGAAGTAATAAATTTTTTTAAAATTAATTATTTGTAAACTCCAAAAAAAAAGTTCAACTATTGAAATTATTAATTCAAAATATTTATATTTGTTTTTATTGAATTAATTAAATATTTATGGTCATTTTTATTTTTAATTGAATCTTTATATTTATTTTAAATTTTAAATAAATATTTATTTATCTTTTTAAATCAATTTTATAATGTATGAAGCCGATATAAATGAACGGCAGTGATACGATTTAATTATTAAGAAGAGAATATGAAATTCGAATAGATGCAGGATATTTAAACTTGGGGATGCATCGGCTGAGACGCTTAATAAAACTTTACGAAATCTCAAAAAGTATCTCGTGGAAAGAAAAAATAAATTTTTAGACGCTTTTATTTCGCTAATCATTAGACGCTCTTCTAAGTCAAGATCTTCCTCCTTTAAAAAGACCATATGCTCCCTCTCTTCTTTTCAGTTTGGTTTCAACGTTTGAGACTTACGATTGAAGAGTTGAACTGGTTTGTAGGAGAGGTCATACAGTCAAAATTCAGGAAATATTTGATCTTCTGTCTGAATTATTTTAGCTCATGTTTTTATATTTCTTTCCCTTCTTTTCTTCTTTTCTTGGTTTTGATGATATTATCTATGTTACTCTTAATTAGTTATTCAATAGTTTAGAGCATGGTGGACTTACCTGGATTTGCATTTGATTATGCCTGGTTTTTTTCAGTTTGAAGTTGTTCTGCTGTGTGCTGGGCCTTCATTTTGGCACACTGTAGCTGGAAGCAGAGCATTGTGAGCTCCGGGTTTAATTTACTATTTATATTGAACAGAAACCCGAGCTTTAAGTGATGGATTTCAAGCTGGTTTATTGCTGGAAGAAAATTCTTGATCCAGAGGGATCATTTCTCAGAGACAGAACAAATATTTTTAGCCTGGTTCAGCGCTGCACTCCAGATGTAGTTTCTTTGCCCTGTTATTAATCGCCGTAGTACATGCCTAGATTTGGACCACCGGTTGCAGATCATTGCCTGCCTTCTTCGTACACTCACAGACATCTTCTACATCCTTCATATCATCTTTCAGTTCCGCACTGGTTTTCGTGCCCCTTCTTCTCGGGTATTTGGCCGTGGCGAATTAGTTATGGATAGTTGGATTATAGGGAAAAAATACTTGTCAACCTACTTCATCATCGACACCCTATCAGTTTTGCCCCTCCCCCAGGTGTGTATCATTTTCCAGCCTTTGCATCAAAAGAAATGTTTTTTTTTTTTTATCAGTACATCAAAAGAAATGTTATATATATGCATATGTATTTAATAACTATCTACCTAATCTGTGCAGGTAGTTGTTTTCATTGTCAACCCCCAATTGAAAAGTCCAGTTTCATTCATTGGGAAGGACTTGTTAAAGTTTGTTATTCTCTCCCAATCAGTGCCAAGGCTTGTGAGGATCTATCCCATATATAAAGAAGTGACTACAACCTGTGGCATGCTTATTGAAACGGCCTGGGCTGGTGCTGCAATCAACCTCTTCTTCTATATGCTAGCCAGCCATGTGAGTTTAAATTTGTTTGCTTCAAACCTTATGCTATTATACATTATTGTTCACTTTGTTAAAAGCTTAGAAGTTATTACTTCCATTTCTAGTGATGGTCTCTTTGCTCCTCTTTTGTTTCTCTGTGATTTTGTGATCATTGGATTGATATCTGTGCACTAGGTAGTTGGAGCCTATTGGTACTTGATGTCCATAGAGAGACAAGATAAGTGTTGGCGGAATTGGTGTGGGGCACATAATTTGAGTACTTCATATTTATATTGTGGAGGAGACAGAACACACAATGACCCTGCTGTGCGATACACATTTCTGAATGCTTCTTGCCCTCTTATCGATCCAGATGGAATTGAAGATTCCACAGTTTTTAACTTTGGAATATTCATTAAGGCTCTAATTTATCAGGTTGTGGAAACAAGAGATTTTCCATATAAGTTTTCTTATTGCTTTTGGTGGGCTCTGCGAAATATTAGGTCTGTGCATATAATCTATATTGTTTTCCTCAATTGAATTACTACAGTAGCCATTTCCAACATTATTATCAATGTTTGATGGTTTTTATTTTACAGTTCTTTGGGTTCAAACCTTGATACAAGCCCTTTCCTTGGAGAGGTTCTATTTGCTGTCTTCATTTCCATCTTTGGATTGATATTATTTTCATTACTTATTGGCAATATGCAGGTAAGTACCAAATCCATATTCTACATCTTCACAGTTTCAGCTTTATATGTAATATTTTGAGAGAATGATATATTGATGTTAAGTGTACGCCCAAAGTCCTACATGGGTTAAAGATAGGAATGACTATGAATTAATAAGTGTTGATAAATATCCGATTGGCATCAAATCTTTTGGGGAGTCCAAAAACAAAACTTTGAGAGCCTTAGACTCAAAGTGGATTATATCATACCAATGTGGAGATGGATAGGTTCATTAGATTTCTTACAAATGATATCAGAGCCAAGGTTTAGGCTTAGTCATATGGGGGAAATCCTTGTTTGGTGAACAAAATCATATCCATGGTTGTGCTCTATCGAGAGGCAGGTGTTGCTTCCGGGTGAGAGGAGGTATGTTAGGTGTGCGCCCAAATTCCCATATGGGTTAAAGATTTCACGAGAGAAATTAGGCCCTAAATGAACAATATCATACTGATTTGATGAGGGATAGGTTCATTAGGTTTCTAACAATTGACATGGTACAGAATGTGCATATGATGATGGTCTGTTAAGATTATTTAGTCCATGTTTCTTGCACTGCTACAGAAATATCTGCAAAACCTGCAATCCATAGCCTCAAAAAATGAGGAGGAAAGAGAGAAAAGGAAAAACACCGAGCTGTGGATGTCTCATAGACAGCTCCCTGACCACCTGAGGGTGCGGATTAGACGGTATGAACAGTACAAATGGCATGAAACCCGAGGCGTTGAGGAGCATAAACTTATTTCAGATCTTCCTATGACCCCAGAGAGACGCAAGGCGCCATCTCTGCTGGGATCTACTAATGAAAGTAAGTTCATTTTTAAATTTTCTGCATACTTTTTGTCTTAGATTTCAGCTGCAATGCCTAATGGTCCTTTGTTTCCTTGTAGGTGCCAATGTTCCAAACAATGGACAGCCAACTGTTGTATGCAATGTGCGATCACCTCAACCCGGTCCTTTATACAGAAAATAGCACCATACTCTGTGAAGGGGATCCAGTCGACGAGATGCTCTTCATCATGCGAGGCAACCTGTCGACTATAACCACCAATGGTGGAAGAACTGGTTTCTTCAATGAAACTTATCTAAAGGCTGGTGATTTCTGTGGAGATGAGCTTCTCACATTGGTGTTGGAATCCAAATCCTCGTCCAATCCCCCAATGTCAACCAGAACCGTAAAGGCCATAACTGAGGTAGAAGCCTTTGGTCTAAAGTCCAATGACCTGAAGGCCGTAGCGTCCCAGTTCTTCCACCGTCTCGACAGCAACCAGCTCCAGTATACTTTCAGGCAAGCCTCAAAAAAAAAAAAAAAAAAAAAAAAAAAAAAAAAAATCCCTTGTCTACTGCTAATAATTGATAGGTTTATGCTTGCTTTCAGATTCTACTCCCAACAATGGAGGACATGGGGAGCCTGCTTTATACAAGCAGCTTGGCATCGTTACAGGAAGAGGAAGCAAGAGAAGGCTTTACAGGAGGCAGAAGCGAGGCTGCTGGATGCTTTATCACGAGAGGTAGAGGCCTGTCCAAACTTCAGTGCCAGTGTCCTTGCATCAAGATTTGCGGCCAAACTGCTGCGATCCCTGCGGCGTAATGGTGGACGCAGACCGCAGAGGCTACCACCCTTGATGCCTCAGAAGCCCGCTGATCCTGATTTTACTTCTCAAGGTCGGCGATGAAGAGAGAGACAGAGTTGTGTTGAAGCTTTGTTTGTACTCTGTACATGGAACTTTAGTGTAAGTAAGAGGTTTTTGTGTATAGTATATGTTGAGCAGAGTACCTGCTTTTAAAAGTTAATCTAGTGTTTGTTTTGCTTCATAATTTTCTATTCATGCACTTCATGCTTAAAAGCTCAAGTAAAATCGATCAGCTCCTAAGGATTTATTCAATTACATTGGTTTTTTCATGTAATCTCTATACTCCAATTTTGAACTTTAGTACACTTAATTGACATTATGATGGTCCAAACCAGAATCCCCCTTCCCTTATCATGGTTATGGCTGCCGCCTACTGCCACTCAGCCACGGCAGCGTTCTGATTTCGTTTGCTATGGAACTCTTTGTTTGTCATCATCAATTGCAGTTGTAAATCTTGATCTTTTTCTGCTTGAGGTCTAGTCAACACAATGTGAAATCTTGGTTTGGAATATGAAGGCATGAGCCATTTTAGCAGGCAGTAACAAACAGAGTATCATTGTCTGAATCTTGGATTAAACATGGAAGACTTGTTTACTTTTGAGTTTATGTTTGCTTGTGATTTATAGTTGATTTTGGTGCTTGGCTGACCATTACTTTTGTTCTTTTAGATTTACGTCAAGTGATAGCAATTATGTTAGTGTTAAGACGCCTACTAATATCAAAATGCCTGTAGAAATTAATTTGAATAATTAAATGCTCTCGAGCCTGATCAGTTAAAGGGGGATTAAATAAAATATTGTGCGGACACATAAATTTTCCGTCTCATATGACACAGTGACCAATCCACCTTATCTAACTTTAAAGGGGAAGAGAATCCTGGAACTTTAAATATGGGCTACTTTGGCTTAAATGGAAAAGAAAGTTTGTTAAACCCCACTTTTCAAAAAGAGGGGCTGCTGGATCAAAGCAATAGCTGTGTAAGTGCATCTTTCCCTCCTTGAAATAGACCGTATGCTCCATCTTCTTTTCGGATTATTTTTTATCATATTATCTCCTTCTAACTCCCAAAATCTATTAAATTCAGGTTCTTATATGTTTGGTTTCAAAATTTCAGACTTATGATTGAAGAGTTGAACTGGTTTAGCAGGAGAGGTCAGTACAGCGTCAAAATTCAGGAAATATTTTATCTTCTATCTGAATTATTTTAGCTCGTGTTTTTATTTTCTTTTCCTTCTTGGTTTTGATGATATTATCTATGTTACTTTAATTAGTTATTCTATTGTTTGGAGCATGGTGGAGTTACCTGGACTTGCATTTAATTATGCTCCGGGTTATTTTCCGTTTGAAGTCAGTTTCGTGTGTGGTCTTCATTTGTCGGGATGAACCCAACAATCTCCTCACACATCGGGCCTCGCCGATGTCGACAACCCGCCTCCCGAAGGCCGAGACTTTACCGGGATAACCCGCCTGATACCAGCCAGCAGCTGATCTGCCTCTCAATCCCAAAAGCCTGGGGCCACGCATTTATGGCTTCTCACACTTATAAACTCATCACCAACCCTTCCACAACCGACATGATAACTCCAACAATCTCCCTCACACATCTGGGCCTCGGCCGATGGAAATGACAACCCAGCCTCCTTGCGGGCCGAGACTCATGATAACCCTGCTCGATACCACTTTGATGATAAACATAAACAATGCACAACCAGATTTTATCCCCTCTTGTGAGAACCTAATAGGAAACAATTTAATGTGAAAGAATAACAATTCACCCAAAGCAACAAATATAATGACACCAACAATTTTAGCGTGAAAATCTTCCTAAATGCGTATAAAACCACGGGACCCTGTGCCACTTAAAACTTCCACTAATATAATTAATGGGTTACACAATCTCTCTTAGATAAAACTAGAGGCATATACCAATCATATCTCAAGAATTTTAATCTTGGCAAATGCAAATCAACTTGCATAAAACAATAGAGAAATCTCACAAAACAGAGTCACTGTTCTCGGACATAAACACCACTGTTAAGAACTCCACTCCACCCGCACCGTTCAAAATGAAGATCAATGAGTTAAGAACGCCTACCAAAAATCAGCTCGATCAGACCACGGATGAATGGGGATCAGACTGATGATGAAACTGTCCGGGTGAAAACTCCACAGCACAGTAATTGATCTCTCGACTGCAAATATGACCTTCCGAAACTCCAAATCAGATCCCACCGTTCAGAATGAAGATCAACAAGTCACCAACCTCTCCTCCAGATTTCAGATCGATCGAACCACAGATGAACCGGTATCGGCCGTTTGATCAAATCTGGGCAGTGAAGATAAAAGAAAAACTGTGTTTTTCTCTAACTCAAAATGGATCTCTTCTTCTCCTTTTCTCTTACAGACAACAAAGACAAGCACATGAAGATCATTTCTGATAATTACGCTAAAAAAAAAATCCAAGAGAATAAAAGACTCCAATCCTCTTCTCTTTCATACTCTGCGCTATACTTAATCGCCGGGGCTTTCTCCACTCAAGCGAAATAACCCAACTCCAACAAATCTCCCTTTCCGACTATGTAGGACTCACCTATCCCAAAGAACTAGAACAACAACTCCAAGCTTCTCCCTAGTTGTCTTTTGTCAACAGTCCATCAAGTATTCCAGATATCTTCTCAATTTCAAACAAGTTGTCATCAGAGCATCTCTCATCCAATGATACCTCACATCATCGTGTTGATTCGCGAGCGAAAGGTAGAATTCTTACCGAGGTGAATAGCACTTCGTTATCACAATATACCACAGTACATTGCTTAAACCCGAGCTCCTGCATGAAACGCTTCATCCACAACAACTCCTTACGCTTCGCGCAATATAATTTCTACCTCTGGGCCAGAGTGCAATACATTAGTCTCGACCGCTAAGACACAAAGACCTCCCCGAATGTCATCAAATACCAAGTGTACTTCATTATCCACATCCCCCGCCATGTCCGAATCGCAGTAACCATTGGCACCGGTTTCACTTCCAAAAGTGAGTTTCAACTCGAAGTGCCTCGCAGCATCTCATAATCCACTCGATCGCTTCCCAATGTCAGCTTCCTCGATTCGGAGAAAACCCGCCAACAACACCAACTCCGTATAAGCTTCATGTCCGTCTAAGACATACTATGGCATACATCAAACTTCCTACCGCCGGTGCATACCGAATCCTTCTCATGTCTCGCTTCTCCTTATCTCACATTACGCTTATGTCCGTCGCAATGAAAGTGACTAGCTGTAGAGAATCGACCACTTTAGCTTTCGTCATGTTAAACCTCGCACACCTTTTCAATATATTGCTCTGCGGACATATATGTTTTCGTGACGCTTCTATCCCGCCAATTCTACAAGAATTCTCTCATTAAATTTCCTAAATCCTTCATGGCAAAGAATTTGCTTAATCGCTTCTTCAAGCTTATCAATTCTTGAAACATTTCTTTACCAATAATCAAGATATCACTAACATAGAGCAACAATATAACAAAATCATCATCGAATTTCGCACAAATACACAATGGTCGGTAGTTTTTCTAAGAGCCTCGCTTCTCCCATAATCGACTCAAACTTTATACCATCGCTTGCCCGCTTCAAGCCATAAAGACTTTCTTCGCTTTACACACATAATCCTCTTCCCTTTAATGCGAACCCTTCGTCAGTTCCATATAAATTTCTTCGTCTTAAATCACCATGACAGTGCAACTTAACATCCATCCGGTCGAATTTCCAACCAAGACTAGCCGCAAGCCTAAAACTACACCGAATAGATGACATCTTTAACAACAGAGAAAAGATCTCATCAAAATCAATACCTTTCTTTGATCGAACCTTTCGACAACCGGGCCTAGCTTCAGAACGAGGTCGTGAAGTGTGTTCTTCTCGCTTCACTGCAAACCCACTCCGTTTCAAAGCTCTTTTTCCCTTTTGGCAACTGACAAGCCTTAAAAGAATGGTTCTCATGCAGTTGACTTCATCTCATCTTGCATAAAGATCAACCCACTTCATCTTATTTTCATCTTTCATGGCTTCATAACTTTCGTGCCTCCCGTCGCTAGTAATACATAGTCAATACCAATACCGTGCAAGGATGTCGATCCGGTGCACTTCCTAAGTGGAATATCCGATGGAGCCTCGCCGCCGTGATCGCTCACAACATCATCATCCACCTCAACCTCGCGTTGGGAGTTTCAACATCACCCATGTGTCATGTTGGTCATCATGTGCTTCATCTTCAACCCGTAGAAGATTCATGTGCGGAGTGGATCCAAGTCAATCAAATTATCACTCATGCCGAGACTCATGCATCGACTTCAATATCCTGTATAGTATAATCTTCCATAAACACAACATCTCTGGCCTACAAGTTTTTCAGACCGGATCATAAACTCAGAATCAAGCTTAATCCCTACCATAGCTAATAACACACAAGGTCTGGTTTTAGCATCAAGCTAGACTTCTCATCTCGGGGAATATGCACAAAAAAGCCTTGCATCCAAAGACACGCAAGTGATCATAAGAGATTTCATTATCTGACCAAATTTATCCGGAACATAAATTCCAAAGGAACATACAGGTGTGATTGAGAACATGTACACAGATTCAACGCCTCACTCCCAAAAAGATCTGCAATCAGGATCAAAGGAAGTGAAACATCTTACTCTTTCAACTAGTGTCCTATTCTATTCTCTCACCAACCCATCTCAACCGAGTTCTTAGAGGTGTCTTTTTGATGTCGACACCATGTTGTCTACAATACCATCAAATGACCAGAATATTCACCCCCATTACTACCGACATTTCAACTTTTCACCGATTGTCTTTCAACAAGAGCATGAAATCGCTTAAACACGCCTAACACTCGGGTCTTTCATGCCAAAGTATAAACTCAAATCTTTCTTGAATGATCATCTATAAAAGTCACAAAATATAGATCCACCAGCGTTTTTGTTTTCATAGGACCACACATCGTAATACACTAAATCAAGCATACCGCTTCCTCAGTGACGGGCGGCGTTTCTCACGCAACTCGTCCGCTTTCCGCTAAGCAATGAGCACACTTCTTCAAAGATCCCTTCTTCATACCATAAAGAAGATTCTTCTTAGCCAAAATCATCAAGCCCTTTCTCACTCATGTGACCGCTTCTATTATGCCAAAGCTCAACCTGTACTATCATCATCCATCAGATTGATATCAGAATCACTCACTTCGCCTTCGCATCAAATACAACGAGGAACTCTTCTTTCCTTTGCTATCACCATAGAACCTCTAGTGAGCTTCCACTGACTATCATGGAAAGTGTTGCAGAACCCTTCATCATCAAGCTTCCCTGTGGAGATTAAATTCATGCGAATATCCGGAATGTGTTTAACATTCTTCAAAGTCAACATAGTACCATTACTAGTCTCTAAACGCACATCTCCCATACCAATGGCTTTGGGCCTGAGCTATCATTACCCATCCTAACACTTCCAAAGTCACCTGATGTGTAGGATGTAAAGAAATCCTTCCGAGGTGTAGTACGATGGAGGCACCACTATCAATCACCCAACCGGTTTCGGCAAGCAAAATTAACAACATCACTATCATAAACAATAAGGAATCCTGGCAGAGCGGCAAATCGTCATCTTCACCACCATTGTCATTCTTCTTTTTCCTTCACTTTTCTCTTGTTTCATATCTCTTCAATCGCGACAATACTTTCTTATATGCTCCTTTAAATGACAAGTAGTGACACTCAACATCAGTAAACTTGTTATTCTTGCTTTTGCTTTCTATCTCTGCTTCTGACCTCTACTCTTTACTTCCTCCCCCTCTCTTCTCAATAACTGTGACATCCGACAGAAGAAGAACCATGTGACTTTCTTCTCATTTCTTCATTCAGAACACAACTCTAACCAAATCCATATTCATAGTACCATTCCAACCGAGTTAGGACAAAGAAGTTCTAAACGCTCCCACGAGTCCCAGAACGCACTGCTAATCCACAACCCTTGCACCTCTTCCTCAAACTCGACATGTTCATTCCACCAATTGATTAATAATACTCATCGTATTCATGATCCACATGAGTTCCATTCGATACTTCCAACCTATCATCTTCTTAATCATAAACAATTTATTATTTCCCGGGCCTTCGAAAGCATATAATCGCTCGAGCTTGTTCCATAAACTTCAGATACTTTCTTCACTAACATGATTGAGAATATTATCATCTACCCACTGTCTGATGAGGCAATACAAACCTGTCGGCGAAGTAAATTCCATTCTCAAGACTTGCTTTATTTCCGGCTTTTCTCTACAAACACAAAGTAACAATAATCCTTCACATACAATAAGTCTTCCATTTTTCCTTTCCAAACATGATAATCAATCCATTCAGCGATCATTCTACTTCAGATTGCCTAATGTTCACACAAGACAACTTATCTTGAACCCAAATTTCCGATACTCATTGTTAGCGATCTCGTGCCTCTCAATCCCAAAAAGCTGTGATCACGGTATTTGGTGCTCTCCCCCACATTTATAAACTCATCACCAACCCCTTCCACAACCAATGTGGGATAACCCAACATCATTTTGGCACACCAGCTGGAATCAGAGCATATGTGAATTTCGGGTTTGCTATTTATATTGGACAGCAACCCGAACTTTAAGTGATGGATTTCGAGCTGGTTAATGGCAGGAAGAAAATTCTTGATCCAGAGGGATCATTTCTTCAGACATGGAATAAAATATTTCTAGTCTATTGTGCACTTGCAATTTCCTTAGATGTGGTTTTCTTTTTATGCCCTGTTACATCGCCATAGTACATGCCTAGATTTGGACTACCAGTTGCAGATCATTGTTTGCATTCTTCACCGACATCTTATACATCCTTCATATCATCTTTCAGTTCCGCACTGGTTTTCGTTTCCCTTCTTCTCGAGTATTTGGCGATGGTGAATTAGTAGTTGATCCTCGGGTTACAAGGAAAAGATACTTCCATTGCTTCATCATTGACACCCTATCAATTTTACCCCTCCCTCAGGTGTGTATCATTTTACAGCCATTGCATCATCAACAAAAGAAATGTCATATATATGTATATAATAACAATGTTCCTAATCGGTGCAGGCAGTCGTTTTTATTGTCAACCGGCAATTGAAAAGTCCAGCTTCGTTCATTAGGAAGGACTTGTTGAAGTTTGTTATTCTAGCCAATTAGTGCCAAGACTTATGCGGATCTATCCCATATATAAAGAAGTGACTACAACTTCTGGCATGCTTATTGAAACGGCATGGGCTAGTGCTGCAATCAACCTCTTCTTCTATATGCTAGCCAGCCATGTGAGTTTAAGTTTGTTTGTTCTAAAACTTATTACTATATATACTTGTAGCTAGCTATTGTAAGCTTGCTATACATTGTTGTTCACTTGGTTAAAAGCTTATAACTTATTACTTCCATTTCTAGTGATTGTCTCCTTGTTTATCTTTTGTTTCTTTGTGATTTTGTGATCATTGAATTGATCTGTAGGTAGTTGGAACCTATTGGTACTTGATGTCTATAGAGAGACAAGATCAAAGCAGGAATTGGTACATAATTTGTGTACTTCATACTTATATTGTGATGAGACAGAATGCACACGAGATCTTCATGAACGATATGCATTTGAATGCTTCTTGCCCTCTTATTGAATCAGATGAAACAAGATTCCACAGTTTACTTTGGAATATTCGCATAAGGCTCTTCGGTTTTGATTGTGAACAAGGGATTTTCCATATAAGTTTTCTTATTGCTTTTGTGGCTAGTGCAAAATATTAGGTCTGCATATGCATGAGTTTTGTAATTCATGTTTTCTCAATTGAATTTCTACAGTAGCCATTTCCAACATTATAATCAATATTTGATGGTTTTTATTTTACAGGTCTCTGGGTTCAAACCTTGATACAAGCCCTTTCATGGGAGAGGTTCTATTTGCTGTGTTTATTTCCATCTTTGGATTGATATTATTTTCATTATTTATTGGCAATACATGCAGTGTGTTCAAATCCATATTCTATGTCTTTCCAGTTTCAGCTTCTATATAATCTTGAGAGAATGATATATTGATGTCGAGTGTGCGCCCAAAGTCCCAAATGGGTTAAAGATAAGAAAGACTATAAATTAATAAGTGTTGATAATATCCAATCGGCATGAGACCTTTTGGGGAATCCAAAAACAAAACCTTGAGAGCCTTAGGCCCAAAGTGGATGATATCATACTAGTGTAGAGATGAATAGGTCCATTAGGTTTCTAACAAATGATATCAGAAACAAGGTTTAGGCTTAGTCATGTGGGGGAAATCCTGTTTGGCGAATAAAAGCATATCCATGGTTAAAGTATATCGAGGCGTGTTGCTTCCGGGTATAGAGAGTGGATGGATGTCATTTCAATGGTACTTTGTTCGAGAGGAGATTTGTTAGGTGTGCACCCAAAGTCTCACATGGGTTAAGATTCCACGAGGGAAATTAGGCCAAAAGCGAACAATATCTTGGGAAATTAGGCCAAAAGCGAACAATATCTTATCAATTGATCATTAGGTTTCTAACAATTGACATGGTACAGAATGTGCATATGATGAGGTCTGTTAAGATTATTTAGTCCATGTTTATTGCACTACTACGGAAATATCTGCAAAACCTGCAATCCATAGCCTCAAAAATTGAGGAAAGAGAGAAAAGGAAAAACACCGAGCTGTGGATGTCCCACCGCATGCTTCCTGAGAACTTGAGGGATTGGATTAAGGAGTATAGACTGTACAAATGGAAAAAGACCAAGGGTGTCGATGAAAATGTGCTTATCAATGACCTTCCCAAAAACCTGCAAAGAGATTTAAAGCGGCATCTCTGCTTGGCTCTACTTTTCAGAGTAAGTGCATCTTTAAATTGTGTGTATGAATTGAATACTGTGTGGGTCATGTGTATTCTTGATATGTTTCAAAAGTTACTCACCTTGATTTATTTTTACTTGTTAGATGCTGGTGACTGAAACATTTGATGACCCACTGTTGATGCTATGTGATCGCCTCAAGAAAGTTCTTATAAAGGTACCTACATTGTCTGGGGAAGGATCCAAATGATGAAATGCTTTTTATTGTGCGAGGCAACCAGAGACCACAGCACACATGGTGGCTTTTCCACCACAAATTTAATGGTGGCGATTTCTTTGGAGAAGAGCTTTCCATGTCCTTGGAGGCGCAGTCCTTTCATTACACCATAATAACCAGAACCGTGAGGGCCATAACAGAGGTTGAAGCCTTTGCTCTATTGACTCATGACTTGAAGTCTCTTCTCTCCTACCATGTCCATGTCTGGAATCCTCCTCGCATTAAGCAGCTTGTTCAGAGTCTCAGGTACGTTCCTTTTCATCAAATTATTACAAGATAATATTGTTTCTAATTCTGTATCCATTTATACATATATATATAAATATATATAAACAACAGCTGGTTTCACGGTTAATAACTGTAATAGAATCAATGTGCTTGAAATCTCCTTAATTTTTCAGGTTCTGCTCAGAAAAGTGGAGGACATGGGCTGCCTGTTTTATACAAGCAGCTTGGCGGCGTTTCCTGAAGAGGAAGCGAAATGTGGCCATACGGGAAGCAGAAGATAGGTCGCGAGAAGCAGTAGGAACCTCGACAACCCCAGCTGCCGCTAATTATGCGTCGAGGTTTGCCGTCAATATGCTTAGAGTCTTGAGCCGCAATGGTGGCAGCCAAGCCGGATTGCCACAAAGATCCTGGTCCCCGCTCCCTCCTAAGCCAACTGATCTCCAGCTTACACTCTGAAGCTTGTGATTTATTATTGTCTCAGCTTTTCTTTTACTTGACCAGGGTGATGCTCATAGTCATGCATGTAGTTTAGCAAAAGTAATGCTAATTGTGAGGAGTAGAAAGAATTATGTGTTAATTAGTGGGGTGAAGCAAGTATGTCCAATTCTATTTTAAATTTTAAACTGGGACATAAATGAAAATCAATCCGACCTATTATCATCCCTAACCAATTTTCATTTTTGGATTTTGAGCCTGATTGCCACACAGATGATATATGTTTGGTCATTCTCATTTGGGAATATGGTTTCGATAATGACATAAGAAAACCCATTTATATAATATTAATGCATGTATGATGAATAATGTAAAGCAGACATCCAAATTTGTAGCAATATTTCCCATATAATGATAGAGTTTGTTTTATGAATTAGTTGTTAATTGAAAAAGTCAATAAACATTCTCTGCATTTTTTTATCACCATATGTAATATGGTCCTAGAAATGTGAATTAAATAAGCAAAGAGTGATCACGTTTACAGAGTGGCCAGTTTGTTAGTAGAGAGTCGTTTATTTAGATTTATTATTTGGTTTATTTAAACGTATGGTAAGGAATGAAAAGTAGGAGATTTTTGCATTAAGCAAGTTTACGACTTTCTGTTCTTTTCCCTAAAGAGAACAAAATTATATTTGAGCTTTGACTGGGACCTATCATAAAATAACATTAGGTAGAACTTAGAAGTATGAATAATGTATTATTCCCATAGAATAAGCATAATTTTGCAGGATAAATACATGGGAAGGCATTTATTTTGTGGTTGGAGGTATGCCCATACTTGATCAAGCATCAGACCAGAAAGAGATAGAGAGAGAGATTTAAGTAGAGTCTTCATGCCAAGCTTATATATATATATATATATGCAAATGGAGAGTTACATATTTTAAAATTACCATACATTGTGTCTAAAGTCCAATGACCTGAAAACTGTTGCCTCTCAGTTCTTCCACCCTCTCCACAGCAAGCAGCTCCAGTATATTTCAGGCAAGCCTCAAAACAAAAACATTCCCTTGTCTACTGCTAATAATTGATAGGTTTATGCTTGCTTTCAGATTCTACTCCCAACAATGGAGGACATGAAGAGCCTGCTTTATACAAGCAGCTGGGTGAAAGTTACAGGAAGAGGAAGCAAGAGGAAGTGCTTACAGGAGGCAGCGAGGCTAGTGGATGCTATCACGAGAGGTAGGGCCTGTCCAAGCTTCCAGTGCCAGCGTCCTTGCAGTCAAGATTTGGTACAAACTGCTGATCCTCTGCGGCGTAATGGTGGACGCAGACCACAGAGGCTACCACCCTTGATGCCTCAGAAGCCCGCTGATCCTGATTTTACTTCTCAAGGTCGGACTATGAAGTGAGTCTTGTGAGTTGTGTTGAAGCTTTGTTTGTACCCTATACATGTAACTTTAGTGTAAGAGGTTTTTGTGTATAGTATATGTTGAGCAGAGTGCGCTGCTGTTTTAAAGTTAATCTGTGTTTGTTTTTGTTTCATAATTTTCATTCACGCACTTCATGTTTAAAAGCTCAAGTAAAATCTATCAGCTCCAAGGATTTATTCAATTACATTTGTTTATTCATGTAATCTTTATACTCCATATAAGTTTTCTTATTGCTTTTGGGTGGGCTCTGCGAAATATTAGGTCTGTGCATATACATAAGCTTTGTAATCTATATTGTTTTCCTGTAAACTACATAATGGCTATTTCAAATATTATGATTGATGTTTGATTATTTTTTTTTTATTTTACAGTTCTCTCGGTTCAAACTCTTTGATACAAGCCCTTTCATTGGAGAGACTCTGTTTGCTGTCTTCTATTTCCATATTTGGATTGATATTATTTTCTTTTACTTGTTACAATATGCAGTAAGTACCAAATTCATATTCTGCATCTTCACGGTTTCATCTTTGTATCTAATCATTTGAGAGAATGAGATATTTACATAGTACAGAATGTGCATAAATTAGTCCATGTTTCTTGTTACTGCTACAGAAATATCTGCAGAACCTGCAATCCATAGCTGCAAGAATTGAGGAGGAAAAGGAAAAACACTGAGCTGTGGATGTCCCACCGCATGCTTCGTTCGGACTTGAAGGCTCGGATTAGGCAGTTCAGACTGTACAAATGGAAAAAGACCAAGGGTGTCGATGAAAATGGGCTTATCAATGACCTTCCCAAGGACGTCCAAAGAGATTTAAAGCGGCATCTCTGCCTGGCTCTACTTTTCAGAGTAAGTGCATCTTTTAATTTTGTGTATGAATTGAACACTTGGTGGGTCATGTGTATTCTTGATTTGTTTCAAAAGCTACTCACCTTGATTTATTTTTACTAGTTAGATGCCAGGGGCTGAAATATTTGATGAACCGCTGTTGGATGCTATGTGTGATCGCCTCAAGAGAGTTCTTTATACTGAAGGTAGCTACATTGTCCTCGAGGGGTATCTGATTGAAGAAATCCTCTTCATTGTGCCAGGCAGACTTGAGAGTGTGAGCACAAATGGCGGAAGAAGTGGCTTCTTGATGAGAAATTTTCTTAATGGTGGCGATTTCTTTGGAGAAGAGCTTCTTCCATGGTCCTTAGAGGCCTCTTCATCTCATCTCATCTCAACTAGAAATGTGAAGGCCATGACAGATGCTGCCTTTGCTCTAATCTGGGCCATGACTCAAGTCTCTCGCTTCTCCTACCGTTACTCGACCAGATAACACGAACCCAAGGCGGCACGAGGGCGTCAGCTTGGCCCCATGGCCCGGCCTAAGGGAAAACGAGCAAGGCAAGGTTGGGAAACATGTGTCCGGAGGCACAAAGCGCGGGAGCCAAGCACTGACATGAGCTTAAGGCAAGTGCATCCTACTGACGCGCACAAGGGTCGTCACTGCACTCACGGCCAGGGGGCCTCAAAGGGCACTTGAGGCAACGGAATCGTGGGGAGAATGTCAAGAATATATAGCAAAGAGCCTCACGGCAAGTTTCCTAATCCGGGAGTGCAACAAGGATTCTACAAACCCAAGGAGTCCTATGTGAAGGGACTCCTGAAGCGTGGGACTCCTGGAAGTGAAGACTCCTACTCCTAAGCAGGAAAGACTCCCAAGCGGGCTGGACTCCTAGGCGGGAAGGTCTCTCTAGCGAGAAGACTCCTAAAGGGATGTAATTCCTAGGCTGGAGTGACTCCTACTGCGCGAATTTACACTGTGCATGTTTCTCTTATCTACCGTGACCCCAGAGCGGCTGATCAGGCTGTCATTTACTAAAGACTAGAGTTAGAGTAGGACTCTTAGTCATAATTGTATCGATTGCCTTTGAGCATCCCATATAAAGGGTCTCCAGATGCCCACTGTTAATCCATATGTTCCTGGAGTCGATCCACGTAAAGCATCGTTCCTCGAGACGCTGGAGCTCCTTTGATAAATCGTTTCAGATTTTAAGAGCCTAATAAAAACACTTAGCTCGGGAGAGAGTGCCCAGTTTCCTGTGTTCTAGAGAATAGTGAGGCATTGAGAAGGCTGGCCTAGCAAATCTTGTGGCACCCATTGAGCCAAAAAGAAGGCGTGTGACGCTGGTATCAGAGCTGGCGACGGCCAACGCAAGGATGACTGATGCGTCGCGTGAGCAAGTAGCAAGGATGTAGGCCGCAGGCAGGCACCTGTGTGTCCAGCTTGACGCGAGATAGCACAAGAATCGAGGCGACCCAATTCTTTCGACTCGGGATCGCCGATGCCGTCCCGCGACGGACCTACAGCCAGGAATCGATGGAGACCCGAGAGAGAGTCGCCAGGAACGGATTCGGGTCACCACGACCGAATGCAGATATGACCGAGGAGTTCGAGGAGCTGATCGTGATCTCTAGAGGGGGAGATCAGTTAATAAGAGAGCGCAACGGGTGCGTGGCATGCCATTTGCCGCAGATCCGCCCCGCATAGCGGTAGTACCAGAGCCTAAGACTTTTGTAAAGGAACGCAAAAGACTCGGAGAACTCCTCCGACACTGGAGCAATACCATCACGTCGAATACCCCGCGGTGAACAACGAGCAACCACTATGTATCTGGCTGTGTGATGCGCTTCTGGTATGACTCATCAGTTTACCCACGCCGTCGCCGGGCCGACCAAAGATCGAGCCGAGATCTTGAAAAGGAGCCGAAGGATCGCCTTACCCACGAACACAGCCGTGATGGCGAGGGAATCTCCGTTGTCCGGGCGCACCCGCCCGCCGACTACGTGAAAGAGTTTAGCTCGCTGGATCCTTGACATCAAGGACATGTTCGAAGTCGACAAGTTGTTCAACTTCATGTCCGGGTTGCAGGGATGGGCTCAAACTGAACTGAGGAGGCAAGGTCCAAGACTGGGTCACCCATGGAGGCAATGACTGCCTATCCGACTATGTAGAAAGATCCCTCTCTACTCCCATCCAAAAGTAAAGGCCACAAAGAAAGAGTCGAACCTAAGTCGATGGAAAGCTCCCCGCGAAAGTGGAGGCAAGGGTTGGAAGAAGCCGCAGGATACGCAAAGCAAGTGGTGAGAGGGCGCCTGGCCAAACTACCAGCCGTCTGATGTTTTATCGCGATGGGCCACATTTGTTTAGGATCGCTTCAAAGAAGGAGAAGCTCAATGCACTCGTGAGCCGAAGATCCGGAAGGAGAGCTGAAAGGCAGGCCCCTTACAAGAGCTAACCTCTCGCCTGTTGAATGCGATGCGGGCTGAGGTGACTCACAAAGGACTGATATATGTTGAGTTGTCGATCGAGCGCAAATCAGGCATCGCATGCGGCAACCTGCCACTTTGTGGGTCAACAAGGGAAGCAAACAGACTTTGCTTGAAGCTACAAGATGACAAAGAAGCTCAAAGCCGTAAATAGCCAAGCACAAGAGACGCATGGTATGGCGTAAGAACATGGCAATCTCGATGGGGATCGAAAGGCACGAGCAGACTTCCTAGCGTTCCTTTCGATGATTTTGATTTTTAGTATTGTGCAATGATTTTCTTCCAAAGAGCCAAGTAGCCTTTGGTCGCGCGACTTGAATGGACTGCTGGATCATGGATGAGAAGCGTACCATGCTTTGTGGCCTAGACAAGAAGTCGCCCCAAGAGACCTTCAGGAGAAGACCTTGTCCGCCTTGCAACTCGAGAAAGGCCTTAGGAAGGGCGAGCACACATATGCGATAATGATCGAGACCGCTTCCATGCGTCATGCTGCATGCCATAGCCCCCATAATCGGTGAGACGGTCGATGTGTTAAGTGCCTCCCGAAGCTGCCTAAGAAGTCGCCACCGAGAAGGCACGGATCATCGATAGAGCTCGCGCTGTGGTCGAGACCTCGCCAAGCTCCCATCTGGACGGTCCACCGTGAGTCGGAGAGCGCGAAGCGCTTGATCTGTTGCCGGACACGGTCCGTCCGCCTCCAAAGCTACCGTGATAATCTGGCACAAGCTGTATTAGCTGATGGACGCTTCGGATGTGTGTGGATTACCGGGCACCGAATAAAGTCACGATCAAGAACAAGTATCCGACACCGTCATGAGTCACCGACCGATCGAGCAAGGTCGAGTACTTCACCGCCATCATGATCGGATATCGCGCGCGCGCGGGTCATGAATTGCGGCAAAGACTACATGTGTAACTCGCATGGAAGTTTTGAATTTTTAGTTATGCCTTTGGTTTGACTACGCTCCCGCTTACATTTTGTAACCTCATGAATGATCCATTCGACTCTCCGGATTCATTCAGAAGTGTATACTCGACGCATATAGTATCTACAAATGACTTCGCTTAGAAGATCACGTGGTACACCTTTGAGGATGGTGCTTGGCTGCATCGAGGCGCAATCCGCCAGGCTGTCACAGTAGAAAGAAGTGTGAGTTTGCTCGTAATTCGAGATCAAGTTTTGGGGTCATCCGACGCAAAGTCCGAGATATGACGGACTGTGCGGGCGGCGCACTGAGATTGGCCACCACTAAGGTGACGTAACTGATCGCTCCTCGGCTTAGCAACCACTACTAGGAGATTTAAGACTGGCTATTCCAGCTGAGACTACCGACCTTTTGAAAAAGAGAGTAGCGGGAATGGGATGCAGAGTGCCAGTCGCTTTCCGTGGCTCAAAGCATTTAGATCACCTCGTGAGCTTCTGCCAGATCGCCCGACATGGAGTTGCCGTTTTTCAAAGTGCATTGACGATGCCTGACAAAATTCTAGGTGGAGTGTCAGGCAAGAAGGGCATCCAAAGAGCCTTTGAGAGTCGGTTGAATGCAAAGGAGGAAAGGTACAAACATGAGAAAGAGATGACCGCGGGTCATCCATCGCTTCAGACTGGAAGCACTACTTTGTCGGGAACCTGGGCTTCGTAGTGGATCGACAATGTTGCTAACACTTCACAACTCGTAATAGCTTACTCGCTACAAGCTCGATGGCAAAGAGTTCTTGGTCGACTTTGACTTTGTGTGTGGGTGCACAAGCTCTGCCGACACAAATCCAAGCGGCTGACGCTTCTGAAAGCAGAAGGAAGCAGGTTGTGTGGATCGCTTGAGCCTGGGCCAGACAGATTTCAAACAAATGAAGTTAGGACTGTAGTCACAAGACCAACGTATCGTGTCGGTAGAGCAGTGAGAGATGGCACCACGAGGCGCATACCGGCTCGAGAACGCCGTTTTACTCGCAGAGAAGTTATATGTGCCTCTCTGTTGCAATGGCATTTTATCGCTCGGCGAGACACATGATACAAGATGGCCGGTCACCCAGAGAGGAGAGCTTGGCACTATTGCACCCGCTCTTTTCATCGCCTAAGATGAAGGAAGACGTGCAAGCATATCAAGACATGCCATGTTTGCTCAAGTTGACAAGAATCGAGCTTTAAGAAGGAAGTCGGATTGTTACAAACTCGTCCATTCCAGCAGAGAAACCATGGCAAAGGTGTATCGATGGATCATCGTTGGCTCAAAGTAGAGTGGGCTTTTAATGCTTTAGTGGTGGTACATGTGTTCTCCAAGTACTGTCTTCATCCCACAGTGAGTGTCCAACAAGAGGTACAGACATCTTCTTCAAAGAATGTTAGAACATTTCGATGCCTAAGACATAGTAAGCGATCGAGATACGCGGTTTATGTAAAAGTGCTGGGCTGAGCTGCTCAAGATGTAGGGTATAGAATGCAAGTTCTCGATTGCGAATCACCCAATCGATGGTCACAGAGAGTGAATCAAGTGCTAGAAGAGTATTCGCGCTTACTGCGATGCCTCTCGTAAAAATCAAGTTGAACTCTCTAGAGCCTACGCACTCGCCCTACAATCAAATGGGTTCACCACGTGCATGAGCCCTTTTGAGGTAGCACCTGGTTCTGTTTCACAGACTCGACGTATCGCTGGTCGAGCAACCCGGACGTAGCTGCTAGCCCAATACAGACAAGTTTGCAAAAGTCTCTAAGATTTGCTCGACGGCTTCGCAGACAATTTCAGAGTAAGGCAAGTAGACGCATGAAGAAGTATGACAGGCGTGAGACCTCCGAATTTGAGCAAGGGGACATGGTTCGTTGGAGCACCCCTGATCCGAAAAAGATCAGGAACAAGGCCGTAGAGGTTTGATTCCAACACGATGGACCCTTGAAGTTGCGGGAAGCGTATATGAACGTAATCTATAAACTAAGCTACTGGAGAGGTTGAAGCTTCACCCGACATTCCATGTAAGCTTCTTGAAGCCTTATCACGTGATCCTGGGCCCCGACGTAGTGCGCTAAAGCGAACCCGCCTCATGGTTAGAGTCAGTTCAAGAAAGATCGCAAGCATCCTCGTGATAAAGACAAACCAAGAACAAGTGACCGAATACTTGATTCATCGGGAAGGGGGACGCCCGCCGAGGCAAGCTGGGAAAAGGGTGCCAGACATGGCGTCAAGATCGATCCTCGAGTACGCCACGTCGGGTCAACGAGACGTTGAATTTCCAGCGGGGAGAGTTTGAGCCACCACTAGATAACACGAGTTCCGTGCGGCACGAGGGCGCCGTCGCCCCACGGCCCGCCAAGGAAAACGAGCAAGGCAAGGTCAGGAAAACATGTCCCGGGAGGGCACAAAGCGTGAGCCAAGCACGCACATGAGCCATGCAAGCAAGTAATCCTACTGGACGCGAGCTAAGGATTACACAAGATCACTGGCTAGAGGGGGTCCGGGGCGGGCACTTCGAGGCAAACGGAATCGGGAGAATGTCGCACATAGCAGAGAGCTCACGGTAAGTTTCTAACCCGTGCGCATGAGGGCGTCGCTTGGGCCCCATGGCCCGCCTAAGGAAAACGAGCAAGGTAAGGCAAAAACATGTGTCCCGGAGGCACAAAGCGTGAGCCAAGCACGCACATGAGCGGAAGGCAAGCAAGCTGACGCAAGCACGTTGGCTGTCACTTCGCACTCACGGCTGTAGGGGGCCGGGGGCGTGGCACTTGAGGCAAACAGAATCAGTGTGGGGAATGTCAGCAATATATAGGCAGAGAGCCTCGGGGCGGCAAGCCTCTAACTGGCAACAAGGATTCCTACAAACTTGGCAGTCCTATGTGAAGGACCTCAGCGGTGTGACTCCCAAAGGAAGACCCTACTCCTAGGCTGAAAGACTCCCAAGCCGGTCGGACTCTAGGCTGAAGGTCTCTCAAAGCAGAAGACCCCAGCGACGTACTCTTAGCTGGGAGGACTCCTAATGTGGTGGAATCAAGGTACTGTATAGGAGTTTCATTCGGGGCCAGACTCCTGGGAAATGGAAGGATCAGGTCAAGTCATTTGATCGGAAGACCAGAGTTGTAGACCCCAGAATACACTATATCAGACTGCCCTCAGGCATCCTATATAAAGCCCGTGCCCACTTGGTTAATTCATATGTTCCGGGAGTTGATCCACGTAAGCTACTTATTCCTAGACGCTGGGAGCCTCATAAATTGTCTCAGATTTTAGCAGCTAATAAAATACGAGTTGGGGAGAGTGCCCCATAAGCCTTGTGTTCGAGAGAATAGTGAGGCATTGAGAAGGCTGGCCTAGCGGGTTCCTAGGCGCCGTACACGAGCCAAAAAGAAGGCGTGTGACACCTACCATGTCCATGTCTTCAATCCTCTTCAAAGAAAGAAGCTTGTGCAGAGTCTCAAGCAAGTCGTTTTTCATCAACTTACCATATATCAGCTTCTCAAATCAAATTGTTTCCATTTCTATAATCCATTTTAATGGATGTTCTTAAAATCTCCTTACTTTTTCAGTCCTCGCTCAAAAATGGAGAACATGGTCATTATACAAGGAATGGGCTAAAGGCTACTTGAAGAGGAAGCTAAATAATGCCTCTACGTAGCTGCGTAAGATAAGCCGCAAGAAGCTTTGTTGGTGCAGGAACCTCTACAACACCAACCGCCACTAATTATGCAACGAGGCTTCACGCCAATATGTCGAGTCTGAGTCACGATGGTGGCAAGAGCTAGGTTGCCCTCAAAGACCCCGTCACCGCATCCTTAGCCCGATCTCAGAGTTATTCTCATCATCACTTAGTTTAGCCCAAAGTAATGCTAATTGTGATGACTAGGTTAGCCCAAGGTGCCATGATTATAAGTTAATAAGTATGGATAATATCTTAATTGGTAGAAAGTTTATTTTAGATTGAACCGAATATGAATTTACGAGGGCTTAGATTCAAAAATCGATAATATTATACCCATATGGAACCTATGATCCATGAGGTTCCTTACAAAACGCTTTACAAAATTTTAGTTATGCATGAATGATATGCAGGTGACTTTAACTCAAGAGGGAACAAAAAAAGAAAGGAGAAAAGAGATGTAAGACTCGAGAAATTCCAATTTTTGGAAAAATGGTAAAATCGTAATTTCGGTAAAAATTCCTAAATTTATTATCTAGATCTCGGATGGTGAAACGGATTTCACCGTTGGAATCTTCTTGTGAAATCTAGCTACCACGTTGAATTTCGTCGACCTCGAGACAATCTAATTTACACGCTGGCAGATCGAGTCGCGCTCTTAAAATCCATCGATGCGACAAAGTCACATGCATACACGTTATGGGCTAATGCTGTACGAGTAGAGAGATACCTAAACGGAAGCCGTGATAGTGCCAAACGGCAAAAATTCAGAATAGCGGACAAAATCGCATTATTGAAATTGTTAAGTTGGATAATAAGACTAAAATTGAATAAGAGACTTCATCTTCTCAAATTGGTATGAGAAAACGTGAAAAGAAAAAATAAGAAAAGACGCGTACGCTAACTGCTTAGCTGGAGGCATGTTGCTTCTCTCTACCCTTCAGAATCCACTCGGGATTCTTCAGACAAGAAGGAACCGTTTCTACGCGAAGAGGTTTCACGCACGGCTCCGCCAAAGGGGTTTTATGGAGCCTGGCCAAACTCGAGCAGATGAGCTTTATCCTCCTCGGGTTTAAGCACTTTATTTAAGTGTTTTATAACGTTTCTCTGATGGTAATTATACCTTTAAACGACCGCTTCGACCACGCGCTGCTGAATTGAGGAGTGAAAATTTTGAAACTTCCATCGACGCCCATGACCGCCACGGACTGTTTTGGGTTGCTAGTTTGTGCATTTATGCTATAAATGATGCTTTGATGTGTATAAGGCCGGAAATTGCCGTGAAATTCGGGTTCACAAAGTGAACTGATGATTGGTGAATTGCCGGAAACAGTAACCCGAGGGTTTCACTGTTCCCGATAATAGTGTTCACAAAATAATTTTTGTGAAATAATGTGTTTTGTTGAGTAATTCAAATCGAATTGCTCGTATTTGATAATTAGCCCAAGTGAGCTAATTTTTTGTGTAATGAATTGTGAAATTACATGACATGTTTGTGTGATTTAAATTATGTGAATATATGCATTTATTATATATTTTACATGTGTTATATAATCAGACAACTATTACCATGCATTCCATATGCACCGGGGCACCCTAGAAAATTAGGTGTGAGTGCATGATGTGATTCTCGAGAATGGTTTCTGAGGGTCACTAAATAATAATAATTATCTGGAGGGTAGTCCATATAAAATATAAATCGCTCTGAGTCGGCTCAATTGATATACACTGAGGGTTGTCCACTAAATATAACATCTAGTTCTTGGCCCACTACTTATATCAAAGGGTTGTCCATAAATAAAACAAACATCTTTGTTGAAATAAGGTTTCATAATGCGGGCTTAGGCAAGTGTGAGGGAGTTCGTGAGGACTCCTGGATAAGAGTTGATTCATATAGACATTCAAGTAGGATCAATGATTACTTGAATGTGTTTTCATCGAGCATTTAATACGACTAAAAGCGAGAATTTCACCAGTATGGATTCCACTACCGGAAGATACCACCCCTCGCCGCGGATATTATTTTCGTGCACAAAGAAATAAGACGGCGAGATCGCCATCATGTAGACCGCCAAGAAGCCGTCGTGACTTTGGTTTTATTATGTATGCATGTATTAATTCGAATTTTGATATATGTTTGTATAAAGTGAATTATCAACTCAACCATGAGATATGTATTTGCTTGGATATATTGGTCGAGTGATGACGCAGGGCCCAAGTGGCCATTATTTACTCTCATTCGACTCTATGTGACGGCTGATGTGTCAGGACAAAGTTATGTAATTAAGGGTGAGCTCCGCATAAAGGAGATTCTTGCCCGACAAGGAGAGATGCCCGTCACTCGACATTCACGAAGTGTTTCCGTGGCTGACGGTAGTCACAACAGACTCCCGGATTTGGGGCTACAAGAGATGAGATGAAAGTACAAGTCCTGTGGCATTGAGACTGGGATCGAATTCGCATAAGGATCGATCATGTGTTTTCGCTAGGTGTTTGCCATTTTCGAGATGATTTCAAGAAAATGACTGGACTAAGCTGCGTAGAATCATACAATGGAAGCTCAGAATCGCACAATTAAATACAATGTATAATAAATCTATTTTCATCACCCATTACTAACCCAGTATGCAGAAAATCTTCTAGAACTACGCGACCTTCCGCCTATTCTCTACATGACGATTCAAGGCAGGGCGCACCGTCAATAAAAAAAGAAATTAGAATGGTAATCCAAAACACCAAACCTTACGCTTCGCTTCTCTCAAGGTGTTTTTTTTTCTAACGAGATTCTCAATCTCTAAATACGTAAACTTTAAACCCTCGAGGCTAGTAAGCGCAGATTTATAAACCGGCTAACCTTAACTCTCCTATGGTTTTATAACACTGGGCCCAATAAATGGGCTTCTTCTTGTATCTTAATAATCAAGAACAGCTCACATCTAATGAGCTAGCTTGGGGATCCTATGGCCCATTATTAATTAAGGTTCTTGATCAACGGTCTAGATTGCTTCTGGAGCATAAATCCAATAGTTTGGGGGTTTGTACTGTGAGATGGTGAAGAAAGGGATATTTCCGTGATGGGAACAGAATACACCTACCATCTCATGTAATTTGAAAGAGACTGAAGAAAGAAAAAGTTAATTGAGATGATTAATTTATCATGTTCTATTATATACCAATATGCTAATAGAACTCTTCTTATTGCATCACAAAGTAAGAGACTTTCCCTATTACTCAAATAACCAAGAGACATATCCTAATAAGAAAAAAATTGTATAATATGTTACAAATTGAAGCCACCTCTATTGGGTTTTCTAGATATTCAAACATTCAAGGTAAAAAACAAGCAAGACTTTGAAGCTTCTATGTATAGAAACTTATGGGCTGTTAGCAAAAACCCTTAGAAATATAATTTTGAGGTTGATCTGGACTTTTAAATCTAGTTTTTTTTCGCTTCAAACTGACTATAAGACTTAGTTAATGTACAAATTTAATTTCAATATTTCAGGCTTCTATGTAAGTGCCAACTTGGTATACCAGAAAAGGTTTAGGTACTACTTTGCTTGTTCTATTTTGTTGATTTTATGTCGTAGCATGTGTTGCATGGGAACAAACTTTCTTTGAGCATTTTTCAGAAGCTTATAATTATAATAATAAACCTGAAAAGTACTCCCCATTCCACAGTATGTTAGGGAAATGGGATTGCATCTGTGACTTGTTTCATACTCATACCATTTGAAGAAAATTTTCTAACTCTAAGCACTCAAATTAAGTGTACCATCCATTAACAAATGTCAACTTGACTTTATAATTCCCCTTCCCCGATGTTGGTCATATGGTGTAAATGAGTCAAGTTATTAGTGAGCTACTCGAGTTCGACTCGTAAAATACTCGAATTCGATTTGGAGTTAATCGAGTCGAACACAAGTAGCTTATCAAGTCGAGTTTGAATATCACAATACCAGATTCGAGCTGCTCGCGAGCTTAATCGAGCTTTACTTTTTTATTAATTGAGTTGAACTCAAGTTGAGTTTTAGTATAATTATTGATTTAATTTTTTAATCAAGGTAATTGTTTAAAAGGGACGAATCCCAACAAGAATTGTAATACTAACTTCTTTCATTGAAATCCAAACACAAGTATAAAAAGACACATTTTCTATTGTAAAAATAATTTTGGACATTGACTTATAAATGTGGGGGATTGAATAAAATGACCTTGGACATTTTGTTATCATGTTGGGAGATTTATCTTTACACTTTTAGGGACATTTTTGTCCAAAACGAGACATCTTCAAGATTACTTTTATAAGAAGTTAGTTTTACAAATAATTTTTGTTTTATCCATTTTAAACCAATTTCTCCTTTTTAATTTATTCAAGTTTTATCGAGTAATGTTTGAGAAGCTCAACTAATTTTCGAGTCTACTTTCAAACATTTGGGCTTGATCGAGTTTGAGTTTCGAGTTTTTTAATCAAGTCGAGATCGAGCTTGGCTCTGTATCAATTCATCTCGACTCGATTACACCCCTACTTGGTCATGGCCGCCTAGGAAACTTGAAAATCTTACTCATCAAAAATAAAAAAAAGGGAACACAATTTGAAATCTTGGTCTGGAATCTGAAGGCCTGAGCTGCAGCAAGTCAGCAACAGAGTATCATATTCTGAATCTTGGATTAAACACGGAGGATTATTTTTCTTTTGGAGTTTATGTTTGCTTGTGATTTACCCATAATTTTAGTGCTTGGCTGACCTTTGGTATTGTCAAGTAAAAAAATTATTTTAGTGTTAAGACTCCTGCTAATATCAAATTTTCTGTAGAAATTAATTTGAATCATTAAATGCTGTTTAGCCTGATCAGTCAAAGGGAATTAAATAAAATATTGTGTAGTGTTGGAGAATAATTCAAAGTTGAATCACATAGGTTCCTACTTGGTAGGAGTTTTAAATATTTATTTATTTTATTTTATTATTATCTAGTGGGTTGTTAGTTTTTTTTGTTATCATTTCCATGATTTTAGCCTTTGACGAAGTAGTAGAGTTACTCTTGTAGCCTATTTAAAAGACATTTGCATTTAATAAAAAGAGTGTGAAGTGTGTTACGTGGGTAGTGCAAAATTATTTTTCTCTCTAAAATTCCCAACATGCAGACGTAGCACTCATGATCTTGAGGACCCGTGAAAGAGAATAACTTTCTCTTTCCATTTGCTACTCTTTTCACCACCGGTTTTTGATGGTGAAAATTATCATGTATGGGTTGTCAAAATAAAAGTCACTGAGATATCTGCTTATATAGTAATGAAGTGAAAGCGGAGGAGAAGAAGTCGACAAGGGCTTAGACTCACGGAGAAAAAGCCTGTTGCCGGAAGAAGTCGCCGAGGAAGGCAAAGATCAGTTCCTAGAGCAACAACAAGAAGTCCATCGACATTTACCTGAGATCCAAACTTACGTTTGGTGCTTCCTGGAGAACTGGCGAAAATAGCTGTCTCCGAGGGAACCAAGGCTGTGACCAACTAGTTCTTGAATGTGATTGAAGAGGAAACACTATTCTAGTTGGTGAGAAGTGCACCAGAAAAAAATTTGGTGAGAAGTTCACAAAAAAAAAAAAATTTGGAGAGAAGTGCTCCATGAAATGAATTTGATTTTTTGAAGAGAAGATGCTTCATCAAGTTGAAGGAAGTATTGATTGTGATGAGAAGTGCATCATGAGTAGAGCTAGCACCCAAGTGCTGGCCCGTCATCATTCGGTTTTTTCGGGCTGTAATTTTAACAACCCAAATCGCCTAAACCGTGCCTGGCCGGGCCAACAACTTGGCTACAAAAATTCGGTCGGCAGGTCGCCATACCAAGTTGGGCTATATTGTCGGCCAATTTACCTGCTGCCTATAATTTAATCTACAAATTTCGACCCTAAATCGTATGAATCGAGCTAGCCCACCAGGTTGGGCCAATTTTGCCACCTCTAATCATGAGGTGGAGAGAAATGCTTCACAAATTCAGCATCGAGAGACGCGCCCATGAAAAAATATATATATATATATATATATATATATATATATTCGCAACTTTGAATCAAGGGGGAATGTTGGAGAATGATTCAAAGTTGAATCACATAGGTTCCTACTTGGTAGGAGTTTTAAATATTTATTTATTTTATTATTATCTAGTGGGTTGTTAGTTTTTTTTGTTATCATTTCCATGATTTTAGCCTTTGATGAAGTAGACAAGTAGTAGAGTTACTCTGAAATTTATTTAAAAGACATTTTGCATTTAATAAAAAAGATGGGCGGTTGCGCATGTGGGTAAATAAGAAAATTATTTTTCTCTCTTCTTGAAATTTCCAACATGGTACTATACTTGAAATTTCCCAACATGCAGACACATACATTTTCCATCTTATATTGCCCAGTGACCAATCCACGAGTTTTGTCCCAAAATAATACATTTTTAAAAAAAATAATAATAATTTAATAAGTTTTTGAAAATAATGCCTAAACTAGTGCTTAAAATCGTAGTTGGTGACTATGCCCAAACTTCATGCCCAAACTACAGCATGGTGAAGTCACCTGGAGTTGCATTTGATTATGCTGAAGTCATTTTCAGTTTCTATAGTTTAGAGCATATATGAAGGACAGCGACCGAGCTTAATTAGTTTCTATAGTTTAAAGCCCTACTTCATCATCAACATCCTATCAATTTCACCCCTCCCCCAGGTGTGTATCATTTTCCAGCCACTGAATCATGATAAAAAATTATAGCTTTGCAAATTCAATGTGCTCTGCTTAATCTGGTCCAGGTAGTTGTTTTTATTGTCAACCCGCGATTGAAAAGCCCGGTTTCGTTCATTAGGAAGGACTTGTTGAAGTTTGTTGTTCACTCCCAATTAGTGCCAAGACTTGTCCGGATCTATCCCATATATAAAGAAGTGACTACAACTTCTGGCATGCTTATCCAAAAGGCATGGGTTGGTGGCTGGTGCTGCTATCAACCTCTTCTTCTATATGCTAGCCAGCCATGTGAGTTTACGTTTTTTTGTTTCAAACCTTTATTACTATATACTCATAGCTATGAGTTATTACTTCTAAGCTGGCTATACATTGTTGTTCACTTTGTTAAAAACTTAGAACTAATTACTTCCATTTCTAGTGATGGTCTCTTCGTTCCTCTTTTGTTTCTCTGCGATTTTGTGCTCATTGAATCCATATATGTACTAGGTAGTTGGCGGAATTGGTGTGGGGCGCATAATTTGAGTACTTCATATTTATATTGTGGAGGAGACCGTGCACACAATGACCCTGCTGAGCGATACGCGATTCTGAAAGCTTCTTGCCCTCTTACTGAACCAGATGAAATTGAAGATTCCACATTTTTTAACTTCGGAATATTCGTTAAGGCTCTTCAGTATCGGGTTGTGGAAACAAGAGATTTTCCATGTAAGTTTTCTCATTGCTTTTGGTGGGCTCTGCAAAATATTAGGTCTGTGCATATACACGAGTCTTGTAATCTATGTTGTTTTCGTCAATTGAATTGGTACAGTTGCCATTTCCAACATTATAAGTAATTGTTTATTGTTTTATTTTACAATTCTCCGGGTTCAAACCTTGAGACAAGCCCTTTCATCGGAGAGGTTCTATTTGCTGTCTTTATTTGGATATTTGGGTTGACATTATTTTCATTACTTGTTGGTAATGTGCAGGTAAGTACGAAATGCATATTCTGCATATTCACAGTTTCATCTTTGTATGTAATCATTTGATAGAATGAGATATTTACATGGTACAGAATGTGCATATGATATTCCTGGATTGGATGAGGTCTGTTAAGATTACTTTATTCCATGGTTCTTGGACCTGCTACAGAAATATCTGCAAAACCTGCAATCCATGGCTGCTAAAATTGAGGAGGAAAGAGAGAAAAGGAAAAACAGAGAGGTGTGGATGTCACAAAGCATGCTTCCTGAGCACCTGCGGATTTGGATTAGGTGGTATAGAGAGTACAAATGGAAAAAACCAAGGGTGTTGATGGAATTGAGCTTATCAATGACCTTCCCAAGGACCTCAGACGAGACATAAAGCAGCATCTCTGTTGGGGTTTACTTAGGAGAGTAAGTGCATCTCTAAATTTTGTCTATGAATTGCATATTTGTTCATGATGTGTATTCTTGATATGTTTCAAAAGCTACTCACTTGGATTTATTTTGTTTGTTAGGTGCCAGTTGTTGGAACATTTGATGCAATACTGTTGGATGCAATGTGTGATCGCCTCAAGACGGTTCATTATACTGAAAATAGCTACATTGTCCAGGAGGGGGACCCAATTGATGTACTACTTTTTATCAAGCGAGGCAGACTAATTAGCATGAGCACATATGATGGAAGCGGTATCTTCTTCAATCGTATTCATCATAAGGCTGGCGATTTCTGTGGAAAAGAGCTTCTTCCATGGGGCTTGGAGAGCCAGTCCTCTTCATCTTCATTTCAACCCATCTCTACCAGAATCGTGATGACCCTGACAGAGGTTGAAGCGTATGTTCTAACAGCTCATGACTTGTAAATCCTGTTCACAGAAAGCAGCTTCTGCAGAGTCTCAGGCATATTGTTTTTCATCAAGTTACAAGATACTTTTATGATTGTATTCAAACACAAATGAGTCTCCCTAATAGGATGTGCTTAATTGAAATCTCCTCCTTAGGAACCTCCATAACCCAGCTGCTGCTAACTACGCTTCGAGGTTTTCTGCCCAAATGCTAAGTTTCTTGAGGCACAATGGTGGCAGCAGAGCCGGATTCCCACAAGGATACCAGACCCTGCTGCCTCTAGGGCCAAGTGAACCTCAACTTACTGTCTGAAGCTAGTGAGTTATAATTTCAGCTTTAACTGGGACATAAGTTAGAATCCTTTTTTTCAAACATGATGGTAATGTAGTTCTCTCTAAAATCCAACCTATTATCATTTAATGAGTGAAAGAAGATTTAAGTGAACTTCGTTTCTGGATGTTGTAAAGATACACTGGTCCCGGGGATCTAAATATTTATAGTCGTCACCATATCTATAGAGAAGGTAATAGATCTGTGGATTATCTCACCAAGAAAGGTCTTGGCATTATAGATTCAAGAATTTGACTCTAAAATTTCCCTAAGGATGTTATGTGAATTAGTTTTGTAGATTATTTTGGATCTTTATCCAATCTCCTTTATAACCCTAGAGTGTTGTAGTTTCCCTTCATGGAAAAAAAACACTGGTAGCTTAGACTAAGTGGACAAGATAAATGGCTCCATAGGAAGATCTCAAAGCTTAGATTAGAATTTGGCATCACTAGCATAGTTGGAATTTATATGCCATGTTTGGATCTTGAGCCTGATTGCCACATAGATGATATAATATTAATGCTTGTATGACGAATAATGTAAAACAGACATCCAAATTTGAGTACTTCGTATTTATATTGTGGAGGAGACTGAATCACTAATAATGACCAAGGAACGACGTATTTCTTGAATGCTTCTTGCCCTCTTATTGAACCAGATGACATTGAAGATTCCGCAGTTTTTAACTTTGGAATATTCATTAAGGCTCTTGGGTTTCGGATTGAACGCTTCCATGGAGTTTGAACAGAGAGAACCAGAGAGTAATGAAAGATTTATTTTATTTATCTAACCCACACACCTCCAAAATGATTTGTACAATATATATATAAAGAAGAGTAAAACAACCTAACAAATTCGGTTTAGCCTAACTAACTCTAACAACATCTAGAATAATCACATATTCTACAGCCCCCCCTTAAGTTAGGGTTGGGGAAGGATCAAACAACCCTAACTTGGAACATAGAAAATGAAACTGGGGAGTAGACAATGCCTTGGTAAATAAATCTGCCACTTGAAGACGTGAAGGAATATGTTGAGGGTGAATGAAGCCAAGCTTAAATTGATCACGAACAAGGTGACAATCGATATCCAAGTGCTTAGTGCGCTCATGAAAAACAGGGTTAGCAACAATATAAGGCCAGTTGATTATCACACCAAAGAGGTATAGGGAGAGGAACAGTGATATCAAAATCACGAAGTATATACGATATCCATAAGAGTCATAAACAAGTGGGAAGCAAGGCCCTAAGATCGCCTCAAACGATGAACGAGAAACAGTGGCTTGCTTCTTAGTTTTCCAAGATACAAATGTCTGACAAAGGAAGATACAATATCCCGTAAGAGAACATCTAGTTTCAGAGCAAGAGGCCCAATCAGCATCACAGTAAGCTGATAATTGTAGATCATTATTGCTGGATATAAAAATACCAGTAGATGGAGAGAGCTTGAGATAACGAAGTAGATAAAGAGCTGCATCCCAATGGGTTTCGCGGGATAAACTGTGTCAATGAAGGTCAAGGACAAATGTGATATCCGGACGCGTCATCAGAACATATAAAAGGCGTCCAATAAGGCGTCGATAACGTTTCAGCTCACCCATGAGAGGAGAATTGGTAGAGAATTTGTGACCTCTTTGTATGGGAGTAGGAGCAGTCTTTCGGATGCAGGAGGCCAACATCAGTAGGAATATCCAAAGACATATTTGCTGGTGTAGAAACAGCCTTAGGATCATGCACCCTAAGCCTGCAAAATATTTAGCGTAGCCAAGGCCCTGATGCTGAAAAAATCAAATGAAGGAATCGTTTAACCTGCAGTATGTCATTCTCATTGGTGCCAGTGATGAGCACATCATCAACATAAACTAGCAGTGCCAAAAATGAGGTAGAAGAGCGCTTAATGAAGAGACAATGATCATGTGCAGATTGAGCAAAACCAAATTGAGTAAGTTTGGAACAAAATTCCAGATTCCATTGGCAGGCTTGTTTTAACCATAAAGAGACGACGTAGTTTACATACTAATTCGGGGAAGCTTTAGTGTAGCCAATGAGGAAGCATGTAGACTTCTTCGTGAAGAGAAACTATGAAGAAAGCATTGTTGATATCCAATTGATGAATAGCCAAGCTTTGGTAGTAAAGCAATGGTGAAGAATAAATCTACGCAACAAGTTTAGCCACAGAGAAAAACGATCATTGTAATCAATACCTCAATTTGATGGTAGCCTTGCTACTAACCGTGCTTTCAAATCACAACAAAGACTCATCAGGTGAAGTTTAGTTTCAGACACCATTTGTGAGCCACCGAGACTTCATCAGAGGGAGATAAGTAAGATCCCAAGTGATTTTTGTTCCAGAGCATGAAGTTCGCCTATAGCCTGTAACCAGCGGGTATCTTGAGAAGCTTGCTTATATGAAGTAGGTTCAGAAATGGAGGAGATGTTTGCCGAGAAGGAAACATAAGATGGGTCAAAGATGGGATGAAAAAAAGAAGAAACAGGAGCTTGAACCGAGCACTGTGAGAAGAAACAAGAGGCCGGAGTGGAAGCAAACGGATCTAAAGTCTGGAGCAGCTGCTTCTGTGGCGCGGAGGCGGGTACCGCTGTCAGGAGCCGTGGATTGAGTGGGACGGAGGGTGGTTGAGCAAGAATAGGTGGAGGACGGAGTAGGAAGAATGTGTGTGAGATGTGTTAGGAATAATAGGTGTAGGGTGGGAAGAGGTTGGGATGTCAAAGAAGGGTGGTTGGGGGAGAGAATCTGACTGGGTGATGGTGTTCTTGAAAAGGAAAATGTGTCATGAAATCCTGACATCCTTAGAGACAAATATATTATGCGTGGAGAGACTATGCTTAAATGCCTTTTGGCTAGGGGAAAGACCAAGAAAGATGCAGCGGGTGGCACGAGGGCTGAATTTATCCCTATGAGGTTGTGTGATGGTGGCAAAACAAAGACAACCAAAGACCTTGAGTAGGTCATAGGTAGGGGGTTTCGGATATAAACGTTCAAAGGGGGTTTTCCAAGAAAGAAGAGATCAAGGCAAACGATCGATGACCGAGGTCACGCACGAGAACGCATGACCTCTAAAATGGACTCCTGGGCGGAAGCTTTGGAACATTAAGGAACTACTGTAATAAGGAGGTGGCGATGTTTCGCGCTCAACAATGCCATTATGTTGAGAGTATAAGGACAACTACTTGATGAATGATGCCATAATTAAGAAGTGTTTTAAAACGAAAAGCAAGGAATTCACCACTATCACACTCGCATCAGCCTTAACACGGGTTTTAAATTGAGTAGGAACCATGGTTAGAAATTTTGAGAATATGTGAAATACATCAGTCTTATGATGTAGAAGAAAGGTCTAAGTAGCTCGGCTAAAATCATCCACAACAGTAAGAAAAAAACGTGCCCCAGTTAAAGATGAAATTTGATAAGGGCCCCAAATATCAACATGTAAAATATCAAAACAATTTGAAGTACGAATAGTGCTTATAGGAAATGGCAGCCTAGATTGCTTGGCCAAAGGACATATATGACAAAGAGGTGATTGTACAGGAAGATTTGTACATATTGTAAGTGATGAAGTGTCCCATAAGAAGCATGACCTAAGCGTTGTGCCAAAGAAGTGATATACCATCGGGCCAGTATTATTATGCTAGCAAAATGCTGAAAGTAGAGTCAATCCGAAAGTCGGATCGGATCGAGAATATGGGAGATGGTCGATGCTTCACCACCCGCCACTAAGTGCTCGCCTTCGTGTCCGTGAAATGCAATTGTGCCAGATAAAATTTGAAAATAATATCGAGGTAAGTATACTAGTTCGGAACCGAAGGAGATTAAATTGGAATTTCTGGGGATGTGAAGGACATTATGGAGTTCAAGAGTAGTAATGAGGGACCACAAGGTCACTGCATCGAACTGAGATTCGGGAACCATCGTGCAAGGATACTCAGATAAGGCTACCAGAATCGCAGTGGTTGACAAGTAAAGAGAATTCTGAGCACATATGAGTAGATGCTCCTGTATCCACTATCCAAGTCCCAATATTAGAGGAATTCTAAGTGTTAAATGCATAGCTTGAAGGAATACAAGGAATACTGAAGAAAAATGTCTGGATGAGCAAATGGGCCGTAGACTGCTGACGTTGATTTGTGGTCGATGCGGTCACGCAGAAGATGTGTCAAGTATTCGAGAGGAGTCTCATGTGTGTGGACTTTGTATTCATGTACCCGGTCGGGACGCCATGGAGACCAAGCGAGTGTCCACTCACACTGGTATATTGTACCACCCAATAGATCACTGTTGTGAAATTGTTTCTTTGGGATCAGATTGGGAATTATATCTTTAGCGAAGAATGAATTTGATTCTGAGTAGGTCCCTTGGATGATCGGTCACGAGGATTCCATTGTGACTCTTTGGTTTGGTGAAAACGTCGAATTAAGCAGACGGTATTTTCAAGATTTTCGGTGAATAGATTAGAAACTTCTCATTGTTTTCAATTCTAAGTACCATGGAGTAGACTTTGTTTGCGAAGAGGCGGATCTAAATAGTATTTGACTTGAATACCATCAAAAGACTCATTTAATCCCATAGAGTGCAGTGAGTTAAGTTATTAGAGGATATTATGTGTTGATACAAGTACATAGTCGGCATGAAGCGGAGTTAGAGACAATAAGATTAAGTATAAATATGATTTTTTTAATTTTGGTATAATATTGGCTGCTCATTGTTTAACCAGGTTCATTCTTGCTCTTTGAATGCGGTAAATGAGGACCATTACACTCTCGAATCTTTCTGAAGTTCATCCTGATTCTTTTGCGGTATTTGTATAGAAATGCATCCACAATATCTTTGGAAATACTTTTTGTTTAAATCAGTCGCTCTCTTGTGCATTTCTCAAACATGGCTGTATTCTTTGGAGTTCATATCATTTTGTATGCAATTTACCATTGACAAGAACGTAAGCACGCGGCAATCAAAGGCGATCTTCGCTCGATCGACTCCAAGTAAGGTAGTTGAGGATCGATTGAGAGAAGCGATAACCAAAACCATACTAGGATTATCAGAATTGTGCAGAAACATTGAACGAATTGAGCCATATCCTCTGTTTTGGAATCGACATCATTGTCCAAGATCCCTAATATGGACACTCCACCGTTTCGAGAAGCCATTAGGACTTGATGAAAAGAATGAAGAAGAAAAGAGATCCCACGATTCCTTGTGTTGTAGCTACCTGACTTGCTCACGATACCATGAACACTTCATAGGGTTTGAGCCGAGAGAACCGAGAAATATTAAAGATTTATTTTATTTATCTAACCCACACACCTCAAAATGATTTGTACAAAATATATATAAAGAAGAGTAAAACAACCTAACAAATTCGGTTTAGCCTAACTAACTCTAACAGCATCTAGAATAATCACATATTCTACACGGATCGTGGAAACAATAGATTTTCCATATAGGTTTTCTCATTGCTTTTGGTGGGCTTTGCGAAATATTAGGTTTGTGCATATACATGAGTTTTGTATCCTATATTCTTCACCAAATATTTGATCATTTTGGATCAAAAGCTGATAAAAACCAGATTTAATTGTCCAAGCTTTCGTAAGTGGCTGAAATAGCATGATTTGTTGCCTAAACATACCACACTAGAAGCTAATAGAAATTACCTCCATTAAGTATTAACAAAAATGAGCATATTCTTTACAATTTCTGTTCTTCACTATCTGAAAGTCCAAAGAAACAATTTTTTCCTTTGATAACCGTGGGTGTCTACTGTCTAAGCCTTTAGTCCTAGTTCAATGACCTGAGGCGCTGTAGCCTTCCAGTTCTTCTACCGTCTCCACATCCACAGCAAGCAGCTTCAGTATACTTTCATGCAAGCCTTAAAAAAAAAATATTCCCTTGTCTACTGCTAATAATTGGTGGGTTTATTCTAGCTTTCAGATTCTACTCCCAACTGTGGAGGACATGGGAAGCCTGCTTGCCACTGTCTTTGCATCAAGATTTGCTGCCAAACTACTGCGATCCCTGTGGCATGATGGTGGACGCAGACCGCAGAGGCTACCAATCTTGATGCCTCAGAAGCCCACTGATCCTGATTTTACTTCTCCAGCTTGGTGATAAAGTGGGTCTTGTGAACTAAGTTGTGTTGAAGCTTTGTTGGTACTCTGTATATGGAGCTTTAGTGTAACTAAGAGGTTCTTGTGTATAGTATATGTTGAGCAGAGTCCTGTTTATTTTAAGTAAAGCTGTGTTTGTTTTTGTTCCATAATTTTCATTCCTACACTTCATGAGCTTAAAAGCTCTAGTAAAATCCATCAGCTCCTAAGTTGAAGTAATAAACTACTCCAATTCTGAACTTGGGTTCTAACTCTAAGGCCTAAGCAGTCAAATTAAGTGTACGATCCATTAACAAAGGTCAAATTGGCCTTAAAATCCCACTTCCCTTATCATGAGCATGTCTGTCTACTGCCACTCGGCCATGGCGGCGTTCTGATTCCATTTGCTATGGGATGGCTTTGTTGGTCATCATCAAATTCTTGGTTTGAAATCTGAAGGCCTGAGTCATTTTAGCAGCAACAAACATAGTGTCATTGTCTGAATCTTGGATGGGCATGGACTGTTTACTTTTGGGATATGTTGATGTTGGTTATAGGGAAAGATACTTGTCTTCCCTGCTTCATCATTGACACACGCTTATCAATTTTACCTCCCCAGGTGTGTGTCATTTTCCAGTCCTGCATCATGATAAAACAAATAGCTTTGCAATTCATTATGCTCTACTTAATCTGTACAGGTGGTAGTTTTATTGTCAACTCGCGATTGAAGGATCAGTGTCATTCATTAGGAAGGACTTGTTGAAGTTTGTTGTTATTCTCTCCCAATTAGTGCCAAGACTTGTGCGGATCTATCCCATATATAAAGAAGTGACTGCAGCTGCTGGCATGCTTATTGAAACAGCATGGGCTAGTGCTGCAATCCAGCCTCTTCTTCTATTTATCTTACTAATAGCCATGTGAGTTTAAATTTGTTCTTCAAACCTTATGCTGTTATACATTGTTGTTCACTTCGTTAAAAGCGTAAGAAGTTATTACTTCCATTTCTGTGATAGTCTCTTCTTAATTCTCCTGTGGATTTTGTGATCGTTGAATTGATATGTGTACTAGGTAGTTGGGGCTTATTGGTACTAGTTGTCTCTAGAGAGACAAGATAAGTGTTGGCGGAATTGGTGTGGGGCACATAATTTGAGTACATATTTATATTGTGGAGGAGACCAAGCATGCAATGACCCTGCTGAGCAATACACATTTCTGAATGCTTCTTGCCCTCTTATCGATCCGGATGAAATTGAAGATACCACAGTTTTTAACTTTGGAATATTCATTAAGGCTCTTAGATATCGGGTTGTGGAAACAAGGGATTTTCCATATAAGTTTTTGTTGCTTTTTGAAAAATAAAGCAATCCCACATCGGTTGGATGTGGGATTTGCTCCATCCTTCTCTCCTATAAAAGGAGAACCCCCTGTTCTTAGCCTTGTGTCTATAATAGGTCATTTGTAGTGCCGATTGTTTTGGTGTTGCTTTTACTCAATTTCTTAGGAAATTGATTTGTGATCTTAAGTTTATAATTTCTTTGTCAGTGGGAGTTGTTGGTTGACGTCTGAGGATGTAGGCTATTGTTGAACCTCGTTAAATTTAAAGTTCTTTGTTGTTATTATTTTACTAACTTTGCATTTGTCGTTATGTTGTATTGGTGTTTTGTAGGGTATTTCAGCTTTGTGAGTACTATTCACATATGAATAGTAATATTTGTTAATTGAGACATTTTGTGGGGTTCGACAATTAATTATCCAGGCAAGGTTCGTAGTATATACGTAGTTCGCGGTGTTATCGATCTTCCACATGAAAAGGCTCCTTTGGGCTTTGACATTTTGCTCTATGGTTTGGTATGCTCTGTGGTTGCGGAGTGTTATCGAGTCTTCCATGCATCTCAAGGTTTCTTTGGGCTTTTGGCATTTTTGCTCTATAGTTTTTGAGTATGCTTTGTGGTTGCAGCTTTGTCTGATCTTCCACATCGAAAAGATTCTATTGAATGTTGACATTCATGATGACAGCTATTTGTTGTGAAATGTCGAATTTGAATCCGGTGCTGTGACAATCTCTCTACTTGAAGGATTCTCATCAAGATCAATGGTGACTAATACCAAATTTGATGTGGAGAAATTTGATGGCACCAATAACTTTGGCATGTGGCAGTGTGAGGTGCAAGATGTTCTTTTCCAACAGGAGCTTGATGTTGCGCTCAGAAAGCGGACCGGATGTTGATGAGAAGATTGGACAAGAATCAATCGTTTAGCATGTGGTATGGTAGGTTGTGTGTCTCTCTCTCGAGGAGCTGAAATATCGGCATGAGAGACGTGCGCAAGCGAAGTTGTGGAAGGATGGAAGACAAGTTCACATGAAGAAGAACCGCGGAGAACTTAAGGCTCTCTATGCGAGACGAGGTTGTACGGCTTCGGTATAAGAGCCGGGTACCACTATGAATAGTCACATCACGAGATTTGATTCATTGATAAGCGATTTATTGATCTAGATGAGAAAGGATGATTGATGTTGATAAAGGAGAACTGATATTGTTAGCTTCCGCTACGTGAATATGAACATCTTATTGTTAGTATGTTGGTTGGGAGAAAACAATAACCTTTAAAGTAACTCTTTACGTATTCTAATAAGATCGAGGAAAAGATAGAATTAGAACACGGGGCTCAGCGAGTGGATTCTATTTGTTCGAGGTCGTAATCAAAGCGGCGAGGAAGGAAGATCCTGATCAAAAATAAGCTAAAAGATGCCATTTACATTCGCGAGAAAAGGGCATTGGAAGAAAAGCATCCAGGAAGGCTGCGGAAAAGAAGGAAAGGTTCTGTATCTGACGGCAATGTATTAGTGAAAGATGATAAAGTCGAGATTTTCAACGGCAGTAATGTTAGTGACTAGTGCGATGGATAGTTTGTGTGATTCAGCTTTGCTCATTCCATGTATTTTGAGAAAATTGGTTCTTCAACTTTCACGAGAACTTGATGGTGGTGTTGTTTATCGCGAGACAATCAACCTTGCAAGATGGCGGATAGTTTCGATCGGTCACGGAAAAAAGAATCATGATGGGTCGACAGAGTCTTGGCAGGATGTTCGGTATCTTCCGAAGCTTGAAAAAAATCTCATTTCTTTGGAAACCTTAGGTCAAAGGTTTCACTATCATTCTATAAATGGGATTAAAAAGTTTGTTTAGGAGCACTTGTGAGTGATAGAAGGTATCAGGAATCTTTGTGCCTTTATCAAGGCAGCACAACAGTGGGGACAGCAGCAGCAGTATCGGAGGCAGACAAAGTAGCTGAGATGTCCAGGTTATGGCATATGAGACTTGGACATGCTGGAGAGAAATCTTTGCAAACGTTGGCTATGCAAGGATTATTGAAAGGTGCAAAGACTTGCAAGCTGGATTTTTGCGAGCAATGTGTTATGGGAAGCAAGAGGATAGAAGTTAAACACATTGATATATCTTGAAGGTATATTGGATTATCATTGGAGCGTGTGGGGACTGACCAAAAAAAAAAGAAGGCGGCTTCAGCGGAGGTATTATTTGTTACATTAGTTGGATGACTTTTCAGAGGTTGCAGGTGTATATCGAAGTCAAGATGGAGGGTGTTTGAAACATTTTGTATGGAAGAAAATGGTGGAAGGAGAACGGATGGGGAGGAAGATTAAAGTACTCGGATAAATGATGAGTCTGAATATCGAAATGATCAATTTTTCGATATTACGTAGAAGAACATATCTCGGCACTTTACAGTTAGAGATGCAGCGACGCAATGGGGTGGCGAGGCATGAATCGAACGCTGGAGTTCGATGTATGTTGTCAATCTTTGGTTTAGGTAAAGCAGTTATTGAAATTTGAGAAATTTATTATCTGAGAGTCATCTATATCGTCTACCATCGGGCACTAAAATGGAAAAGCATAGCGGGTATGGTGGGAAAAACTTGCAAATGATTATGATACACTACGTGTGTTTAGGGTTCCACTTTGCTTATTATCATGGCAAAGGAATCTAAGTTGGATCGAAGATTTAAAGAGCGTTCATGAAAGAGTGTAATTGTCAAAAAGGATATAGGACTATGGTGTGTATCTTAGGAAGAAATGTTCTCTTGGGATGTTGGGCATGATGAATCTGCATGTTGGAAAGAATGATAGTGAGGATGGTATTAAAGTGTCGAGAGAACACTTTTCGGCGGCTAGAGGAAGGAAGCTATGCATGGTGGAGGGTACTCAGAAACATGTGGAGTTGCAGACGACTTCAGCTAAACTAGTTGAAGACAGATGGACCGGATCATAGAGGATGTTGGAGGAAGGGACAAGCGAAGAACCTCGCGGCCATGAGACTTGCAAAATTGCCATCGGAAGGCCCGAAGAAAGAGAGATTAGAAAACTTTGCTTTCGGTTTGAAGATATGGTGGCTTATGCATTTCTAGTGGTAGTTTGATGTATGCTATGGTGTGTACAAGGCTTGACATTTCACATGCAGTTGGGACTGTGAGCAGGTACATGCATAATCCTGGAAAAGGACATTGGCAAGCAATGAAATGGATTCTAAGGTACATTCAGAAAACCTTAGATGTTGGTTTGATATTTGAGAAGGATGATGGTTGGTCGACATGTAGTTGGATCACTACTTGATTCGGATTATCTTGGTGATCTTGATAAGCGTGGATCAACTCTTGGTTATGTGTTTACTCTTGCAAAGCACCCGGTTAGTTGGAAGTCTACTTTATAGTCGATAGTGGCCTTGTCTATGACGGAGGCAGAGTATATGGCGATCACTGAAGCAGTTAAGGAAGCAATATGGCTACAAGGGTTGCTTGATGATTTGGGTGTTGGTCAGAAACAGGTTATAGTGTTTTATGACAGCCAGAGCGCTATTCATTTAGCGAAGAACCAAGTTTATCATGCATGGACGAAGCTTATTGATGTGAGGTATCATTTTGTGCGGGAAATCATTGAAGAAGGTGGAGTCTTAGTTCAGAAGATCAAGGCCCGATGATAGTATCTGTTAGGTGTCATTGATAAGGTAGTGGCAGCCCGATCAAGTTCAATCATTGTTTAGACTTGATCAACATTGCAAAAGTTTGATTGCGTCTCATTAGGTGCATTGGACGTTTCTGCGACTTTGTTGAAGAAGTTTCGAGATGGGATTCGCTTATTTGTCAAGGTGGAGATTTGTTGCTTTTTGAAAAATAAAGCAATCCCACATCTGTTGGATGTGGGATTTGCTCCATCCTTCTCTCCTATAAAAGGAGAACCCCCCTCTTCTCTTAAACACACCTCTCCCCTCCACTTAAGGTCATTTGTATTATTATCCAATTGTTTTTGGTATTTACTTTTCTTATAATTTCTTAGAAAAGAACAGTTGATCGTAGTTTATAATTTGTTTGTCGATTAGGAGTTGATTGGATGGCCTTAGAAAACGTAGGCTGTTGCGAGGCATAAATTAAATTTAAATTCTTTATTTGTTATTATTTTACTGCTTTGCTTCTCGTTTATTTTATATCAGTCATTTCATAGGAGTATTTCCGTTGTGAGTACTATTCATATGAATAGTAATATTTGTTAATTTGGGGAAAAACTAACCCGGATTTTCCCAACAATTTTCTTATTGCTTTTGGTGGGCTCTGCGAAATATTAGGTCTGTGCATATACATAAGCTTTGTAATCTATATTGTTTTCCTCAAACCATTTCCATCATTATGATTAATGTTTGATTGTTTTTATTTCTGGTTCCCTTGGTTCAAACCTTGATACAAGCCCTTTCATTGGAGAGATTCTATTTGCTGTCTTCATTTCCATATTTGGACTGATATTATTTTCATTACTTGTCGGCAATATACAGGTAAGTACCAAATTAATATCATTCATCTTTGTATGTGTTCATTTGAGAAAATGAGATATTTTACATGGTAAAGAAACTGCGTATACCTATTTCTTAGCTCAAGCTCCTGCATTGAATGAGGCCTGTTAAGATTATTAATAATGTATTTCTTGAACTGCTAGAAATATCTAAAATCACAAATCCCATAGCTGCAAGAATTTAGGAGGAAAGAGGGAAAAGGAAAAACACTGAGCTTTGGATGTCCCACCGCATGCTTCCTGAGGCCCTGAGGACTCGGATTAAGCTGTATAGACAGTACAAATGGGAAAAAACCAAGGGTGTCAGATGAAAATGGAGCTTATCATGACCTTCCTAAGGACCTCGAAGAGACATAAAAGCGCCATCTCTGCTTTGATCTACTAAGAGGGGTAAGTGCGGACTCTAAATTTGTCTATGAATCTTTAGGATTATTGTGGGGATAATCCTCTAACAGAATTTGTAGATTTACTTTCATGTGTAGTCTTCTTTCAACAAAAAAAAGTATGTGGATGACTAGATTGAAGTTTATTTTATTTTGTTAGATGCAGTGGATTAAAACATTTGGATAGGGATGCTGTTCGATGCAACGTGGCAGTAGAGTCCAAGACAGTTCTTTATGAAAATAGCTACATTCACGGAGGGGATCTAATTGTTAGACATGACTCAGTTGCAGGCGGACTAGATAGCATGAGCACAAATGGCGGAAGGGCAGCTTCTTCAATATGGTGAAACTTAAAATGCTGGCAGAATTTTTCTGAGAAGACGACATTCCACTTCTGGTAGAGAAGTGCTACTTAGGGCAGAAAGCAACTAAAGTGAAAGTGCTTGTAGCATCCTGTGGTGAGAAGAAGCTACTTAGGGCAGGAGAAGCAAGCTATGAGAGCCTGATACCCTTATTTCTTGAATCGGGTATGAATTTAGGACGAGAGTGTTTTTAAGGGGAGAGTTGTAACACCCCAAATTATACCCTAACAGTTTTATAACATGTTTGGGTATAATAAAGCGATAAAGATTATGTTACATTGGGAATAAAATAGAATGAAACAAAGTAGGAATATCAGATAAGTTAAATTACAAATAATAAAAGAAGATTTGAGGCTATTGTAGAATATTTATAAATTAGTTTTATAAATATTATAGAGTTGGAGGACCAAAGTAAAATAAAAGGGGAATAAGATCGAATAAGGATAAGACGAAAGAAATATCTTATTTTGGTCTTGGAGAAAGGAGAGCAAATGGACAAGAGAGAAGGAAAGAAAGGAAGGAAGAAAGGAAGAGAAGAAGAAAGAAGATCACATTGGTGTGGAGTTACTAAATTTGGTATGGATGCGTGTCATCAGCCCAGTTTGTATAAACTATGGGGGGAGCCAGCTGGAAGTCTAGTTTGGTCTAGAAAGTCTGATGCTGGTTTAGAACCTCTATCTTGTGTATGGTTTTGGGTTGGGAACTTCTAAACTCATTTCGTGTAAGGTTGAGTTGAGAAGAGTTCTAGGCTCCCTAGATATGTTTTAGGGAAGGGATCTGGTTGCAGAGTCGTGAATTTGGAGTAAGTCATACGGGAAATTAGCCACATCAATAGACGATGTTAGGCACTGAATTTCTCAATTAGGACCCGTAGACTAAGTTGTAGTCTTTTCTTCTGAACGAGTCGAATGGTGAGAGGTGCGTAGAGGTCGTCGAACTTGGTCGACGGACCTGCGTACAGCGGAGAATCGGCGGACCTCCATCTGTAGAAAGTCGGCATAAAGCTCATCACAGTAGAGCTCAACTGGATCTATGGAGCTCGACTCGTCATGCGAGGCTCAGCTCGTCTGTAGGCTCAGCTCTTCTGTGAGCTCAACTCGTCATGTAGAGCTCAGCTCGTCTGAAAATCGGCTCGTCGCAGTGAAATGCAGGCTCGTCGACCCGATCTGTTTCGTCGATTCAGTCCAGCTCGTCCGTTAATGCGCATGACCTCCAACCGGGGTCATATCTCCTTGAACTCGATTTGGGTGTTCTTGGACTCTATAAAAGCCCATTAGTGAGAAATACATTCATATGCCTGAGAAGATGTAGTAGATATCAAACCAAGGTGTTAGACTGAGCTCGTCACTTTAGTGCCTTTCGTCACGATTGAATCCTTCGTCGGGGTTGACTCGCATGACCTCAACGGAAGGTCATGTCTCCTTCGTTGAACTCCGATTTGGGTGTTCTTGGACTCTATGGAAAGCCCGTGAGTCAGAGCCACATTCATATGCCTGAGGAGGGGATGTTAGATGTCAGACGAGTGATAGGTGAGCTCGTCAGAACAGGTCAGCTCGTCGACTCTTCTAGATTGACTACATACTGACCTCCAAGCCGGAGATTATATCTCCTTCGATTTGAACTCTGATTCGAGTGTTCTTAGACTCTATGGAAAGCCCATTGATCAGAATACATCCATATGCCTAGGAAGATATTAGATGTCGGGCCGGGTGATAGGTGAGCTCGTCGAGACCAGAATCAGCTCGTCGATTCGGGGTCCAGCTCGTCAAGGTCGGCTGCTTTGACTCCAGCGGAAGGTCGCCCTCTCTTTCATTTGACCTCAGTTGGGTGTTCAGCGGACTCTATGGAAAGCCCATTGAGTCAAGATCCATCCCATAGATAGCTTGATAAAAATTGGAACTTATATTAGTTCAGAAATCATAAAAAGCGATGAGTCTGAGTATTATGATTGATCATGTGAATTTATAAATGGCTCAAAAGCTTACATAGTAAGCATGGTTATTTATACATATAACGAGATATAAGGAATGCAAAGATATGAATAAATGATTGTATATTTATATCCCATGAATGCAGAATGGCAATAATTATTAGGAATATGAGATATATCTTTTGAATAAAATACATGTGATTATGCAGCACTTTACGAGAGCACAGTAGAGGATAGATGGGCATGCCTATTAGGAAAATAAGTCCGACGACATACAGGATTCGATATCGAGGCGTTTGGTCGATGACATAGATCGTTTGGATCGCGGTGGCCCCGAAGGGTCACTGGCAGCCTCGGACGCTCATGGATAGTCCTTGTCTCGTCTGATGATGGTGTGGAGTTATCGGGAATAGGTCCTTTGTCTGATGCAGTGATGATACCTCAGGTATAATATATCCACAGCGCCTCAGGGCTTTATAAATGGTCATTGTCGCACAATGATAAGCAACGCCAGGCCCTCATGGATGATATCTGTTTATCAGGATGGATCTATGAAGCTTTGTGAACATCATGGTTTCACAACTCCACCTTACAAGGTTTATGCGAGACATGAGCATAAAAGAAAATGTGGTATGTGCAAATGATGAATAGAATATGAAGCATAGCCTTGCTATGTGATGATAATTATCTGATTACAGAACAAGAAGTAAATACAAGATGACATAGAAAAGTATATGGATGATGATAAGAAATGGAGCGGTTATGATAAGCATAGCTGCTAGAAATGATAAGAATCTGTAAGCGATACATACTGTGTTATATGCATTTGTATGAAGTGTGGTGACTAATGAGGTCATCCCATGTGTATTATTAATTCCCACTAAAGCGTAAGTTTCGGCCACGGGTGTTCAATCAGTGTTAGTCTGAAAAGAAGAGACTGGAGGACCGGGCCGTCCACATCAGTGATCCAAAGGCCACCTGTTGATAGGTGCCTTTGGAAGACCTTTTGGGTCTATTTTATATGAGGAATTTTGTAAACCAGTGTTGATCTTAGATGTTGAACACTTCCGTATGGACATTATATATTTGTAATTCATTTGCTCTGAATATAGTGAGTTAATTGTTCTTTATTATATGAATGAACTAACCAAAGTATATACGTGGAAAAAAAAAAAGAGTGACCTCACTAGACATCCCATCTTAGGGATTGGGTAAATCCTGATTCAGTGGTATCAGGCCTAGGTTTGGCGTTTATGGAAAAGCTAAGTTTAGGTGGCTCTTGGAATAGAAAGATATAAGATAGAAAAACTGTGTTTAGTAATGTGTTGGCTTTGATGTGGATGTCCTTTGTGTTTTGTATAGATGGATCGTCGAAGAAAATTCTTTGAGTGTTAACTTGATGGAGCAAAGGGTTATCAACTTGAACCTTCGGAAAGTAATGTACCTAATGAGCCCACAGAAGCCTTGCTGAGAATATCGCAAGACATGGCTCGGGTTTTAGATAGATTGACCGCTCCTAAAGCTCCAATAGACACAGTAAGAAGACACGGAGCAGAGGAATTCCATGGGTCGAGCATGGAAGAGTCAGAGAAAGCAGAATTCTGGTTAGAAAAGTTAGAAAGGGTATTAGAAGAGGGTTAGATGTCACTCCGTCGGTATCATGTCTTGATCCTCACTTATTACAAGTGAGCATATGATTAAGTGAAACTAGTACTCAAAAATTAAGTTCCAAATCCCACGACAGCAGAATTCATCGTCCAAGGATTCGGACAAAATATTCATTTGAATGTATAGGAATTCCAGTGGAGAAACAGTTCTTAGTGAACAAGGGTTATCAGTTATTTGAATATAAGTTAGCCATCTTAGTAAATATGCCTTAGGAATTGGTCCTCATGAGGCATTCGGTGTAAACAGAACAAGGATGGGTTGCATGATTCCATCAAGAGGTATTTGGCACCTATGACTTCTCTCCAAGCGGTGGATTTCTGTCGGTTGGTCCAGGCGCAATGAAAGTAGAGACTAGAAACGACGAAGCAAAGAAAGGTTTCAGAAGAAAGTTTTCTAGAGGAACACGTCCTCCTCGGAAAAAGAGCCCCAGAGAATCTCCAGCTCCAAATCGAATATAGTTCGACTCTTTGAGGAGGTAGAAGGCAAGGTCCAATGTAGCATGGGGAGTGCGAGTTAGACGGGGAGGGTGCAGATGCCCTCGTTGCCATAGAGGCATTTGGGAGTTTGCGCGGGATAGTAACGGAGGGTGTTTGGAGTCTTGGAAGCCTTGGGCATTTGAAGGCACGGTGTCGCCGAGTTAGGGGATGGAAGCCAAGGGGAAGTGGAAGAGAGGAGATGCTGCACCACCTTCGACTCGTGATCGTGGTAGAAGTCGTAGTGGCCATCTCGACATAGAGGACGAGGAGGCATAGTGTCGGAAGCAGTGGGATCGTCCTATGCCTACAGCCCCAGCACGAGCATATGCTATATGAGAGGCTCGTGAGGATCAGAATGCTCACGAAGTTATAGCGGGTATATTTTCTTTATGATGATATAGAGATGCATGCGGGTGATCACGGATGCACTTTCGTTCATATGTGTGCGTGGAGCATGTATTTGACAAAGTACCAGCGATGGAGAAATTAGCATATGACATGCATGTGACTAGTCCATTGGGGCACAACGTTAGTGTGAATAACATATAAATTGTCCATTGTTATACAAACAAGAGTTTCTCGCTGATTTGATAACCTTACCATTCAGAGTTTGACTTGATTACAGGAGGAATGGATTGGATTTGTCTAAGCATCGAGCTATCGTGGATGTGGACAAAGGCGGTAGTGTTAAAGGATGCTCGGCCCGGTTGAGGTAATGGTATTAAGGCATTGGATCAAGTGTAATGTCTGTCATCTCCTATGAAAGCTAGGAGAATTATGAGGAAAGGATGTGAGACATTCTTGGCTTTGATACTTAGATAAGAGAGGTCAAAGTTGATGTAGAAAAGATCCAGTAGTAAGGAATTTCGGATGTATTCCACGAAGAGTTGCAGTATTCCACATGAGAGAGAGGTGGACTTAGCCATAGAAATTGTACCGGGAACGGTCCGCATGTCGAGGCAGAAATGCAGGATGAAACTCAATTTGAGGAAAGGATTAAAGAGTCGGTGCAAGAACTTTTAGATAAAGGATTTATCAGGCCGGTGTGTGTCCTTGAGGGTGCACATTTGTGAAAAAGAAAGATGGCACTCTACGGATGTGCATCGATTATCGCGAGATCAATAAGGTGGCAGTGAAAAACAGAATTGCCCATTGCAGGTGAAGATCTTTTTGATCGGTTGAAATGGCCCAGTGTCTTTTCGAGAAGATAGACTGTGATCGGGGGTATTATCAGTTGAGGTAAAGGAAGGAGATGTAGAAGAAGATTGCATTTGAACCCAATATGGTCATTATGAGTTTTAGTCATGCCATTTGGGTTGCTAATACTGCCGTGACATTCATGGATTTGATGAATACGGGTTTCAGGCCACTATGTGTGGATCAATTTGTTGGTTTATTGATGACATCTGGTGTATTCTAAGGATGCACGGGAACATGAACAACACACGAGAATAGTCTTAGAGACGTTAAGAGAAAGAAGTTATATGCTAAGCTCGACAAATGTGATTTTTGGCTAAAGGAAGTTTCATTCCTAGGCCATATTGTGTCTGCTTGAGGTATAAGAGTTGATCATGCTAAGATTGAAGCAGTTGTGAATTGGAAATCACCTCAAAATGTAGGAATTGAGAAGTTTCTTAGGCTGTAGGTTATTATAGAAGATTTGTGAGAGGCTTTTCGGTCATAGCTTCTCCACGCTCACGAGTTACTCGAGGAAAGGAATAAAGTTTGAGTGGACGAATGAATGTAGAATGGTTTGGAGCAGGTTGAGAGGGATCTTTGGTTCAAACCTTGGGTGTGTGCTTGACCTACTCAGGGAAAGAGTATATCTTGTATAGTGATGCTTCATGTGCATTGGTTTAGGATGCGTCGTTGTCTGAGATGGGAAAGTAGTGGCTTATCGTCAGACGGTTGAAGCCACGTAGACAAAAATTATCCCACTCATGACTGGGGATTAGGCTGCGGTAGTGTTTGCTTTACAAAAATATGGCGACACTACTTATACGGGAGAAAGTATAGAGATTTACAACGATCATAAGAGTCTCAGAGTACTTGCTAGAGAAAGTGGAGATTTGAGACAGCGGAGGTGGTTAGAGTTATTAAAGGGATAATGAGCGCATCATAGATTACCATCAGGGAAAAGGCTAATATAGTAGCCGATGCTTTAAGTCGAAAAACAATGGTAGCAATGTCACTACAGTACAATGATTGGAGACTAGGAGATGATGGAGCTATGTTAGCTCAACTAGAAGCGCAACCCGTTTTAAAGCAAATGATTATAGATGCGCAGAAAAATGATGAAGAGTTACAGAAAAATTTACGAGGATGGTTAAGTGGTGTGAAGACCGAGTTTTAGAGAAAGAAAGGTACAGGATTTGTATTTAAAGGAATAGATTATGTCTTAGGATGATAAAAATTTAAAGAAAAGTTGTTATTTGAGGCTCATGTCTGATTATTTACCATGCATCTGGAGGGAATAAGATGCTTTGAGGACTTGAAGCAGTTTTATTGGTGGAAAGGAATGAAAGATATGTGGTGAATATGTGTCTAAGTGTTTGGCGTGTCGTGAGTCAAAATTTGAACACCAAGTGCCAACAAGTTTAAATCCCCTTCCAATTCCTCAATGGAAGTGGAGACAGCATTACCATGGATTTTGTGTCGGGTTTTCCCCTCGCTGTAACAAAAACATATGACTATGCAGGTGATTGTAGATAGGCTCTAAAATTATTATTTTATACCCGGTCAAGATTGATTATTCTATGGATCGACTAGCTGAGTTATATGGATGAAATTATGCAGATTGCATGGTGTGCCGTTGTCTATTGTGTCGGATAGAGATCCGCGATTTACATCAAGGTTGCAGGAAGGAATTACGATCGGCTTTAGGCCTTTAAGGCAGATTTTAGTACGACATTCCATCCAGGAAGCAATGGATGGACGGAGAGATTGATTGAGTGCTCGAAGATATGGCCGAGGTTGTGTCATCGATTTTTCGAAGTTGGGATGGGTATATTCCATTAGGTGCCTATAACAATGGATTTTCAATCAAGCATCGGTATGGCACCATATGAAGCTTTATAGTAAGTGAAATGTAGAGGCTCACGTGTATTGGACCCAAATTAAATGAGCATAAAGCGATGGGTGGACATAGTAAAGATACATAAGAGGAGGTAAAGTTATTCGAGAGGTTAAAGGCGGCTAGTGATAGACAAAGTCGTATACCAACCTAAAGAGGAGAGATATTGAATATAACGTGGGAAACAAAGTCTTTTTAAGGTATCACCATGGAGGAAAGTTTTAAGGTTTGGTGGCGAGTTGAGTCCGAGTTCGTAGGGCCGTATGAGATTTTAGACGTGTTGGCCACGTGAAGCCCATCGATTGGCACTCCTGGATTGGCCAAATTACGATGTGTTTCATGTGTCGATGCTTTGGAAGTCTGGCTACGATGAGTCATACATCTTCTGGAAGTGCGAGAAATCTAGTATAAGAAGATTTGTCATTATGATGAGAAGCCCAGATTGTGGCTCGAGAGGTGAAACGATTCTTGGAACAAACAAGTACCATTAGTGAAAGTGCTTTGGCAGCACCACGGTAGAGAAGAAGCTACTTGGGAGCGAAGCAACTGAGAGCACAATACCCTTGACTCTTCGAATCGGGTATGAATTTCGGGACGAAATTCTTTTAAGAGGGGGGAGAGTTGTAACACTAGATTATACCCTAACAGTTTATAACTGTTTAGGTATAATAAACGTAAAGTATATTTGTCGAATAAAATAAGATAAAAACAAAAGTAGGAATATGCATAAGTTAAATTACAAATAATAAAAGAAAGATTTGAGGCTATTGTAAAAATATTATAAATTGATTTTCAAATATTATAAGAGTTGGAGGACGAAGTAAAATAAAGGATAAGATCAAATAAGGATAAGACCAAAAGAAATATCTTATTTTGGTCTTGGAAAAAAGAAGGAGAGCAAATACGAGATGAGAAGAGAGAAGAAAGGAAGAAGAAGAAAGAAGAAAGAAAGAAAGAAGAAGATCACGGGTATGGAATTACTAAATTTGAGTATGGATGTGTCTTAGTTTTGTAATATGGAAACTATGGGAGTATAGAGTCTAGTTTTGGTCTAGAAGTCTAGATACATGGTTTTAGAACCCTCTATCTTGTGTATGGTTTGGGTTTGGGAACTACAAAACTCATTTTGTGTAAGGTTGAGTTGAAAGGAAAGAAGTTCTAAAATCTAGATATGTTTGGGAAGAGTGCAGTTGCAGTCGAGGCTGAAAATTCCCTATTTTTGATCATATGCAGTAGTCGGACCTTAGAACGGGTTTTTGAGTCAGAAATAAAGTGAATTTGGAAGTAAGTCCTTCTGGGAAATTGTAGCCACATCAATGAAATTGATGTTAGGCTTTTGAATTTCTCAATTCGGACCCTTGTAGACTAAGTTATGGTCTTTTTACTCTGAACAGTCAAATGGGTGAGAGGTCACCCATAGAGGTCGTCAAACAGAGGTCAGCAGACCTCATGCAACAGAGGTCAGCAGACCTCATCCTGTAGAGGTCAGCATAGCTCATCTCGTCCTGTAGAGCTCAACTCGTCCTGCAGAGCTCAACTCGTCCTGCAGAGCTCAACTCGTCATGCAGAGCTCAACTCGTCATGCAGAGCTCAACTCGTCTGTAGAACCAGCTCGTCTGCGAGCTCAGCTCGTCATGTAGAGCTCGGCTCGTCACGAGAGCTCAGCTCGTCACGTAGAGCTGAACTCGTCGCCGGTGCGGCTCGTCGAGTTCGAGGTCGGCTGAGTCGGGTGTGCGCGCTGACCTCGGCCCGGAGGTCATATCTCGTTACGTTTGAACTCAGATTTGGAGTGTTCTTGGGCTCATGGAAAGCCCATTGAGTCAAGAATACATTCATATGCCTGAGGAAGATATTAGATATCAAACCAAGGTGGAGCCCCAGGCTCGTCACTTCAGTGCAGTCGTCCCGGTTCAGGTCAGCTCGTCGGGGTTGACTACGCATGACCTCCAACTTCGGAAGGTCATGTCTCCTTCGTTTGAACTCCGATTTGGGTGTTCTTGGACTCTATGGAAAGCCCATTGAGTCAAGAATACATTCATATTCCTGAGGAGGATATTAGATGTCAGACCGAGGTGATAGATTGAGCTCGTCCAGAACAGGTCAGCTCGTCAGTTCAGGTCAGCTCGTCTAGATTGACTACGTATGACCTCCAACTTCGAAAGGTCATATCTCCTTCGTTTGAACTCCGATTCGAGTGTTCTTGGACTCTATGGAAAGCCCATTGAGTCAAGAATACATCCATATGCCTGATGAAGATATTAGATGTCAGACCGAGGTATTCGTCGAGCTCGTCCAGGGCGAGGTCAGCTCGTCGGTTAGTCAACTGTCCCGAGATTGACTAACGCATGACACTCCAACCCGGAAGGTCATATCTCCTCGATTTGAACTCAGATTCGGGTGTTCTTGGACTCTATGGAAAGCCCATTGAGTTAAGAATCCGTCCATAGATAAACGATAAAAATTGGAACTTATATTAGTTCGGAAATCATATGAAAAGCGATGGAGTCTAACGGGGTAACCATAGTTAGTCATATTATGAATTTATAAATAGCTCCAAAGCACATGGTAAGCATGGTTATTTATACATATAACGAGATATGAAAATGCAAAGATATGAATAAATGATTGTATATTTATATATCCCGTATAGATCTGAATGGCAATAATTATTCGGGAATATGAGATATATCTTGAACATAAAATACATATTGATTATGCCTTAGAACACAGTAGAGGGGATAGATGGGCATGCCTATTAGGAAAAATAAGTGCGACACATACAGGATTCTGATATTGAGGCCCCGTTTGGGTCGATGACATAGATCCCGTTTGGATCACGGTGGCCCCGAAAGGGTCACCACAACGCCTCCGGGCCCTCATGGATGGTCACTGTCTCGTATAGTGATGATACCTTCGGTGTTATCATATTATTCACCCAGGGAATAGATCCTTGTCTCGTACGAGTGATGATACTATCGGGTATAATAATATATCACGAGCGCCTCAGGAGCTTTATAAATGGTCATTGTCTCGCCTGTCTTGTGCGGGCCCTCATGGACCAACTGTTCATACAGTGAATCGACATGTAGACCCCTCGTGGTTTCCTGTATCCACTTCTAAGGTTTATGCGGACATGAAACATAAAGAAAATGACGGGTATGTAAATGAAATGAGAGAATATGAGAAACATAAGCCTTTCTTATGTGATGATAGTATACAGTTACAGAGCAAGTAAAATCTGAGATGACATGAAAAGTATATGGATGATGATAAGAAATGGAACTGGTTATGATAAGCATATATATGAGAAATGATAAGAATCTGTAACTGTTATATGTGTTATATGCATTTGTATAGAAGTGTGGTGACCCTTAATAGAGGTCATCCATGTGTATTAATTCAGCTGGCGTAAAGGTTAGCACGGGTGTTGTCAGGTAGGTACGAAGAGGAGACGGATTTAGGCGAGTCGTGTGATCCAATGCTGGCAATAGGTGCCTTTGGAAGACCTTTAGGTGCATTTTGTATATGAAATTTGTAAACCAATGTAAATGTGTGTAGATGTTGAACACTTCCATATGGAGCTTGTATATGTATTTTGTAATTCATTTGCTTTGAATATAATACAAGTTAATTGTTTAACATTATATGAATGAACTAAGCTTAAAGTATATCGTGGAAAAAAAAAAAATAAAGAGTGGCCCGCGCCCGACGTCGCATGCAGGAGTTGAAGTCGCAATAATAGTGTAACATTTGTTAATTTTGGGAAAACCTTTGGATTTTCGACAATTGGTATCGAGCCAAGGTTACGCTAAGTATGCTCACGTAGTTACAGTGTTATCTGATCTTCCACATCGAAAACCCTTTGGGCTTTTGGCATTTTGCTCTATAGTTTCACGAGTATGCTCTTGTGGTTGCGTGTTCACAGTCTTCCACATCGAAAGATTCTATTGAGATATTATTATTATTAGTGATAGCTATTTGTTGTAGAAATGGCCGGAAATTTGAATCCGATTACCATCGGCCTCGTGAAGGATTCTCATCAGATCGATGGTGACTAATACCAAATTTGATGTAGGAGAAATTTGATGGCACCAATAACATGTGGCGGTGTGAGTGCGGGATGTTCTTTCCATGAGGCTTGATGTTGCACTAGACGGACCCGGAAGATGTTGATGAGAAAGATTGGACGAATAATCGTTTAGCATGTGATACGATTGATTATGTCTCTCGGAGTTGAAATATGTCGTTTATGAGGAGGCGTGCAAGCAAGTTGTGGAAGGAGATGGAAGACAAACATGAAGAAACACGGAGAACAAGCTCTATACGATACTTGAGAAGTTGTACCACTTCAGTATAAACCAGTACCACTATGAATGAAGTCACATCGCAGTTGATTCATTGTAGCGATTTATTAGATCTAGATGAGAAAGTAAGTGATGTTGATAAGGCTTTGATATTGTTAGCTTCCCCTTCACGATGAATATAGACATCTTATTGTTAGTATGTTGACTAGGAAGGAAACGATAGCCTTTAAAGTAACTCTTTCTGCTAATTCTAATGAGATCGAGAAAAGATAAATTAGAACCACGGGGGCTGGTAGGTGAAGCCCGCAGCAGTCGAGTCGAAATCAAGCGAAAACCCGGGGAGAAGGGGAGAGATCCTTGATCAAAAGGCAAACTTGCAAGATGAATGTGTCTTTTGTCACGAAGGGACGTGGAAGAAAGGTAATAGAAGAATTTGGAAAAGAAAGGAAAGGGTGTATCACGAGCATGTGTGGGTGAGGGCTGATAAGTCGATTTTCAACGGCTTGTGTGTCATCGGTGACTAGTACTAATGAATGGTTGTGTGATTATTTGCTCATTAAGTATGTGTTTCATAAATGAGTGGTTCTTGACTTTCTGAGAACTTGATGGTGGTGTTGTTTATGAGCGAACCTTGTCCCTGACCTTGCAAGATCATTTGGGATCGGTTCAATCGGTTTGGAAGAATAATTAGGTGACGAGGTCTTGACGGATGTTGGTACATTCCAGAGAACTCCAGAAGATCTCATTTCTTTACAGGAACCTTAGGTCGAAAGGTTTCTTATAATTCTGAATGGGATTTTGAAGAAGAGTTGTTTCGAGAGCACTTGTGGTGATGAAAGGTATCGGGAGAGCAGCACGGCACCTTTGCTCCAGCGACCTGGCCCAGTGGAGACGTGACGTAGCTGATATCGGAGGCGGACAAAGTAGGCGGATGTCGGATTATGGCATATGGGGACTTGGACGTCTTTGGAGAGAAATCTTTGCAAGCGTTGGTTATGCGAGGATTTGGCGAAAGGTGCAAAGACTTGAGCTTGGTTCTTTGCGAGCAATGTGTTATGGGAGAGGAAGCGGAAGAGGGTGAAGTTTGGCACCGCAATCCATAATACTGAAGGTATATTGGATTATATTCACGAGACGTATGGGGATGACGAGGCGGCTTCAGCGGGAGGTAAACATTACTTTGTTATTCGTTGATGACTTTCGAAGAGTTTGGGTGTATATGCGAAATCGAAGATGAAGTGTTTGAAACATTTCATATGGAAGAAAATGGTGGAGAGCAGACGGGGAGGAAAGATTAAAGTACTCCGATCGACAATGAGTACGAGTGTAAGAAATGATCACTTTTCTTATTTACGTAACAGAAGGAAGGCATATCTACGACACTTCTGAGTTAGAGATACTCCATGAATGGGGTAGAGAATCATGAATCGAGACCTTGTTGAAAGTTCGGTGTATGTTGTCAAATCTTGGTTTAGACCCAAACGATTACGGAGTTGAGCGGTTATGTATGCAAGTCATCTCGATGAGTCTATATCGGTATTTTGCCTTAAATAGCAAAACACCCTTGGAGGTATGGTCTTGAAAACCTGCAAATGATTATGATACTTTACGTGTGTTTGGTTCCATTGCTTATTATCATGTAAAGGAATCTAAGTTGGATCCAAGGGCTAAAAAGGCATTGTTTATGGGAGTTACCTCGGGTGTCAAGGGATACCGACTATGGTGTACATCTTGAAGAAAATTTATTTGCGCGAGGATGTTACTTTTGATGAATCTGCCATGCTGAAGAAGGTAACAACAGATGGAAAGTGTCGGAGAACCTTTTTATTGAAGGAAGGCTGCGCGAGGTGGAGGTACTCAGGCGGGTGGAGTTCGGACGACGGAATTAAACCCGGTGAAGACCCGAGCGGACGAGAACATGAAGCGGATATTTGGAGAGGAAGAGGTTTCCAAGCAGCGAAGAACTCGGCAACATGATTTACCAATTCTTAAGCCGAAGAGTGAAAGAGAGACTAGAAACACGCTCGGTTTGAAGATATAGTGGCTTATGCATTTCAGTGGTAGAAAGAAGGTATACCTCGGACTTTCTTGAAGCAAATAGTAGTCGGATAAAGAAGAGCAGCCATGGATGAATAAATGGTCCCTTGTGAAGAATCACACTTGGAAGGCTAGCTAAATTTATACCCAAGGGAAAGAAGGAAATTGGGCAAATGGGTTTATGCTCGGAAAGAAGGATTTCCCGAGCAAGAATGATGTTCGGCTACAAAGCGAGACCAGTAGCTAAAGGTTGTATCTTTCGAAGGAGGGAATTATTTCCTGATGAGGTATTTTCTCTGTTGTGAAACATTTCCTCCCATGCACGTATTTTGTTGTTAGCCTTGGTAGCACGAGTTTAATATGGAACTAGTTCAAATGGACGTGAAGACAGCATTCTTACATGGTGATTTGGAGGAAATCTACTCCTGCCGCTCAGTCGAGATGGTTTTCCAAAGTTCTTGGAAAGAAAATTGGGTTTGTAAATTGACAAATCATTATATGGTTTTGAAGCCCATTCGCGAGCGAGTGGTATAAGCGATTTGATCGGTTCATGATAGGCGGAACTACACGGAAGAAGTTTTGATCAACGTGTATTTCCGTAGCTCTGAGATGAATCTTTCATATACCTTCTCTTGTATGTTGATGACATGTTGATAGCATCAGGGAATCGAGGGAGATATGCAGTTAGAGAATTTCAGTAGGCAGGAGTTTGAAATGAAAGATGCAGGTGGTGAAGCCAAGAAGATTCGGCATGGAAATGTGAGAGACGAGATAGAGGGCACACTTTGTTTTAACTCGAAGCGATGTTGAAGAAGAGTCTTTACAACTCTTTGGTATGCAGAAGACCAAACTGTAAGTACCCCACTTTCTCATTTCAAGCTTAGTGCTTCCTGTGTCCAAAACTGAAGGAATGGGAATATATATGTCAAGGTTCCTTATTAGTACGATTAGGTGAAAGCTTGATGTATGCTATGGTGTGCATCTGGGCGACATTTCACATGCAGTTGGGACTGTGAGCGGGTACATGCATAATCCTGGAAAGAACATTGTGATGGTAGAATGGATTCTATAGGTACATTCGAATACGATATTGGTTTTAATATTTAAGAAGGATAATGGTTGGTCGACATATGTAATTGGATCTTTGCGATTCAGATTATGCTGGTGATCTTGATAAACGTAGATCAACTATTGGTTATGTGTTTACTCTTGCAAAAGCACCAGTTAGTTGGAAATCTACTTTCTACGGTCGGCTTGATGGCACATGCTACGACGGAGAGCGAGTATATGGCGATCACTTTAAGCGATTAAGGAAGCAATATGGGTACGCAAGGGTTTGTGATGAGATTTGGAGTGTTAGTCATAGAAGCAAATTCTGATGTTTTGTAATGATCGGAGTGCTATTCATTGCGAAGAACCAAGTTTATCATGCACGGATGACATATTGATGTAGAGGTGTATCATTTGTGGGAAATCATTGAAGAAGAGTGGAGTCTTAGTTCGGAAAGTCAAGGCGAGTGAATCCTGCGGATATGTTGACTAAGGTGGTAATGATCAAGTTCAATCATTGTTTAGACTTGATCAACATTGCAAAAGTTTGATTGCATCGTTGAGCGCATTTGGAGGCGTTGCAGCTTTTGTTGAAGAGAAGTTTCGAGATGGGATTCGCATATTTGTCAAGGTGGAGATTTGTTGCTTTTTGTCAAATATGAATCCCACATCAGTTTGATGTGGGATTTTCCTCCTCTTTGGTTCCTATATAAGGGCCCCACTCTCTTCTCCTAATCACGCCTCTACACCTCCTTGCAAGAATTTATTTGTAGTATTATACGATTGTTTTGGATATTTACTTTTTGCCTCAATTTCTATTACAGGAAATTGATTTGTGGTTTGTATTTTCTCTTTCATTAGTGGGAGTTGTTTGTTGGCCTTCGAGGAGCGTAAGTGATAGAACCTCGTAGAATTTCACAGTGTTCTTTATTTGAGTAAGTATTTTTTGCTTTAGCTGTCATTATTTTGTATTAGTGTTTTGCCGGGTATTTCTGCTGTGAGTACTATTCATATGAATAGTAACATTTGTTAATTTGGGGAAAACTAGCCCGGATTTTCCCAACAATTTCTAATAGAATGTGTTTGAAATTAATCTCCTTACTTTTTTTCATTTTCAGGTTCTGGTCACTTGATTGGAACGGAGGATATGGGTTTGCTTGTTTTTATAAGCGGCAGCGGCGATGCTTGAAGAGGAGCGAAATACAAGGCTATACGGGACGAAGATAGAACACTTAAGAGCTTTGTTAAGCAGTAGGAACCTCTGACAGTGCTACTAATTATTCCTCCGGGTTCTTGATATGCTAAAATTTTGAGAGCTGGAATGGTGGTAGTAGACCCGGATTCCCACTAAGATCTTGATCTCCGCTCTCTCCTAAGCATCTTAACTAATTTCACAAGGCGTTGAAGTTAACTAACAGCCGGTTAAAATCTCCAATAACCTTGAGGGGGACTTAAACCGGTGATCATTAGGCAACCTCTTCCAATGCTTATATTGATTGAACTAGCTTACCCTTTGAAGCTTGTGAGTTATAATAGGTGATGCTCATAATCATGTAATTTTGCAAAAGCAAAAGTATGAGTTAATGAGTGGGGTGAGGCAAGTATGTCCAATTCTATTTAAATTTTTAATCTGGGACATAAATGAAAGGGTGCTTTGATTAAATGGCCTTTTTGAAAACTTAATTTTAGAAATTTGACCCTTTACCAATTTTTGGCCTAATTTTGAAAAAAATGTTCTTGTTTTCTTATGAAAATAACATCTTATTTTAAGAAACAATGTAAATACATGAAATAAATAATGATATCTTTGTCTAATATTTTTTAAGAAAAAACATGGAAAATGTTAGATTTACAAATTTAATTAAGGTTAATTATTTGATATATTTTAACCAAATATTTCTAAATGAAAATAAAATGACCTACTATCATCTCTAATCAATTTTCATTTTTGGATCTTGAGCTGATTGCCATACATATGATATATGTTTTGTCATTCTTATTTGGGAAGATAGTTACAACAATGACATGATCAGAAAACCCATTTGTATAATATTAATGCTTGTATGATCAATAACATAAAGCCGACATCCAAATTTGTAGCAATATTTCATAAAATAACATTATCAGAAGGGTATGAATATACGAAGTTATTATTCCCATATAATAAACTTAATCTTGTAGGACAAATATAAGGGAAGGCATTTATTTTGTAGTTGGAGGTATGCCCATACTTGATCAAGCAATCCAGCATCAGAAAGAGATAGAAAGAGAGATTTAAGTAGATTCTTCAATCCAAGCTTTATATATATATATATATATATATATATATACTAAATGGAAAAGAAAGAAATATTTGGCTAACAGATATAAAAAAATCAAAAAATTTATAGAAATCTAATCATTTTCATATTTTTTCTTGAAAAATAACTCATTTTGAACAAAAAGACCCTCTAATCTTCATGTATTTAAATGTTTCTTATAAAAACAAATGATTATTTTTACAAGACAATAAAAAAAAAAGTCAACATATGGTAAAAAATTGATAAAATGTTAGATTTCCAAAATTGATATTTCCAAGTGTTTTTAAGTCAAGAAATATTAGGTTAAAAGACATCAAATAACCCTAAATTTATGAATATAACATTTTTATATTTCTTTAAAAAAAAATATTTTTGATATTTTTTTCTTAAAAAATAACCTATTTTGGGTAAAACTGTATTTTTTTTTCATTTTATTTATTTACGTTCTCTTAAAAGAAAAGGTTATTTTACAAAAAAAACAAATTTATTTTTATCAAAATTAGACAAAAATTGATGAAGGTCAAATTTCAAAATTAGGATTTCAAAAGGTCCTTTCAATCAAGAAATATTTGGTTTAAGAACCTTCAAATAATCTAACATTTTGTAAACTTAACTATTTTCAATTTTTTTTTTAAATAACTTTTTTTTAAACAAAAATGGCCTTGATCATATTTTATATTTACATATATCTTTGATAGGAAATTGTTATTTTTATAAGAGATCAATTAAGCTATTTTTGTCAAAACTATGACAAAAATCAATGAAGGATTAGATTTCCAAAATTAGGTTTTCAACCCCTCGATCAAACCAATCACCCAATGGAAAATTATAATCTGAGAGAAGAATCTTACTGGTTACAGTTAGTTTTCCGATCGACGGGAGGCAGATTGAAGGGGGACCCACACTGTTTGCCAAGAACAGGCACCCGCTTGGGATCGTAATCGATAACTTCAGTGTCCCCTTAATGCACTCAAATGGCGATCCGATCATTTTCTGTTTCGCCATTCCATTCACCTTCTTAACTCCTTGGCAACAACGAGATGGTTTTTGGCCGGACCGTTCTTCCGGGCAAGAGCAAGACAGGAGGCAACCTCTCCGACCACCCTTTTGACAAGAAGGTTTGAAGCATGGCTGCCTGAAACTAGCAACAGTATGATCAGAGATCCCAGCATTCCATTCATGGCTGAACTGTGCTGGTTATAAGTAGATTATAGGAAGAAAGAGATTATCAAGGTATATAGAATTCTTGTGTGGCATTGAGATGTGGAAGTGTATATGTTTATATACAGGGAGGAGAGGAGGAGGGTGGGCAGTGGAGTGTGGGATTGGGTAAGGATCGATCATTTGTTTTCCATGGGTGGTGTTTGGTTTGCTGATTTTCGTGAAGATAGATTGCCGAGAAAATGAAGGGACTGACTGTTTGGGAGGTTTGTGCAGTGAGATGGGAAGACTGAAGAGAATACACCTATCATGCATCCCATGTGATTTTAAAATATACTGAAGAAAGAAAAAATTAGTTATTTGGGATTATTAAATTATCATGTTTATTGTTTAATAAACAAACAAAGGTGCAACATATTATTTTTATAAAAGGCCCGTGGATTAGGCTTCAGGCCTTAATTATATGCAAAGCCCAGACAAGTTGGCCCATTAACGGGTCAACGAGTTTATTGGTCCGGTCAAGTTGGGCCACGGACCTCATTTCTCCGAGCCACTCGCCTGTTAGAGATGTCTAAATTTGACTTAGGTAGTGTACAATAATGAATCATAACAATAACAAGAATTCTATTAACATATTTACGGAGGGTAGATTGGTATACATTAAAGAATGATACGTTATGTATTAAAAAAAAAATAACATATACATATAAAGCGACGAACAACATTCGCAAGTAATATGAATCGCTCAAGTTCATGCGACTGGAGCATACTTTTGATATTACTATCATGACTATAACGCCTACGATTCCAATTACGAATATATTTCCACTATCACATATTTGATTTATCGGTTGCCAATTCATCAGACTTCGCTTCATTTGAATTACCCCAAATAAACGTCATACCACGACGACATCAAACAACGCTCGCCCAAGCACCACGACAACCAAATAAATCGCACTAAGCACGACGACAATCACATCGCCGCACTCAAGACGACGACAACCACTGGGCCGCATTCAAAACGAAGAAAAAAACAAATAAAAACCTAGATTTTATGAAATAACCGTTTTATTGAAGAAAAACTTATAGAAATAGGTGTAGAATGATGATTTCAAATAAATAATGACAAAAAAACACCACTAATTGATTAAATAAAAAGAGGCTAACAAAAAAATGGTTGGGAGAAAATTAGGCTAGGATTTTTAGGAAGGCCTTAAGGCTCTTATTTTGTGTCACATAGAGAGATAACATTTTTAAAGTAAACCAATTAGTGAATAACATGATTTAGATTAAATATGGAAGATGGCCATTTATATTGATCATTTAAAAATTGTTAGATGATAAATTATTTGTTTTAGATAAATTATAAATAAATTAAAATTAATTTTTTGAGTTACATTTTGTGAAGCAAGTATTTTTTAAGACATCACCAAATAGTTTTTTTTTTTTTTGTCAAGTCATGATGTGTCTTGAGTAGGTTCATAACACGACGATCACAAGGCCAGAAAGCTTCTACCACGTAATACACAGATTCACAAGGCTTAAACTAAAAACCATTGGTTAAGTTATCAAAGATCATAATCATCTCACCTACATCTTCGATGATAGTATTTTTGTATTTAAACATAAAGAATATATAATAAATATATATTTTTATCAAGCCTATAGCGCTAATATGAGCTGCGCGCACACACAAAAACGCTCTAATCCATTAAATCATACCACATCCGCATCTAATTTTTTATACAACCGAAAAAGAGACCAAAAAGGCGATAAAACTCTTCCACAATAAAAATATATAATGTATTTATTACTTGAAAACTATTATATATACATACATAATTTTTCATATATATAACAATTTTTAATACCTCGTAAAATAATACTATTATTTTGTTGACATGCCTAGCTTTTGTAAGACCCGAGAAATTTCCAATTTTTGGAAAAATGGCAAAATCGTAATTTTGGTCAAAAATCCGAAATCTATTCTCTAAACTCGGATGACGAAATGGATTTCACCATTTGAATCGTCTCGCGAAATCTAACTACCACGTCGACCGAGACAATAATTTCGTGACGCTTTTCGAGTCATCGGGCAATGCGGAGCGACCGGAAAACGACGATTGCGGATTTAATAAAAAGTCACCTATAACACGCACCTGGGCGTGACACATGTCGCACGGAAGAGAGCAGGACGTAATTAACCCGACTACCAGATAGTGCCAAATATCGAAAATCCAAGTCAGACATAGATGGCATTATAGAATTTGTTTTAAAATGAAGAAAAAGACAAAATTTGGGAATAGCTATTGCTCTTCCCAAATTGTTATACTCAAAACTGCATAAGGGGGGAGGATTTATCCGCCTGGTTTATTTTTTATTTGTTTTGGATGGACGATTCGGGTGAATCGAGGCCTTAAATGACCGTTGATTTGTCCCAAAACTTTAATCACTATTGAGAATTTTGGAGCTTCCATTGGATACCGTGGATCAGAGGGGGTCGCTTTGGGTGTGCTCAATTGGTATAAATTACGCTATAAATCATGTTACTGTGATATGAGTCGAAATTGATAGGGAATTCGACCACAAAGTGGAATCGATGAAGGGTAGTGGCCGCGGAACAAGAACTGAGGTTTTGATCGTTCACGTGAATATGTTCACGTAAATAAAATTCTAGAGAAAACGAGTTTGGTCGAGTAATTCAAATCGAATTGCTTTTGCGGGTTGTTAATTAGTCCACGTGGAGCTAATTTTGTGTAATGGATTGTAAAATGCATAATATGTTTGTGTGATTAAATTATGTAAATGTATATCATGTTATATATATTTGTACAAAGGTTAATAAATCAGATAATCAGATCACGATTCCATACGACCGCACCCTGTTAAATATGAAAGAATGACATGAGAGATGGTTTCTTAAGAGAATTGTTTCTGAGGGTTGACTAATAATGATAATTATCTGAGGTGTCCATTACACACATCGGAGGGTAGTCCATATAAAATATTAATCGCTTCGAGTCACCCAATTGATATACATCCAGGGTTGTCCACTAAATGTATAATCTGAGTCGGTCCACTACTTGTCAGTTCATAATTAAAATGCATACCTTTGTTTTGAAAACAATGTTTCATAATACACAGTGAAACAAATAGGCGAATAATGGCGATCTTCGGATACGGCCGCACATTTAGACATTCAAGTAGATCAACATTTTCGAACGCTACTATTGCGATCACAGATACGCATCTTAGCGAGTAACCCATTTGGCGTGATTCCACTATCAAGATTAAATTTCACCCCGCGAGAATATATTATTTAAGCCGACAAGTGAACAGACGGCGAGATCTACCATCCTGGGCGCCGATTTCAAGAAAAGCCGGGTTGTGGCTTCGTGTTCTTAAATGGATATACGTATTATAATGTTTTAAAACTTTAATATATGTTGTATAAGAGTAATTATCAACTCTTGAACCATGATATATATATTTGGTCGATATTGATTATCGCGAAGACATTGTACAAGAGATCATTTTTACTCATTTTAATTGTATATGGACCATGTGTGGCCATATTGAACTGTTTGGGATAGGTTTTGTATTTGAGTAGAGCTCCCCGTACAAAGGAGACTCTGCCCGATTTTCGTGAGTGGTGTCGGGTTACCCGGCATCCACAAGTATTCAGCGGGTTGACGGGTTGTCAACGAACACCCCGGGATTGGGGCGTCACAGCTTGGTATCAGAGCTTATAGATACGAATGCCTGCAGGAAATGTATTGTAGATCCATCTCACTCTTGGTGTGGTTTGATGTAGGTTTAGGTATGAGATTATCTAGGAAGACACATAACAAAATTAGGACACTGCATGTGTGTTTTGTGTGTGATTTGATGAATTGTTGTGTGAAAAATATGCATAACATGAATTATATGTGATCATGTGTTGTGTTTGGTTTGTGTGCTTAGTAGGTAGCACATGGGTACAGAACACTTTTTACAAAGGTGTAAAACTAGAACAAAGGAAATAAATGAAACAAATTTGAAATAAATTTATGGGTTTAGTGGATAATAAATAAAATTTTAATAAATTTTAAGGTTGAACGCTATGTTTAGTGTTGATCATGAGATTTTTGAGGAAATTTCACAAAAATGTCCAAAAATTAAATGAATATATATATATATATATATATATATATATATATATATATATATATATATATATATATATATATATATATATATATATATATATATATATATATATTTTTTTTTTAGATTTTCCAAGAGGCCGAAATTAATGTGTGAAAAAATTTCAAATTAAATAAAATAAATCAAATCAAATAAAATGAGACAAAATAAAATTTTAATGACAAAAATGGTTTACTATGGAACTATTTGTTCATAAGGACTTGGTATATACAATCGATTTCCTCGTATGAATAGTGTCTCGGGTCAGGTTTATACCTTAGAGATACCGCATTGTATTTAACCTGTCATTTGAACCGAGATGGCCACCGAGGACTAGAATGCACAGGAGGTCCACGAGGCACCGGGTCAGCACCACCCAGATTCGACCACCCACCCAGATTTGATCGCAGGGCCTTTGCTGAGGTTATAGGTATCGCGCGCGCCTATAGCACATCGATATAGCAGTAGTCGTGGAGGTCCGAGTAACTCCGCAGGTTTAGGGGCGCATCATCCTCCGACATTCACGAGGGAGGAGATCCGGCGGTGGCGCACTACGGCCTACGCAGTGGCTGTGCTGGTGAGGGCTACGGAGATTACCTCTGACTCGACCAAGATCAAACTAGTCAGTTCCAAATAGAGGAGGCCCGGGCGCATGGTGAAATGGGCAAGGACCTCCAGAGACCTAGAGGCTGCGACATGGGCAAAGAGTTTCGTGAGTCGCTCGCGGGTAAGTACTTCCTGATATCACGAGGCATGCCAAGGCCCGTGGAGTTCCTGCAGTCAAAAGGGGGGCGGCGACGCTGATGGATTGCCTGGCTGGGGTTCCACCGGAAGTTAGCCCGACGGTCGATGATTACGCGGCTACGTATACGGCCAAGGTTGGGAGATTTGAGAATGGACCGGTTGTCCATTCGGGCTGTGGATTGCAGACTTCGCCACAAGATACGGACTCACTAGACAACCCCGACCATAGAGAGAGATGTAGGATGCTCCTGAGCACCCTGGATGGGTGTTAGTAGCAAGAGGAAGGAGAGTCAGTCTTCTTCCAGTTTAGGAAAGAAGCAGAGGGCTTCTAGTTCACAAGGGTTCCAGAGGTCGCACATCCGCCACAGGATATGAGATTTCACGGCCAGTTTCGCAGATGGTGTGTGCTACCATTGCCAACAAATGCATATGAGGAGGGATCGCTCTATATGTGGATCCCGTGGCTTGGGACAGCATAATCCCGTATAGCGGTAGGACAGAGAGGATACAGACATTCCTCCATACCAAAGACAGCCGAGGAACCGCTGTGAAGTTACACGCACCTCCCGTTTACAAAGTGCCCGAAGCCGAGTACGGGTAAAGGCAGAGACGACCCACAGCAGGACATCAAGGGTTCAGGCGGTTACGCCATCACATCGCAGTCGAGTCGGATCATCCAGCTTATACAGGTACGCGTTTTGCTATCTCGCTTATCGTAAGAGTGTTATTTAATTTAGCTCGTGATTCATTCATCATCACGTGATCAGTCGTGATGTGAATCGAGCTCAGAGGTCGAGACCTCAGAGGAGCCTTTAGATGTGAGTTCTCCCTAGGATTAGGCGAATAGGGATGATATGTTGCGATTGCGAGTTGAGATCTCGGACTCTACTCATAGTGGACCCGAGGATCATGGATACGCGGAAGTTCAATGTGCCATCCCGGGATGGATTGGCCGACAAATTTCATGGTTGTTATGGAATGTGAGCTTAGAGGGCTACCGCCACACGCCAGGACGGTACTCGTGGTGGTATTTGGGGACAAGCATGACATTTTGCCCTGCATAAGATAATGAGTCCGTGTGTCAAGGACAAAGATGGGTCACAAGTCTATCTCAGAGGACGAGGGAGAGACCCGACTTGCATCTACCCTAGTTTGCAGTATGTGGATGTTTTTCTGATGAGCTACCGGATTGCTCCAGAGGGTGGTAGACTCTTAGACGAAGCCACACCTCGGGCATCACCATCTCATGACTCAAGATAGGGATACACCACTGAGTCAAGTAGAATGCAGTCCAAACACAGGAGCTACTGTAATAAGGGGTTCATTGCATCGCACTTCACCACGGGCGCTTAGGTTCTATTTGCTAAGAAGAAGGATGCTAATTCTTCAATGCGCATTGATTATCGATGATTGAATGTAGGTTACGATCAAGCACCTGCACTCCACCGCGAGAATTGATGACTGCTTCGATCACCGAGAGGAGCGAGTCTACTCCAAAAATGTAATCTTCTCGCACCAGCTACCATCAAATGAGGGTTAAGGAGACAGATATCCCCAAGACAGCGTTTAAGACGCTGCTATGGGCACTGGAGTTTACGGTAATGCCTTTGATTGATCAACGCGCACGGCATCTACGGATCTCATGCAATGGGGTATCATTCCAACCCTATCTAAACTACTTGTCGGGTCTTCGTGGATGACATTTCGATCTACCTCACGAGTGGAGCACAGGAGTAACACGGAGGATTGTATTACGCCTTGTCGAGACCATCGCCAGACGCCAAGTTCGGGCATGCGCAGTTTGGCCATCGAGGTGAGATTTTGGGACACGTATACACGGCATCGTGCATGCCGTTGGACCCAGAGAAGGTTAAGGCCGTGATGAGTCGAGAGGCGTAAGTCACCAGATAATGAGTTTTGGGATTGGCCGGGTACTACAGAGATTCATCGAGGATTTCCTCCCGATTAGCAGACTTATGACAAGGTTGACCTTAAGGAGGTCAAGTTTGATCGATGACCGATGCGAGGAAAGCATTTCAAGAGTTGAAGAGAGACTTACTTCAACCTATCTTGATAGTCCCTGATGTGGGACAGGGTACACAATGTGGCCGTGGTCGCTTCGAGTGCCTGGATCGATGTGTTTTGATGTCCGGGAGGGTAGTGAGCTTATGGTTCCCACGCCTGAAGAATCATGAGCACTACCCCACACACGACATGGAGCTGGGCAAGAATAGTCTCGCCTTTGAAGACGGCGCCCACTACTTATACGTGGCGAGAGTTCGAGGTGTACCTGCACTGACAAAAAGTCCAAGTATATTTTCACGCCAGCCGACCTCAACATGAGGCAACGCAGATGGATTCGGAAGTTCCTAGAGGATTATTACTTCACTTTACATTACCATCATAGTGGGCAAATGTGGTGGCCGATGCGCCACCGGGAAGTCACGGAGTATCGCTAGTATACTCGGGAGTGGCGATGTCGAGACTGACAGCGAGTTACAAAGACAATGAGCGTGCATGTGGTACGTTTGGGGAGTTTAGTGGATACACCGCCTCTGGCTGAAAGCAAGAGTGATCGAGTCCCAAAGGCGTGACGAGAAATAGTGTCCATCGTGACCGGCACAATGTGAATGTGGATTCCAGGGTCGACCGGCCCACTCTGATGGTAAATTTCTGTGATAAAGGAAGAGTAACGGGTTCGACTCGGAGACAGAGATTCTCACGAGTTTCATTGCTCGACCGCGCAGATCCAGTGGCACTAAGATGTATCAGATCTTCACATCGTGACATCGGAGCCGGAATGAAGAGAGACATGTAGGGGACTTATGCGACGATAGTGTCAGCAGGTTAAGGCTAAGCACCGTAATGACAGGCTACTTCACAAGGCAGAGGTAATGTCTGGAAGTGGGAGCACGTCACGATGGATTCGTGACCACTTGGCCACCACACCGCAGACATGATGCGGTACGTGGTGATGACCCACTCACGGTCGGGCCAAGATTTTCAACCAGGCGACGACCTTCACATCGAGAGATTCCGCCGCCTGTATTCAAGAGATAGTCCTGGCTTACATGAATACCGCATCCATAGTGTCGAATAGGACCCGAGGGTTTACTTCGCGCACTGAAGAGTTTCCAAAGGCTACTGGCACACATCGACATGAGTACGCAAAATTTCTACCCTGTGACAAATGGTGAGTCCGAGATAACTATATTGTGTGTTAGAGGACATGCTACGAGCATGCGGCCATGGATCATCGTAGAAGTTGGGAAGAGCACTTGCCTTTAGCGTGGAATTCGCTTTACAACAATGCTTATCAAAGTAGTATACGATGGCACCATATGAGGTATTGTATGGGAGGTCATGCAGATCATCGATATGTTGGACCTGAGTGAGAGAGTCTACCACCGGGTCCCGATCTTATTAGACGCTCTAAAAGGCGAAGTTGATGGTCATGAGCCGCCTCTCTCAAGGCCTGTGCCGGCTGGCGATTTGCGCCATGTACGACGCCGACCCTTAGAGTTCAAGGTCAGGGATCACGCCTTCAAGGTGATGCCTAAGAGGGAGTGGTCGTCCGATAAGCTGAAGCCATCACGAGGTTAATTGGGCCTTTCGAGATACTCGAGAGGGCAGTAATCAGAGGCTGGGCATCGGCCGGTGCTAATGCCAAAGATCGTGTCCACGTATTTCACGCTCCATGCTTCTAAGTATACCTGTGATCCAAATTTCATGGTGAATAGTGGACATATCGAGGCTGACAACTGGATGACTCTCGAGGAGGACTGGGGCAGCATTTTGATGGGCCATGATCGGGTCTTGCAACGCAAAGACGCGAGGCTGGGTGAGGTGCTATGGGCGCACTAAGGAGTGGAGGAGTCAACGTGGGAGCCACGAGGACACACGCGCCACCTATCCCTCATAAGGGACGGCGCATACGATTTACCGCTTAATATTTAAATTCATTTAGCTTATACTTATGGTATCGCGTATATTATATGCATGTGAGTGATTGTGATTGTCCAAAATTTCAGGAAGAAATTCCTTTTAAAGAGGAGAGAATGTAAGACACGAGAAATTTCCAATTTTTGGAAAAATGACAAAATCGTAATTTCGGTCAAAAATCCAAAATTTATTCTATAGATCTTGGATGACGAAACGGATTTCACCACAACTGCCCGAAATTCAGCTACCACGTTGAATTTCGGGTCGAATTCCGAGATACGGACTTGCACGCTTTTTTGAAACATCGAGCATCGAGTACAAACGACTGACGGACAAAGTCACCTATAACACGAATCATACGACACATGTTACGAGAGGATAAATGAAATTGACGACCAGATAATAATAAATGTCTAAAATCCTATCTGTATTAAGGATGGTATTATAGAATTTGTTTTAAATGAAGAAAAAGCATAAAACGGAATAATGTTGTCTTCCAAATTAAAATAGATCAAAACGGGCAGAAGGAGGCTGACAAGAGGGTGCAGATTTTTTATTTTTTTTAGAGATGAGCTAGTTCTCTAAATTATCGGGCAATCAACCGTTTAATTCTTTTAGAGCAAGAAGGAAAGTTGTTTTATCGCGTGAGCGCCTACGCTGGCTCGGCTCGGCGGAGTTTTGACAAACTCCGCGGCGATACGATCCCACTTGGCTATTTTGATTAAGTGTTTTGCTGATGATTCGTGAATTGAGGCCTTAAACGATCATTTCTGATCGGCCCCCAAACTGGGACCACCTTATTGAGACCTTGAGTCGGGACAGTCAGACTGTAGGGGCTGTTTGGTGCCTAAGGTATAAATTACGCTATAAATCACGTTCACGCAGATTATACTGAAATGGATAGGAATTCTGTTCACGAAGTGGAACCGATGAAGGGCTATGAACAAGAACCCGAGGGTTTTGACTGCTCACGTGAATAGTGTTCACTAAGCAAAATTTGTGAGAAAATGATTTGATCGAGTAATTCAAATCGAATTGTTCGTGGTTGTTAATTAGCCCACGTGAGCTAATTTTGGTGTAATGGATTGTAAAATTGCATAATATGTTTGTGTGATTAACTATAAATGTATCATGTTATATATATTCGTACGCTACTATATAAATCAGACGAACTCACCCAAGATCACGATTCACACGTGACCAGTGACACCCTCAGAGCAATAAAAGTGAGTGCATGAAATGCTCTCGAGAGAACTGTTCTCGAGGCCGACTCTCACCAATTATCTGAGCCAAAGGTCCATTACAACATCGGAGGGTAGTCCTATATAAAATATCAATCGCTTCGAGTTAGCCCAATTGATATACATCGGAGGGTTGTCCATCAGATAATCTGGAAATGATCCAATTACTTATATCTTTGGTTGTCCATAATTAAAAACAAATACTTTGCTTTAAAAATAATGTTTCTTGCTACATGGTTTAAAGGCGTGAGGGAGCTGAGGACTCGACATGGGTCGGGTCATTAGACATTCAAGCAGTGATCACGCATTCGTCAACGCTGCGGTTTATATTGGATCAGCGGCATACGACTTCAGCGAAAGAACTCCATTTAGCAATGATTTCACCATCGGCATTAAACACCATTATGAATATATTATTTCGTGCACAGAGTGACGAGAAACTTAGTTCATCCTGTGAGGTCGATTTTGAAGAAAGTTTTCTCCTCAAAAATACGCTTTCGCATTATTTAATGGATACATGTATTATAAATGTTTTAAACTTTAACATATGTTGTATATATTTAATTATCAACTCTCTGAACTACGATATATATATCTTGGTCGAGATATGATTATCGTGAGTATCATTATACCAAGAGGTCATTTTTATTCATTTTAATTGTATAACACCCCCGGCGCACACATTGAATCGGCTTCATATCGTTAGATTCGTAGAAATCTGCATAAAAGCCGACTCTACCCGATTTTCATGGAGCGGTGCTCAAACATCTCTAAGATTCACGAAGATTCCATGTGTCGACGGCCAATAAATTCGACACCTTCTATTGGGGCATCACAACTTTAATTGGTAGAACATTCCAAATTTAAAAAGTAAGACATCATGGGAAGAGAGGGGATCCCAGGTTTGAGTCCCGCTAATAATAACCATAACAAAGTGCTTAGTTGTCAAAAAAATAAAACTATTGTTTTTTGAATTACAAATAGCTCACATTATAATAAAAATAATGTAATTGGATGAAATATTGTTTCTAATTTTGGATCCAATACAGAACTTATTTTATAATACAAATATATTTAATTATTGGATGAATTTTATAATCAAATTTTGGTTAAAAAATATATTTTGAATCACGTCCTCAATAATATACAAACATATATATAAAATATACATTTTACTCCATAAAATTCATATTTCATATACTTTGAATCTCACAGTATATTTAATTATGCCTTATTTTATTTCATATTTGTTCATTTAAAAAATATAGACCTTTTTATTATTTTTGTAATAAATAAAGATTTTAGATAAAATTAATTTTAATTTTATTTATAATTCAAAAAATGTGCTTTTAATCATAATTTTGTAGTCATTGAGGCTTGACTCAATTAATAAAATGATGGAATGGGCATCCAAGAGAATCGAATCTTATAAGAACAAAGTAATACAAAGTATTCTCATAAAAAAAATGTAATACAAGTATAATAGTTATATAATATGATATAATTATAACTAAAGAAAATCTAAAAATTATTATATATTTCTAAATATATTGACATGTAAATAAAATATCATGAGAAGGGAAAGGAGATTTCTAAATTTCTTAATATACACTTATTATATTATAATTAAGTATTTGCTGTAAAAATAAAATAAAATCTGGACTTAATCATTACTAGGTATTTAATGTGGGAACATAGGTATTTAATGTTTTCAAGAGAAAAAAAAAAGAATGAATCATTTAATTCCAATAATTTTTAGTAATAATTAATATCTGTCATTTTATTAATCCAATTAGAGCTTCTAATAAAAATAAAATTTTTGTCTTGACTCAAGGGGTGGGATGGGCGGACTTTTAAACTAAGATCAAATTTTTGTAAGAATATATAGTGAATAGAAGTAAAAATAAAATAAATATAGAATTTTTTGTTTAATTTATTTTATTAACAAATATTTTATAGATTAAATTAAAAGAGATGATGGTATTGGAATAGGCTACGGATTAGAATTGAAAAAAGTAAGCGCCACCTCTTCAACCGCGGCTTCTGTTTTTTGAAAAAAGGAAGGTTTTGATTCTTTTTGAAGATTAGAATTAGGGTTTTCTGGTTCTTTCCAAATCTAGTTGGATCAAATAGATTGTTCCTTCTCTCTTCCACTCAAACTAAGTTGACAATGGCTTCGGAATCATATTCAGATTGGACATCCCTTTCGAAAAACCTTATGGATTCCATATTCGGCCATTTAGCTTCCATGGCGGACTGTATCAATTTCAGTGCCGTTTGCTCCGATTGGTGATGTATTGCTTGTGAAATTTTTAGACATCCGATTTGTAACCTCACAAATAGTCGCCGGTGCCGACATCAACTCCCATTGTTAATGGTTCCTTCATCGGATAACAACACGGACATGCAAAATTTATACGATGTGCGACGAAAGAATATTTATATTTTTTAGTTGAAGGTGGCTTATGATAGAAGATCGCTAGATCCTCTCATGGTTGGTTGATTTCGTTGACATTTATGAGATAACGCTTTTCAACCCTTTATCAAAAGGCTTTCTTTGAAAAGCAAAGATGAGATAAGAAAAGGCTTCTTTTTTAAAAAAGGAAGACGAGCGAAGATGATGAAATCTCGGCCCTTCGAGATCTTCAACAATATGAATACGAAAAGAAATTACGATGAGAAAGAAAAAGAATATGTGCTTGATATAGATGAAATATAATTTTACAATGACAATGAAGATGAGGATGAATTAAAACAAGACATTGAACATGAAGAAGAAGAAAGCAGCTAGTAATCTGTAATAAGAGGGGTTCTTTCTGCAAACCCAGAAATAAATCAAAATGGGTACTTTCTCATGGTCATATATGGTATTCAAAGCAAACTAGCATTCATCAAATCAGGTGAATATTGGACTTATATTGACAAGAGCATTTGTGACCAAAATGTTCGTGATTTTGTTGAAAGTACTTATCAACCCACTTTTGATAAAGGGCTATGGTATTGGCGTGATATCGTGTTCACTAATGGGCTATTTTATGTATTAGATAAGTGGGGTGTGCTTTTATCCCGTGATGTCGGGACTAATTTAAAGGTGGAGAGAATTACTGGACTCGATAGATTGCATACCAAATGGAATCACAAGACATATTTGGCAGACCTTCGCGCATCTCGCGATCGGAGATGAATATCATTATGAGACTTAATTACAAAATTCAGAATATGTTAAGAGATTTTCTTTATCCACACGACCGGTTATAATGTACTGAATGATAATTGCTTTTATGATAACCATTCGATTTCTATCAGAACTTCCACTCATGGCTGTCGGTCCAATTCTATATACTTCTGCAATGATTATGATGATTTCTATGATCGTGGAGGCTCTAATGATATCGGTGTTTTTAATTTATAAGATGGATGTGTTAGGCGACATTATACCCTTGCTCATTCGCAATGGTTGATGCCTCTCTCAATATGAATTTTGCCAACCTTCTTGTAAAATAATGTTTATTTATTTATGCTTTGAGATATTTCAATTTCAAGCAATGGAAGAAAAAGCTTTACTTAGATTGTTTCTCATTACTTTAATCGGTAATTAAAAGTAGTCAGTTCAACATTAAGAATAACTATTCTATTCTGATTTCTTGCAAGAAGAAGTAAGAGTTTGAATTGCATGTTCCTTACTATGTATGTGCACATCAGGTTTTTTTTTTTTTTTTGGTCATGAGAACATTACAAAAACATTGTAGTAAATAAGCATCACTAAACCCTATTTTCCCTTCGTTGTTTGTTTTAACCCAACCATTTAAAACTTGGATATTGACAAATTTTTTGGTAGCCAATTATCTAATTAAATTTTCTCTTTATGTTGGATCAGATGATTGTAAGTTCCTTGTAGTGCTTTGATTTTTTTTTTTCACCAAAAATACAAGAAATAGACAAAAGGTGTGTAGACCCCAAAATTTGCTCTCATATTATTTTTTTTTATTATTAAATTTTATTTTTTGATTTTGTTTTTATTATTTTATTTTATTTTTCAAACCCCCATTCTCCTACTCCATATTTCTCACTTCCCCATTCCCTATGACCATACTCTAACCAACTACCCCCTCTTTCTTCTCCATCCCCTAATAGGGTTTGGTCTGGGTTGATCCGATGAACCCAAGTGACCCGAAATCTTTATTTAATTTTTTTAAGTATCTTACTAATTGAGATTTTCAATTATTCATCTATAAAATTAAATATTTTGGCTCTTACCATAGAACCAAATTGTTTTTTTTTTTTAACAACCAAACACAGAGCGAGATGACGATCTCCTAACTTGACCGGGAGGCTCAGCTCGCTCGTTTAACGCAATGCTATGCTGCGTAGAATATTTTCAGAGTTCATCCCGACTCGAATGAGGATTAGTTTAGGTATTTGGTGATTGCTTAAACGTTGCCTTATATGCTAAAGGCATGAGCCGTTTCAGACACTTTATTTGACAAAAAAATCTATTTTTTAGCATAGGGTTTTAAAATTAATTATTATTATAATATATGATTAATATATTAAATTTTGTTGGGTTAAATATTTTATTTTCAATTTTTAAATGTATCTTTTTAATATAATTTATATGATAATTTAATATTTAAAAAATCTTGTATAAAATAATTATAGAATGCATTTAAATTGCAGTTTTAATATTAAATATATTTTCATTTATCTCATTAATCCTATTTTAAATATTACAATTTCATTTTTTTTTGTATTTATCCTTTAAATTTTATTCAATCATGTTTTTTGATAAAATATATACTAATTTATAAATTAAATTTAATAACTAAATTATTAGTATATTATAAATAATTTTATTACTTTAACTAGTGTTAATAGCAAAAAAAAATTATTTTTTAAAAAATTATACTTTTATTTATTTCTGTAATATGAATTATAAAAACAAATAGGATATTTCATTATTATACAGTTGAGATGCATTTTTGAATATATATTAAATAATTTTATTACTTAAACTAATGTTAATAACAAAATATTTTTATTTTGAAAATCATTAACAAAAATTATACTCTTATTTATTTCCTAATATGATTATATCTTCTGCACGATAAATTTTCAAAACAAATAGGATATTTTATTATTATATGGTTGAGATGCATTTTTGAATATATATTCAAAATATAAATTAAATTTATGTTGTTAACATTCTAAAATTTTAATTTAATAGATGATGAATCAATCATGATATACATCTTTTTAATGTAGAGTCACATGTTATTATTGAATGTAATGAAAATGATGATGAATATTAGAGACATATAACATTTGATACTTTGAAATTATTTTTTTAAATACAAGTATTAAAATTGTTATTTTTATCGTTTTTTATATCGTTTAACTGGGCTACATACTTCGCTATAACAAAGACTCTAACATTATTTATTTAAGATCATGACATAATTATATCATAGACTCAACTTTCATTTTATATATTAATTATTATTATATATTTCATATATTATTTATTTTTATTTGAAGAATTATAGAATTTAGAAATTATTTATTTGGGTGAGAGTTTTTAGGTTTTAACAAGAACCCGCATGAGCCGGCCGAAAGCCAAATTTCGACTTAAATCACCCGTGATTAGCCCAACTCGGGTTTCGTCATGCCCGAAATGAGTTGTTTGCCCGTTTACCAGCTCTATAGATAACTAACCCAATCCTCATTTGTGAGTTTTTACGTGGAAGATATCACCCATTTGCTTTTCGCCTCACATACATCATATGCGTAACAAAACAAGCTCAGATTTACTCACGAACTTAAATAACAATCTATCTCAATACGCTTAATTGCTCATCATCACTAAATTATAAAGAATACGGCTAAGAAGTTCAGCTTGTCACACCAAAGCTTACGATTAAATTGCCTCAATGCCGACTTCCATTGGGCATCACTGAGTCATTAATGATCTCATACATGTGATTATGTTATCGGCTTCATTCACCCTTTGCATTCAATGAAAAACAATCTCTTTACTTCATACTTTTCCACGATACTGTGTCTCACTTAATAAAAACATCGTCACTAATCAACTTATGTGATGCGTTAATTACTCAATAATGATGTGTAAAAGGCCAATTTCAAACTTTTTATAAGATTGTAGCCCAATTTCTCAAAAAATTCAGGCCCACGAACTCCAAGCTCTAGCAAAATTACCGATTTATTCCATTAGGCCTGTACAAATATTAAATAAATTATATATCGTTTCAATAAAGTAGATTTTCACTTGGATGCAAGTAGTCAACCATCGAGACTCTAATCTACTTTTCAAATTTTGATTTTAATTATTGATTTTTAATGATAGTAATATCGATAAATTTTTAATTATGATGTTTATCATATCATATAATTCTTTCGTGTTTTTATATTTTTAAATCAATCAAATCTTGTCCTCTATTAGCCTCTTTTCCTTTATAGGTTATTTTTTTTGTTATTATTGGTTGAAATTACCGATTTACACATATTTCCATTATTTTTTCCTTTAAGTCATTATTCTCGATGCACCATGGATGCGCGTTACTGATACGACATGACATCCGCCATCTTAACGCCACGCTGCTTGTCATCACGTAACATCTATTCGTTTAAAACGATTTGGTATAACAAAGATATTAAAATAATAAATCAAATTAATAATACGCTACAAACGGTCGATGTAAAAAGAAAGAAAAAATTAATACTGATTCAAAAATCATAAAGCGGCAAAGGAACTATGAGATATTAATATATTAGGTACAAACCTATGGATGTTTTGATTTCAATAAATTTTAATAATAATTAATATTAAAAAGTCTTTTTAATCCAATTATACATCTTTTAATAAAAAATGAATTTTATTTATCATTATTATTAATTATTCTGTAATAATATTGGTAAATGTAATTGGATTAGGTTAGATAATTAAGACTCATCCCTCCCGACACTTCAATTTTAATTTATTAAAATCGAAACTCTGATAATTAGATAATAACTTATTAAAATAATTTAAACCAATTGAATTCGGTTTAAAAACAAAATTAAAAATTAAAATTGTAATCTACTATTTTAAAATTAATATTAAAATATAAAAATAACTAATATATTTAATATTATCCAAATAAATCCATAGTTTTCTCTAGCTTTTTATTAATAAATTTAAAAATAACATTATCAAAATAATTATCTATAAAATTAAAATTAAAATTAAATGAATTAATTTTATTCTTTAATAAATAATTTTATAGAAAATAAAAAAGATAAATAAAAATAAAAATATATTAAATAAAATTACCATTTATCGTGAACAACCAATTTTTATAAGAATTTTTTCAAATACTATAGGAAATTCATGACTAAGCTTAAAAACATAGAATAAAATTATAAATGAAAACATTGTTTGTCTATTTTATATATATATATATATATATATATATATATATATATATATATATACTTGGAAATTAAAATCAAATCAACTTGGTCGGTTTTAAATTTCTTTCATAGTAGGAAAGTTTTGAAACTGTGAGAAATATAATGGGATTCGAATTAGGGTTTTTTGAATCTTTCCAAACCCCAGTTGGATCAAAATAGGAAGTTTTTCTTTCCCTTCTTAATTTCCAATATATTTGTATATTCTCATATGTTCTTCATCAAACCAAGTCTTTGCCTTCTTCCTTCGTTTTTGAAAGTAAAGTGAATAATGGCTTCGGAATCAAATTCAGAATCAGAATGGGCATCCCTTCCAGAAGAGCTTTTGGATTCCATATTAGGTCATTTAGCTTCCATGGCGGACTGTATCAGGTTCAGTGCCGTTTGCTCCGACTGGCGACGGATTGCTTATCAAAATTATAGAAATCCGTCCTGTGACCCTCGGCGCCGTCATCAACTCCCTTTGTTAATGGTCCCTACGCCGGATAGCAGCACGGATACACGCAGTTTATACGATGTACGACGAAAGCGTCTTTACGATTTTCGGTTGAAGGTGCCTTATCATAGAAGGTGTGCTGGATCCTCTCATGGTTGGTTGATTTTCGTAGACGACTCTTATCAGGTAACACTCTTCAACCCTTTTTCCGGAAAATCTATCCATCTTCCTCCCATTAGAAGTCTTTTCTTTGAAAAGCGAATACGAGATGAAGTTGATGAAATGTCGGTCCTTCCTGATTTTGAAAAGTATCAATACGAAAAGAAATTGCGAGATGAATATGACGAGGAAGAAAAAGAATATGTGCCAGATATAGATGAAATAGTATTTTACAGTGACGGTGAAGACGAGGGTGATGAATTGGTACAAGATGAAGAAGAAGAAGAAAGCAGAGATCCTGACTTTGAGCCTGAGAGATTTCATGAGAGCGAGTATTCTGTAGTAAGAGGGGTTCTTTCTACAAACCCTGAAATAAATCCAAATGGGTACTTTCTCATGGTCATATATGGTACTCAGAGCAGACTAGCATTCGTCAAATCAGGTGATGAATATTGGACTTATATTGACAAGAGTATTTGTGACCAAAATGTTCGTGATGTTGTGGAAAGTACTTATGTTGATCGAGGGCTGTGGTATCGACGTGATATTGCATATCGTAATGGCTTATTCTATGTCTTAGATCATTTGGGTGTGCTTTTATCTTTTGATGTCAAGACTAATTTAAAGGTGGAAAAAATTACCGGACTTGATAGACTCCATAACAAATGGAATCACAAGACATATTTGGTAGAATCTTCTGATGGTGATCTCTTGCGAGTTATTAGGGTGATCAAAGATGAATATCGTTATGGAATGACTATAAAATTTATGGTTTATAAGTTAGCAGATTTTTGTGGGGATCCACATTGGATCGAGGTGAACAGCTTAGGCAATGATGCCTTGTTTTTGGGGGATAATCATTCGATTTCTCGTCAGAACGGATTTTCATTGACGTCAACCTAATTCTATACTACGATTTATCATGATGATTTCTATTATTGCGGAGCTCTAATTTATATCGTACAAGGTTTTTAATTTGTAAGACTACGCATGAAGCATATTATACCAAGCCATTCCCAAAGATTGATGCCTCCTTCAATTTGGATTTCGCCAACTTTCTTGTAAAATAATGTTTATTTATTTATTCTTTGACATATTTCAATTTCAAGCAAAAAGCTTTACTTAGATTGTGTCGAGATTACTTTAATCAGTAATGAGAAATAGTCAGTTCTTTATTCACCGAGTCCGAATCCCTATGTATATATTCCAACATTAAGAATAACTATTCTATTATGATTTCTTGCAAGAAGAAGCAAGAGTTTGAATTGCATGTTCCTAACTATATGCACATTGGTTTATTTATTTATTTATTTTGTGGGGTGGGATGTCGGTGATGAGAAATACAACAAAATATTGTAGTAACAAGCATCCACTAAAACCCTATTTTCCCTTCGCTGCTTGTTTTAAGTCCCAACCATTTAAAACTTGGATATTGACAGTTTTTTATAGCCAATTATCCAATTAAATTTTCTCTTTATGTTGGATCAAATGATTGTAAGTTCCTTGTAGTGCTTTGATTTTTTTTTTCACCAAAAATACAAGTAGACAAAAGGTGCCAATAAGATCTTCGAGAAAAGAGCATAGAGAGAAAAACAGCTTTTTTCAGGTACCCTATTAGATGGTACCACTATTATGGTGAAGCAGCTTTCTTCCAAATCAAAGAAATCATGATTTTTTTAATGAAATGCAAATGGTATCACTTCAAGGAAGAAATTCTTTAGCCTCGATCATTGATTTGACTAAAAGTAATATATAATGTAGTTATAAAATATAGTTACGGATGAAGACAACCGTGACATGGCATCCCCATAGGCAGTGTGGAGAAATCCTATAGATGGGGCCACTTCATAAACTGTGGCTATTGAATTTTCAATAAATTTGACATAGTTTATAGTCGCGGTTTGTGGTTAACCCCGATCATAGGATGGTTTATAGCCGCGATTAGTGGTTGACCGCGACCATAGGGATGGCTTATAACTGCAGTTTGTGGTTGACTTGGCCATTGGCATGGTTCATAGTCATTTATCTTGCAATGCTTACTTACATGATGCAAGTGCCTTAGTTTTGTAGGAATTCATAGCACAACATGCATTGAATGCTAGAATCATAGTTCGACCACTACATAAAAAGAGATTTTCCTACATTAAAGCTAACTAACTAGGCCAAAGTAAATGATAAATAATAATAATAAATGAAATGGTGTTGCTACACGCCATTAGTGTAAAAAAAAAAAATCATCATAATTTTATAAAGATAGTGCTTTTTGAACAGGTTTTAAGGAAGTCATTTAACTTTTACACTTTCCAAGTTTACCCTTAAAAACTTTCTATTTTTAGAAATGGTGTCTTGAAACCATGGTATCACCAAGCATTTTCCTAAATGAAATTAGATGTCATCAATATCATTGTCTCACTACATTACTATCGGCATAAGTTTTCCCTTCTGAGACTTTCCCTTAACAAGATTATCAATTACTATTGAACCTTGGTAAATCTTCCCCATTCTTGAATACTCTTGAACAAAAGTCTGATTCACAAATTGCAAATTGCTTGAATCAGCCATGGTGATGTTTGATACATCAGAGGATGTCACTGTATCACAGAAGGAATCAACAGAGGAGAGCAATGGGAATGGTGATTATATATTTATGACAGACTCTTAGATTCAGTAATGCTGGAGTTTGCCTTGGTGGGCTTTATCAAGGGACTCTCCGGTTGGATTTGAGATCAAGAACTCAGGCGGGCTAGACAACATGACCTTGTTCAGTACCTTCTGCAGCTGATCTCTTACTTCATCTCTTTCCTGGTAAGCAACCTTCAAGAGCTGAAGTAATTGCTTGAAACTTTTGCTGTTCTTCTAATTTCCTGTAGTTTATTAAAATCATGGTCAAGAAAAAAATGTCCTATGATTTTAGCCGGTTGCTCTCAAACATATTTGAATGGAAGCTGTAGATGGATGTTATGGCTGGGTCACTATAATATATAGAAATGCTAGAAAGCAAACCAACAACCAAAAACCATAAGAGACCAATGGTTGGTCAGATCTTGAACCTTCAGACATTGGGGCATGCATTAGATGCTGAATTTCTTCCTGGGTTGGTCAGATCATGCTGTTTATTATTAGAGTAAAGCTGCTTCTCACTCCTTTTTCCATCACCCTCGTCAACAATGACCAATTTTGAGTCCCCCAGAGCTGCATCTTAGTTCCAGAAAGTTCTCAAAACCAGAATCTTATTTAAATGAAACCATTCTGACTGTTGGATGATAATTCCATGACTAAAACATCGAGGGAAGAAAAAAGGAAAGAAAGTTAGTACAAGAAGAAACAACTTACGGTCCAGATAAATCAGAGCCACAATGAAACAGATACTGAATAGCAGAGAAAACCCCGTGAGTGCACCATTAATGGACCAGTTCTGATATCTAATGCTTCTTGAAAATGCTTGCAGCCATTAATGGACACGAAAACTCCTGAGGATGCAAGGAGAGAAACAATGAGGCCCCCCAAAAGTACAAGGAAATCTTGCTAGACAATTTTTTGAATGTAAGCTTTGCACTCCAAAATTCTCTTTAACATAGTGTGATTTATATAAAATCAGGTATTGGTCCACTCAGGTTGTTATCATTTATCCTACTGCATTGTACAACAAAAATGATATTTAACTATCATTCAAACCAACGTACTAAGGAAAATAGTATAAAACTTCTTGTTTGTGCTTGTATAATATTGTAGGTATTACAAACGGTTAAGTTTCTCTAGCCCAGCAAGGAGTTGTTGGAAATTTCCAGAAAAACTGATTGGATAACAGGATCCTGCAAAAAGTGATGAACCAACAAATTAGATATTCTTCTAATATTACATTACATATGCACCAAATGAACAAAGATCAAGAAGTAAAGAATTAAAGTGAAGATGAAATGAGAAGTCTTACAAAGTTTTCAAATTGATTAAGTCTCCAAGCACAGGAGGGACAATGCCAGAAAATTGATTTGCTTCAAGATTCCTGGTTAAAAATCTCCACTGAGATTACGAACAGAAAATCTGATCCTACTCTTAGAGAAGACATAAAGTTTTCTAAGAATTACACATTTTCAGATTTTCAGTGAAGACGGAATGATACTGCATGGTATATCTACATGCAATATTTTTCATGTCAGAATTTGGTCAAAAAGACACCATTCAAAAGCCTTCCATTAATAATTATCTACTGGGGTTTCCTATAGTTTATCCACTCAAACCTTCAAATTAGAAACTACATCTCAGAGGGAGGAGATATCTAGAGTTTCAACATGATTGCCTTATAAAAATTGAATTGGCTGTACGGAACACTACTATTAATTGCATATATCCAAAAGATGGAGGTGAGTGAATCTGGAACTAAATTTCAGGGCATAATTACTACTCATTTAACCCTTGCTGAATCAACATTTTCACAAGCCCTTGATAATGTTCTCAGTATTTTGAAGTGATTCTACAAGAAAGCAAGTAGCAAATGTTTTTTTGCCTCTGTCATTTACATAGCATTTTGAGTAATTTCTTCGAATCCTTCAACTACAAAACTTGAAAGTTGAAGTGTTTAGAATATGAAAATATTTCTCCACTTCACTAAAAACATCTTACCTTTCACTGACATAACAAGGCCATAGGCCTTAGGACAAACAATAGATTGCAGAAGCTCTCTTGCCATGTAGCATGGTGCAATGCTCAGCATCACTTCCCTTCTCAACTAGTAAGGAAAAACTAGTTCCTACTGCAGGCTGTGAAGATTAGCAAAAACCTGGTAGGGTTTGTGCCACATATCAGTAGAAAGCTAATGATTTTGAACCTTTTTTGCTTGATCCAGCACATCTGCAGCCTCACCCTTCCTCATCTTCTCAAACACCCACCCCACCAAGTTCCCTGTCTCGTGTCCGTGATCTAGGCCTCAGTATAGATCCAGTTGCCCTATTGGTTGGATAACCATTATTTTCCACTTATGTTGGGGAATCTAACTGAGTTTAGACAACCTGGCCTTCACTCCCTTCTCTTAGTACATCTACTTCGCCATCTCTAAATTTAACATGTTCATTCATTCCCACTATTTGATGCAAGGCTGGGTCCTATAATTTTCAACTTATCACAAAGTCGGATCCTGTTAGAAGGCCAAAAACGCAAAAGTTTAAATGTGGGATGAAAGAGAGAGTAGAAGACCAGCAGGCTGGATCCCACACTGATAAGGAGGTCAGTCGGTATGAACAGAGAGGGCCTGTTTTGCTAGGACCAAAACAGTCTGAGCCTATTAAAAGCCCAAAGGCCCAAAAGCAAGGCCAAAGGGGTTTCGGGAGATGAAAACGGGGCTCAAAAGGGGTCTCCTTAGGCCCAAAGGTTGCTTTAACTTGTTCTAAAGATGAAACGAGGTTTGAAGACGAGGTCGTTCGCTTCCGCTAGAAGGGGGCCTCGTCACACCGGACCCTTTGGTTGATCCCCGCTTGATCTCAGGCGCTGTGTGGCCCCTTTCTGGATGCCCACGAAGAGAGGATTGGATTCATGGATTGTGGTAGCTTTGAGAGCTGTGGGGAAGAGGGGCTGCGGGAGGTGTCTTCTGTTTGCCCATTAATGGTTTCTTCGTGCCAAGGGCCCACAGAAAAAGGATCTCCAACTGGTCAAGCTCTAGACCTAGTGGAAAGGGGTTTTGAGTTCCCAAGTGGAAGATTCGAGGATCACCTAAGTCGCACTTCGACCTGCATGAACTGTCTTCAGCCTATTTGTTCTTCTCCCTCGTCGCTTTTTTGCCGACCCCTACTTCCCCGGGGGTTCTTCTCCCGTCCGGGAGTTTACCACGCATGAGGTGATGGGGATATGAACCGTCGAGAGTGGTGTCAATGACTCAGATAGAACGGGGAGACGAACCAGAGGCTCTGGCTGATGCCGATCTAGACAAAGGGACTCTGGAATCCAGGAGGAGGGCCCCAAGACACGCTCCGCAGTGCCCGATGGTGACACTGGAAAGATACCGGCTGACAAATTCAAGACTTCTAGGATCCCAACGGTAAGGCATGAGGATTTTGGAGTTGTTACGAAAAATGGTGTCCAAGAATCGTAATAAAAAGGAAGTGGAACCTACAGAGTCTAGATGAGAGGGAGCAGAAAGTTGAATGCACCATAAACTATAAATGAAGGGCCAAAACATAGGGGAAGAGACAGGGGAATTTTTCATCGGTTAAAATGAAGCTAAAGCTTTTTCAGGAACGTTAGAGGAGCCAACAACCGAACAAGAGGAATATCAATAGAAATTTTATTAGGTCTCAGAGAGGGATTTGGGTCTACCAAGAAGAAACCAAAAATTCAAGAGATGTCCGCTACCGATGCTCAAGTCTCGTGGGTAGATCGGGCGAGTGGAAGGCTGTGAAGGCAGAGGGAACCGAGGGGGTGTCTCGTGTTTTGGGACAAGAAAACTAGAGGTGATGAGGTCAACTTGGTCATTTCTCTCTACGCGTATATTTAAAAAATACGGAGATCTGCTTCAAAGGCCTTCACAGGGGTTTACGCCTACTGAGAGGAGCAAAGGGAATTGTTACGGGAAGAATTGAGCTGGGTGAAAGGGTCATGGAGGGCCCCGTGCATAGGTGGAGATTCTAACATGGTCCTTCCCCCAATGAAAGGAACAAGGAGGGCGTGCTCAAGCACCCTATGAGGTAAGCCGTGGTTATGAATCGAGTTGGCTTGCAGATCTCTTTGCAAGGGGGACCTTACCCGGGAGTGGGGAGGTCTCACACCGCATGTCCCGGTCTGGATAGATTTTTGGTAACGGGCCGATCGGGAAAGCCGGGCCTAAGAATACGATTCAAAGTACTACCCGAGACCGCAATCAACACCGCCTGCTTTAGTTGTGATGTTGAAGGGATTAATTCCTGACCGCCAGCCTTTCTCGCTTTTGAGATCATGTGGTTGAAGTTTGATGGCTTTAAGGACTTCTCAGAGACAGGTGGCAAAGCCTACACTTCTCTGGCTCCTTTAGTTTTGTTTTGGCCTCCAAATTAAAGGCCCTGAAAGGTATATTGAGGATTTGGAACAAAGAGGTTTTCGGTAGAGTTGATTTACAAAAGAAGGAGGCCTTAAGGTGATCTCTTTCGGGGATGACTCGAAGGAAAATGCTCATTCCTCGAAGAAACCGAGGAGAGGGAAAAGGCTAGAGAGGAGTATAAGAAGTGGGTGGATATTGAAGAGGTCTCCTGGAGATAGAAATCCAGGGAAACATGGTTGAAAGAGGGGGACAGAAACACAAGATTCTTCATGTAATGGCCAATTTCATAGAGGAGGAACCCAATCGAGCATCGATTTAATGGTAGAAGATGTGTCAAGGAGCCTGAGATTAAAGAAGGTCCGGTTGTCTCTTTCCAAAGTCTCCTTACTAACTCAAGAATCAGTCCGCCTTCGATCTCCGCCTAAAGTGATAAAGGTAAATGCTTCTAAGCTTGAAGAAATGTTTACGTAAGAGGAAATCCTAACAAAGAATCTCTGTGGCTTCACGGTGATAGCTCCCGTGCCCGCATGATTTCATCGCCTTTGGTTCTTTTTGTCGATTCGTGAAAGATGAGGTTACTGGGCTTTTAGGGAATTCCTTCAACATAACCAGCTTCTCATTAAAAGTCCGAATGCTACATTCTTGGTTCGTTCCCAAGGGAAGGATCACGAGGATCTAGCGACTCGACCCACACTTAGTGGGAGTCCGTGACAAAATATTATCGGTGCGTCGCCATCGTAATCAAAAGCGCGATGGGTTTGATTATTTCGCATTCACGCGCTTGTGTATGGGAGGCAAATTACGCGCACTACGCCAATGAGGCAAGGACTCTATTCTAAGAAGGAAAGAGATGTGATTCTTCCGTAAGTCGGATATTGAAAAAGGCTTATGATCACATCATATGGGATTTTCTCGCTTTAGATTACAGAGAATGGGTTTTGGCCTAAATGACACATTAACTCACAGATCTCCACAAATTTTCTTTTTTCCTGCTCGTTAATGGTTCTCCTACTGGTTCTTCCGAGCTCCAGAGGGCCCGACAAGGGACCCTCTCTTTCCCTACTCTTTTGTTATCGGAATGGAAGCCCCGAGTCAGTTCGCTTAAGCTGCAGTGGGCGCAATTTCATCTCCGGCTGCGTTTTCGCATGGAGGGGATATTTTTATTTCTCATCTTTTATATGTCATGATACTATCCTCGGGAAGCCAACTCCGAGTAAATAATGTATTCGAAGATGGACCTTGATTGGCTCAAGCCTTTCAGTTTGAAGATTAACTTGAATAAAAGTCCGATTATCCCTCCGGGTGGTGGACAATGTGGAGGTGTTAGCGGTCGAGCTGATCGCGGGTCATCCCTCCCTCAACGTACTGGGTCTTCCACTGGGGCTCCTCACTGTGGCTATGGTGGCTTGGGATTCCATCTAAGAAAGATTTAGACTAAGGTTGACAACCCGGAAAGACAAAGATATCTCAAAGGGGGAGGATCACACTCATTCGGAGTACACTGTCTAGCCTTCCCATTTACTTTCTTTCCTTGTTTAGAATGCCAAAGATTGTTTGTTCAAGACTGATAAAGATTCAGAGAGACTTTCTCTGGGGTGGTGGCAATCTAGAGAGAAAACCTCACCTCATCAACTGTAAAAACAGTTTGCCTAGAAAAAAAGAGTGGGGGTCTTAGGGTGAGAAGCCTATCCAAGATGAATAAAGCCTGCTTTAGGAGTGGTGTCATGGTTTGCCAATGAGAGGATGCTCTTGGCGACCGTGATCGCACTAAATCTGGGGAGGAGATGAGGGTCGGAAATACCTAATGACATTAGGGGAGGTTATGGTACTAGGTTATGGAAAGACATCAGAAAAGAATGACTCACCTTTTCTCAAAACTCCACTTATTCCTTAGGAAATGATCAGAGGCTGCGTTTTTGGAAGGATCCCTGGTGCGGTGGGACGGCGCTGTGTAATGCCTTCCCCACTCTGTTCAATTTGGTAGCTCACAAAGATGCAAGGTAGCGTGGTTTAGACCTCAAGGAGGACGGGGTCGGTCCCCTCCGTCTCTCCTAAGACCTTTAATGATCGAGATGGATGAGGTAGAAAGGTTCCTTCTTTCCTCAGAACAGAAAAATTAGGCCCTTTCAAGAGGATCGCCAATTTTAAAGGAGACCAGCCCGATGGTTTCTAGTTAGACTCATGTACCAAAGCCAATGCATTCTCTCCCTGCGCATTTCCTCAAGGCCCATCTAGAACCCAATCGCTCCCCCAAGCCGAAGTTTCTTTGTCGCTTCCTCGCGCGCTACTCTTGTCCAATTAAAGAGGAGAGGGATCCCCCTTCTAAATAGGTGTTTTTTATGTGAAGAGGAGGAGGAAACAATAGACCGTTTGCTTATACATTGTTCGAGAGCTAAGATGTTGTGGAATCTTTTTTTAGCCATTATGGATTATAATTGGGTGTTCCCCTTAACAATTTGTCAATCCCTCCTTGCTTGGCAAAGTGCTGGTGTTGGCAAAAAGAGAAAAAGAGTATGGTCGAGGCCCTCTTGTTTATTTCGACGCTGGTGGAATGAAAGGAACAGAGCGGCTTTTGAAAATGAGACCCTCCGCCTTTCAGATGAAATCTTCTTTTTTGTTCACCTTATGGTCGTGGGCTGTTGTTCAGTTGTTGATAACTTAAATTCTTGGTAGAGTTTCTAACCCGGGCCTGGGTATAGGTGAGAGTGTTGGTGTTCTCCCCTCAGACTTCTCAGGCACTCTGGGGGAGTTTTCAGGTTCGCTTATTAATATATTTTCTGCTCTTTATTAATCAAAAAAAAATTTGTCTTACTCCATTCCAACTTAAGGACAAGAAGCTCAACCCCCAGCTAGACTTAAAGGGCTATTTCAGCCGAGCAACATACAATTGATATTGATTTTTAAATAGAAACACTAGGCGAACAAAATCACATCTAGGATGAGTCTATGCTTCTTCAAAAGGGTACTCTACTCCGCACCATGAAGTTGCATAACCATAAACTAAAGTTAATTTTTATATAGATAATTAAAAAAAAATTGCAACACATCAAGGTCCTCTTACTTAATCCAATTCTATTGAAAAATTAAAATACTAATTAAGATGAGGGTACTCACACCGCCCTCATTCAATGCTCTAACATAGTTCTGTTAGTACTGCTGATAAAAGCTCTAGATTCCTCTCGCATCCGACTTTTTAACATGAGAGGTCAGACATGGTGAATTTTTCTAACAACCAAACTCTCATTTAATCAGGAGATCATTCTTGATGTTAAGGAGTCTCAAAATACATAATTGAAACTTTTAAACTACACATTTCTAGCGTGGTGTCTGCTTGTTATGGTGGATTATACCGGTGGTCGTTTTTAGATTTGCAGCTAATTGGATTATGAGAGCCCTTGAGTATAGTGTGGAGAAGTATACCAGCTAAGAAATTTAAAAAAAATAAATGAACAGAATAAGAAACAATGAAAGGGGATTAACGAGTATCTACAGGACCAAATCCTGATCAATCAAGATAACCAATCCCATCCATTTCTGCAGGTTTCTCTAGTTGAAATTGATATGATAAGTATCAAAATTTTCTATAATTCATCCCAGATCTTCCAATCAAACAGCAACCAACAGATAAATATATGAAACATGAGCAAAATTTACTTACAGTGGAAAAAGGTATTTAATTCCAACCCTTGCAACGCCGCTTGTTATCTGGCACTTCCTAAACCAAACAAAATGAATTGAATTTTAACTGAAATGAATTTCCGAATTGTCATTTAAATGCCACAAAAAAAAAAAAAAAATTCTTACCCTAGCTTAAACAAATGAAACCCTAAAAAGAAAATTTTTTCAGAAACCTCAAAAGATCTCGATTTATTGTATGTAGGTATTGCAAAGAAATAAAAAGGACAAAGAATTGAAATGGAAGAAAAAGTTAAGAAATCGTGAGGTACTTCTAGCTTTGAGGCGTATGATCGAGCTTGAGAAGATTAAGGATTTTGATTTCTAAAGAAGTATCGATCACAGTCCTGTAATTTGGTTCACGGTTTTGAAAGAGGCATCAAGAGTGCAAAATGTCCACAGCATCTTCCAAATCTTCATTCGAATGGGATGAGTTAACGGAATCTTCAACCATCCATAAGTGGATAAGGCTAAGATTGTGAAATCTGAAATTGGTGGGGAAGATGAACGACAAGGCTATCATTGAAGCTACAGGAATCAACACTGTTCCTGCTATCTCGGGGCGGAACCCTTAAGATTCCTAATTTGACGTCATCGAATCCAAAAGGAGATGCTCCAAAGAAAAGAAAGCAGCTGGCGAACAGCAAGTTTTATGACGTAAACGATGGTGTTTCAGTGTCATCAGGCCTCGCCTCGGTCGGAGCTACAGCGGTGGCAGCAGCAACCCCACAAGGACTGGTACTGATATGGGCCATCGGAAACACCAGAATGATGATCCCATCCAACGCTGTCGCAGCTGGCACGCTCTGGATGATCCCATCAACCGCAACCCCAATCGCGGGACCTTCAAACCAGCCACAACTCTGGACAATTTCACCGTCAGTTGAGAGGCAAACCAAAGATAAGAAAATATAAACAAAAAAACATCTCTGAGTAGGTTAGATAGTTCGGAGTGAGTTTGAGCGGCAACGTTCACAACCATTAGGTTATATGTATAGTCGCGGCCACTCCTTTCCCTGGCTATAGGATCTATATAGTCGCGGCCATTCCTTTCACTGGCTTTAGACCGTTTGTATAGTAGTGGCTACTCCTCCCCCGGCTACATAACTGTTTTAGTTGCCCCGACTAAAAACATGTCACTATATACTTTTCTAGTGTATCCTGTTTACAACATCGGAACCTTGTAAATTGCAAAGGATGTTGTATTTGAGGGCAATCAACTATTGCTGGTGCATGAATTACATGGATAAAAGATTACCTTGCCCTTGCTTACCTGGGTGCTTGACCTATGAGATTCTTAGTAGTTGTTATTTCATTCAAATTTCAAGGTGTAGTAATTTTGTTGATTGCAGATCAAGAAGAATTCCAATTGAAATCATATTGACCACCTGTTAAAGGATTTGCATCATCATAGCTAGGAGCTTGGCTTTCCTACACAAGGAATCGGCATCAAAAGTTGTTCATAGAGACACTGGGGCAAGAATGTGCTTCTAGTCTGGATAAGGACCTTGACCTCAACCTTGGTCTGGCCAGCTTAGTGAAAAATAGCACCCCCATTGTGGGAAATGGGGACTGCTACTACTGTCTTTTCTTCATTTCAAATGTCCTAACATAGTCGCGGTCCTTTATTAATACGGTTAAGGGTTATTCCATGTACAAATCGGCCTCGTTTTTTAGTATGAAGGATCTTAGCTGTGTATTCAATCAGATTTAAATACAAAAAGCTTGAATTCGGCATTTTATGTTTAAATATGATTGATGATAGAGCAGTTTGGCTATAGAATCATGACTGACTAGTAACTTTGAATCATCAAGGTTTTGTTGCTTGCATGTAAAAGCTTGTGGCCAGTGAGGCAAAGATATGACCAATGTTAATTTGTTGTCTAGAGGATGCATGAATATAGTTTTGGGGAGTTGTTGCTTCAGAAATTGTTGCCAGTAAGAACATGGTATATGAGGATTATGTTTGCCTTCAAGATTGGGTGAGATAGATCATCATGTTGAAATAAAATGTATCAAATGAAAAGAAGAGAATAAAATGCATCAAATAAAAGAAAAGTATGTCTTATATTCCCATACTAGTATCTTTCTCTTGTTCTATATACATATATAGTTATTTTGTTTTGTATTTGGATTTCTAGCACATCATTTTTGTTTTTTTTATAACCATGGATGTCCGAACCAATTTGCGTGTACCTCGATTAACCCTACAGGGTCTTGAAGTTAACGGCTAGGTAAACATCCAATGACCTTGAGGGGCTCAAACTGGTGACTATTAGGGTTTAGTTTAGACCAATTGAGCTACCCTCAAGGTTGTTTTCTACTTTCTACTATATCAATTCTCCTTAACTTTTTAGTTCTTTATCCTCACAATTTCCAATCCCTACTAATTGGGAAAGAAAAAATCTATAAATACCAACCCCCAAGGTTATCTACATTCTCAAATGGTTGTCCTTTTCTCAACTTGTCCTTTCTTCATTTTTAGAAGTATATTTGGTCATGTTTTACTTGAAGTGCTTTAGGTGGAATCATTCTCTTCTATAAGTGTTTGGAAAGAATCACCCATCAAGTTTTCTTTCAAAAAGTACTGGAAAAAGTGCATAAATGCCCTTAATGTTTGACCATATGTCCAATATGGTTCTTAACGTTTTTTTGATAAATAATATCATACTTGTTCACAATATCTTGCCCATATATCTTAAGTGCAGTTCTTGAATCAATAGAAATAAATAAGCAGAGGCATTCAGAGTTTGCTGATGTGACACCTCTCACATGGTTTTTGGGCGATGTGGCAGACACACGTGATTCATTAAGCGTAAAAATTATTTTGACAAAAATGCTTTTATCCTAACCTTGACATACGATACCCCTCTCTCCCCGGATCAAATCGATTTTGTTTAGTCCCTTTCCTCTTAAACTACTAATCAAACCACGATTCCAAAACTCTTGATTCCCTTGACAATAAGCAGGATAACCAAACCTGACAACTTCAACCCCTGCATTCATTTTCACAAAAAACATGACAAGAGGAAAAAGAATCAACATAAAGCTAAACCTTTGCTTTTCTCTTCCACGGTTTCTGTAGCAGTAAACAAAGACCAAAAGCACATACCCCGAATGAAAAAACTTTCATCTTCTTTTATGATGCAAACAAAACAGAACAATGACAATTAAAAACAAAACAAATATTGACTTCACGAAACATAGAAGCAATGTAATTAGTGAATTGTCATTTGCAATTCTTGCACAAACTTGTCCCAGTAGTTCTTTTTTGTCTCTCATTGTCCTTTTCAGACAAACTCAAATGAATAATCGTATGAATAATTATTTAGGTTTTTATTAATACAAATGTTTATTTATATATATATATATATATATGTGTGTATGTGTGTGTTTGTTTTCATTAGTTCAAATATTTTTTATAAATATTTTTATATTGTAAAAATAATTATTTTATATTTTTATTAATACAAATATTTATATATGTTTATTCATTAATTCATCATTTCTATAAATATTTTTAAATTTTTCATAATCATAAAAATAGTTGATTTAAGTTTTATTAATATAAATTTTATATGTATTTATATTTTATTAATAAATTTTGAATTTATTATATATTTTATAATTAAATATTAAATATCATTTTGATAATTTTATTGATATAAAGCATTTACGCTTATCTGCTGCAAAACCTTTTTGTAGAATCAATTTTCCAGATTCCTATAAAAACATTTCTAATAGAAGCACTACCAAAAAAAGCGTTTTAACTAAAAGTGTTGTTGTAAGAAACAATGTCAAACTGGTCCTTAATTTAACTTAAAATTTTGTTGATAGTAATATTATTTTTACAAGTCGTCACAAGCATTTATTTATTTATTTTCAGAAATAAAATCCACATTTTAGAAACTTTTATGAAATTTTATTACTAACTCTATTTATTTGTTATTATTGCTTTTGTCTAAATTTTATTGCTAATAAAAGACTTTGTGCTTGACATTGTCAAAGCAAAAAAATTATAAAAAAGACATAATTAAATCTAAAATACTTAATTATAAAATGAAGTTAAAAATTTAAACAGTAAAATACATATTTTATTTTACAATTTTAATGAATTTATTTAACCAGGATGTCACAATAAAAGTTATACAAAAAAATTCTCAATCCCTGTGAATTTTAAAATTAAAAATTAAAATTGGAATTTACAATTACACATTTATATGAAATTATTTCAAAAAAAAAAAAAATTAAGTGAAATTTAATAGTAAATACAGACTTTATTCACATCTCAAGAGAGCCAACTAAATATAAATCCTCCGCTCTCTACCTCAAAGCTCGCCTAAATCACTCCACTTCACCCCACCACTTAAAAAATGAATGAGAAAAGGTTTTCTGCATGTACTGTAACCATGACGCTGACTAGGAAGTTCTTACAAAGGCTCACAAACTGAAACGCCACTCGTCTCACAAACAAGTGCCCAAAAATGAAAACATTCCTGAAATTTAGAAGACAGAATGCGATCTGCGGATCATGTATCATGAAGCACCGCCATGATAACCTGAGGGTGTAGTGGTTCGTTACATTCTTGGATTTACCATGAGTTTCACTTCTTTATAACACAGTGTTGTTAAGCAAGAACGGGGGCTTTATCTAGGAAGAGATGGCCCTTTCTATTAATTTTAAACAATTAGGCAAAAAATAAACAAAAGTTTTTTACAGGCTGAAAAACTCAATACAGTTGTTCAAACCCTTTTATATGTGGAGCCATTTGAATTTTGTTACACATCATATAAGATATTTTTCCATACCTATCTTAGAATTTCTTGATTGATTAGGTTTGAGGTAGGAGTTAGAAGGATTTGTGCACTGTCTGATCCCAAACTCCCAAAAAAAAAAAACCTACAAGGCACACAAGTGATAGGTGGGACACTTGTAAGGGGTGAGTATTTGTTTTTGTCAATTGGGCCACTATGTTAGTGCTTTCTTTAATACATTTTCTTACTTATTAACAAAAAAAAAAAAGAAGAATTAAATGAGATTATCATCCCCTGAAGTATAGGACTAAGGAGAAGGAGACCGGTTTCCTATTCTCCCAGAAGCAGTCATGGGGTAGACATGGAAGGAGAGTGTAAAGATGCTGTCAGATCAAACAGTTTTGCTCTATTGTGTTAGGAGATGGGTGAAAGACCAGGATTTTGGGAAGAGTTATGGTTTTTTTTTTTTTTTTATCAATAAAAACAGTATATTGAACAAAAGAGAACAAGGCTCCTATACTTGTGGAATGGTGGAAACTGCTCTGTGTACTTCTTTCTCCTCCCTTTATGAAGTGGCTGGCTCTAAAGGGGCTAGGGTTGTGGATTTCTAGGAGACCTCAAGGTCGGGGTGGTTGGAACTTCAAGTTTAAAAGACACTTTAATGATTAGGAGACGGAAGTGGTTTAGAGCTTCTTCAGCACAATCAAATCTAGGAGTATTAGACCCTAGCTTAGAGACAAACTTTGGTGGAAAGAGACAAAATCTGATTCCTGTATTAAGTCCTGTTTTGAGCTGCTGGAAGATGCTGTGGAATCCAATTGTTCCCATAAAAGTGGGGTTTTTTTCCTGTTAAGTCCAATTGTTCTCCTTGGCAAGTAGGTGTCCTCTTTGTGGGGAGGATGAAGAGGCTCTGGAGCATTGGCTTATCCACTGACCAGACATTTGGTTTATGTGGATAGCCCTCTTCAACTAGTTAGGAAGGGGCTGAGTTTGTCCCTTGCGGGTTAACGATCTGATTCTCGGGTGGCCTAGTCTCCCATGGAGGAAGAAGGATACCAAGATATGGAGGGCAATGCCTCTTTGCCTGATGTGGGCAATCTGGAAGGAGAGGAAGAGAGTAATGTTTGAAGATGAATGCTTCTCTTATACTAGACCAAAGTCCTGTTTTGTTAGGCTCTTTGGTTAGTTTGATCCATGATGAGGATTATTCTATTGTAAGATGCATTATGTGTATTCTCTAGTTTCCTTTGGAGGGATCCCCCTTTGTATAGGTCCAGTATACTGCTAGGGTGTCACCTTTGACTTCTTTTTGTTTAATATATCTGCTCTTATTATTCATCAAAAAAATCAATAATATTATATTTGGGGTGGAAAAATGGTTGAAGAAATTCTGGAAGAATTCATGGTTTGATGAACCATGGAAAGAAGGCCACTGCTACACTGTTCTTAGTAGGCACAATTAAAAATATATGGACAGACAACATGGGGAGCTGAATGGAGAAGCAGGTTGTCAAAACCCAAAGTTCACAAGACAAATTCGACACTAAAAGTTGTGAGAGGTGGAACCCTTTATAGGATTGCAAGCACAGATGATTAGAAAAAATAAAAAGGATAAGATAATGTCCTCCTAAGTCAGCATGAATCCTAAATTGGGAAGAAGAACAAGATTAGATGGGTTTATGTTTTTTTTATGGGTGTACTGCCTTGTGTTTATTTTGATTCTCATTCATATGAAATTGTTGATACTCAACCATAAACAAGTACAGACTGGATGTATATCTACTGTATGTTTTTCATCTGTTTTTCTTTTTTTTGTTTGTGTTTTTTTATAGGTTGTTTTACTTTCTTTTCAATCTATAAATATATATCATAGCTTTGTAGGCTTGGAATTTGTAGATTAAGTATATGTCATTCAAAGTGATCTTGTCTTTCCCTCCATATTGCTCTTTTGGTAGGTTGTTCGCTTTCTTTATGATCCCCATGTGTTCTTTTGGTAGGTAGTTTGCTTTCTTTACAATCCCTATGTGTACTATCCTGTAAGATTTGGAACTTTTGATAAGTAAATAAATATATTAGAAAAGAGGTGCTAAAATAGTGACCCAAGCGATACACGAAAGAAACTCACCTCCTTACGAACCCCAAATATCAAGAACATATGCAAAAAAACCAAAGCACTATCATCTAAAGTTCACCCTATCAATGAATTGAACTACAGTCAAAAGATCATTGACTGTAGACATTTTCAGTCCCACGATAAGGAGATAAACCAAAAAAATCTTACCTTTTGTAATAGACAGCACATCATCCTAACAACCAAGCTCTTTTTGAGTACTTTTCCATAAAGACTCAAGCCAACACAAACCCACTTAATACAACTATTCAAATAGTCTTGATGGAAAAGAAAGGAAAGTCCTAGACAAAACCTTGAACAAGACTTATTACAGAAACACCATTCTTTGTCTCCTTCCACCTTATTGTATCATCTCTCTCCACAAACACTTTCTTCTCACATAGCCATGATAAGAGTCTCTCTGCCTCCTTCATCTCCAAATCATTGAGCAGGCAATGAAAAATAAAGAAGGAAAGGAAAGACATAAGTGAGTATCCCCACCCCCACAAGCTTATGGTTTCCATAATCCCACTCCAAAACCAACAGAAAAGTTCCCATCAAGGCCCACCCTTTCTCCACTTTTCCCTTACAGCATCATTCAATAAAGCCCTTATCATTTAAAACATAAAGCTTCTTTTGCAGAGAGGAGCTATTTAAACTAGATAAATTCCTTACACCCAGGCATCTAATTCTTTTATCCTCCATTCCTTGTAGAGTTTGTAATTTGTTGATTAGCTACTAATTATTTGAAGCGATCTCATAATTTGATTCACTTGGATCTGGGGAAAGGAAAAGAATAAAAAATTAAGAATAAATTTCTCAGAAACCAACTGAAGAATATGTATTTAATGGTTCGTCGAGGTATAGGGTGCATAACTTATGGTTTCTTGTGCTATTATCATTACTTAACCTTAAGATGTTGGTACCTTTTAAAGGGTGAGAACAAACACGTACCAATAGGTATATTAGTACATATTCCCTCATTGGGACTTGGGATATATATAACTCAAATTTTGTGAGGTAAAAATCACAATGGTTCAAATTATGTCTAATCCTAACAATAGGTAAAATCCCACTATAACGATTGCCTATATTAAACTATCAAAGCTTTAAACTATAAGAACCCAAACATTTTGTGACCTAGTTATTGAGACGCTCCATGCAATTCATTAAGCTTGTATTCAAGTTAGAGGGATGAAGTCTAAAACTGTACAGGCATTTAAGGGCTGGAAATTATGTGTGCTACAAAACTATGAATATTAAGTCAAACCAAAATCAAAACCCCCTAAAATCTTAGAGATACTCAGTTACTCACAACTATTCTATGGCCTTGCCTCTTGAATCATTGTCAAACCATTGCTTAAGCCCTCAATGGAACCTTCAATACTTTAATCGAGATCATCAGCGATGCTTTGCCTCCCAAACCGTTAAACAAATCTGTAAAAAAAAAAAACACATGAAACTCACTTGAGAAGAATAGAATATTTCTTTACTAGCATATTATATAAATTCTCTTCATACAGCAGGCTTATAGAATTTTCAACCACTTCTTCTGTTAATTTTCCAGGTTTTGTGTGGTTGCTGCGTGGCTATTGTCGAGGGCTGTAGAAGTGAGGAGATAATATTGTACACACCTGGGTGTGCAACATTGATGGACAAAACCATATCATTTGAACTTTCTAGGTGTTTGCTGAGTGTTTGTTTCATTTGAACTTTCTAATTGTTTGTTTCATTTAAATTTTCTAAGTGCTTGTTTCATTTGAACTTTCTAAGTGCTTGTTTCTCCGAGTACTAGTTTCCAGAAAATCTTAAACAATCTCATAACTTTTGATTTCTTGGTTGCAGGTTTTCATCTTGGTTACATTAGTAACAATGTAATCACCTTTGTTAGTTTCTTGTTTGCAGGTTTAATTTGGTTACATTGGTTGGTGAAGCCCAATATTCGAGTTAGAATCAAAATGTGATTTACATTGTCCGCATATTAGTTCTAAGATCGGACCCAGCATCCTACGTAAGGGTGCCATTGACAATAAAGTTTGTTAAAATCTCTATTTACCAAACTTGGGAGAGACACTTTTACCTATGGGCATAAACTATCAACACATTGTCTGCCTTCTCTCTTGAAAGCACCTTACCGTCTATCAAAAAATCAAACCCTGTAAACAAGAATTCACCAAAGATTCAAACAGATAAAAAGTATAAGTTTGATCGGAAGACAACCTTTGTCCGGCGTTGCTTGGGAGTCAACCCATTATCTTCGACGTTGCCGCCCATGGAGGAGTCTAATTCGCTGAAAACACCTGTAATCGCCGACCAAACAGCAAGAAACATTAACCCCTTTTTCTCGATCCCTAAGTGGATGACTATTCTTCGCACAGAAAACCTTAAATCTGATCTGCGCCATACCAAAAAGGAGGCGCTCAGAAACGCTAGACGCGGTCTCACCTTTGTAGCTGAAGAGCGAGCAAAGATGAGATCTCAGGTTTATGAGATGGAACAAAAGATGAGACGGAGAGGACGGTAGAGATGCAAGGAGAGCTGAGACGCGGCAGCCATTAAGAGGTTAAGGGAGGGCCTTCAGGAAGTCCAGCGGAGTTGGTAGGAAGAAACTGGAAGGGTTAGGGAAGAGCTGGCTGAGATCCAGCACTCGATTTGGGATAGGCTGCAGCCGCTGCATGCCTTGTCTGAAATGTCAGGGTCAATTACTCAGTAATGACGTGGTGAAGAAGGCCATTTACTCACTAATGGGTCAATGACTCAATAATGACCTGTTGATAGGCCCATTTACTCAATAATGAAGTGTAATAAAAGGCCCATTTCAAACTTTTTGTAAGATTGTAACCCAATTTCTCAACAATTTCGGGCCCAATTACCAATTTATTCTATAAGCCCTGTACAAATATTAAATAAATTACATATCTTTTCAATAAAATAGATTTTCTTATGATTTATCTTAATTTAACAGAGGGTTTAATTATTAGTATATGAGCATGTATATTATATAGTAGATATTTCTGCAGATTCTTGTAAGTCGCACACCTCTTCGAATGAAGATTAGTCTAAGTATAATATGATTTAAAAGTTTTTTTTTTTATCTCATCCAGATTGAGAGCCTTTCAATGATTTAACGAAAAATAATAGATTTTACTTGCATGGATGCAAATAGTCAACCATGAGACTCTCTACTCTACTTTTCAAAATTGATTTTAATTGATTTTTAATGATAGTAATATTACGATACTTTTTAATTATGATGTTTATCATATCATATATTTCTTTCACATTTTATGCTAAAATCAATCAAATATTGATACTTTTTTTGTGTATTTTTTCCTATTATTGGTTGAAATCGATGGTTATCATATTTCGAAATCGTTTTTTAAAAGCAATAAGGTGGTTCACGCAATAAGATCTTGATTTTCACTTGTTTTTTCGTATTTTAGTTGTGGTCTTGACTTGGTGTGTGGATGTCGTTATCTTTGTGTGACGAGTAATTATAGTCTTCTTGATGTGGTACGTAGTTATCGTGGTCTTTGTTTGTTTGTCGTTGTCGTTATGTGATATTTATTTGTATTAAGGCAATTTAGATAAGTAAAGTATATCTTCTTAGTGATAAGAAATTACCGATTTTAAAATGGTTTTTTTTTTCAAAAATAAAAACGGGTCTACTTAACTTTAAGTGGAAGCAGCTGTAATATGAAAATGCGAGGTCGAGTTTATAACAAGATCGTAATATTTTAGTCGCGATAGTGATATCGAATGTGTAAGGTTAAAAATTTATCAAAATGTATGTATTTTGGATTGATTGATTATCTCGCATTACTTGCATATGTTGTTATATATTTTTGTTTTTATTGATTTTGATTTACATTTATCCCGATCGTTCTTCATATTAAATCAATAAAATTATTTATTTATTTAAAAGAAATCAATCAATATTGCCAATAAGACCTAATTCAGATAATTAAGACCTTAGACCCTCATAGGGAGGAAATGGGTCTAGTATTTGAATCACAGTACAAATTTATGAGAAGCATGCTTGTGATATGTGATGTATCCTGAGAGTGGTTTAAGATAAGCTTAGGATCTTTGATTTCAATAAATATTAATACAAAACTATGGATAGTTTAATTTCAATAAATTTTAATACTAATTAATATTAAAACGTCTTATTAATCAAATTATACGAGTTTTAATAAAATGAATTTTATTTATTATTTATTAGTATTACATGGCAAATTAAAGAGATAATATTGGTAAAGTAAATGGATTACGTTAGATAATGAAAGAGCCATCCCTCAACTTCTCCTCTCCCTTGCAGTAGGGCCTAAGGCTGTGTAATTTTATTCGATAGGATATAGATATAAAAAGTAATCCGAACTGATAAGATTTTCATTGATAATTTAAAATTAATAACTGATTGTAATAATTTAAATATTTGGTTTTAAAAGAGAATAAAAAATTAAAATTGTAATATGCTATTTTTAAAATTAATATTAAAGATATCAAAAATAAAACTAATAATTTAATATTATACAAAAATCCATAATTTTCCTTCTTTTTATTAATAAATTTAAATAGCATTATCAAAATAATTATTATAAAATTAAAATTAAAATTAAAATTAGATTAATTAATTTTATTATTCAATAAATAATTTATAGAAAATAAAAAGATAAATATAAATAAAAATATATTGAAGAAAATCAATTCAGAAGTTTATCATCTCAAATGGGGCGTTTTTTTTTTTTTTAAATGAGAGTTAAAAAAATAGAATAAAATTTTTTTATTTTTTTTTGTATTTTAAAATTAAAATCGACAACTAGATTTGATTGATTTATAAGCACACGGCCTTCTTTTTCTTGAAGGAAGGTTTTGAAAACTGTGAGAAACTCTAATGGGATTAGAATTAGGGTTTTTTTAATCTTTCCAAACCCCGTTGGATCAAAAAATAAAGTTTTCCTTTCCCTTCTTAATTTCCAATATATTTATATATTTCCATATGTTTTTCACTAAGCCAAGTCTTTGCTTTTTTCCTCTGTTTTTGAAAGTAAAGTAAATAATGGCTTCGGAATCAAATTCAGGATTAGAATGGGCATCCCTTCCGAAAGAGCTTTTGATTTATATTAAAATTCATTTAGCTGCGGACTGTATTAGGTTCAGTGCCGTTTGCTCCGACTGGCGGCAGTTATATGAAAATTATGAAATCCTGCATGTGACCCCGGCGCCGTCATCAACTCCCTTTATTACTGTCCCTACCGGATAGTACCGCACAGACCTTTTGGTTTATACGATGTCCGACGAAGCGTCTTCTGATTTCGATGAAGGTTCCTTATCATAGAAGGTGTGCCGGATCCTCTCATGGTTGGTTGATTTTCGTACATGACTCTTATAAGGTAACACTATTCAACCCTTTTTCCAGAAAATCTATTCATCTTCCTCCCATTAGAAGGCTTTTCTTTGAAAAGCAGATAAGACAGAGATTGATGAAATGTCAGTCCTTCCCGATTTTGAAAGTATCAGTACGAAAGAAATTGCAGGAGATGGAATATGACGAGGAAGAAGAATATATGCCAGATAGATGAAATAGTATTTTACAATGACAGTGAAGACGAGGGTGATGACTTGGAACAAGATGAAGAAGAAAGCAAAGATTTGGGCCTGAGAGATTTCACGAGAGCGAGTATTCTGTAGTAAGAGGGGTTCTTTCTACAAACCCTGAAATAAATCCAAATGGGTACTTTCTCATGGTCATATATGGTACTCAGAGCAGACTAGCATTTATCAAATCAGGTGATGAATATTGGACTTATATTGACCAGAGTATTTGTGACCAAAATATTCGTGATTTTTGGAAAGTACTTATCAAGGTCTCTGTTGATAAAGGGTTTATTAGTATTGGCGTGATATTTAGCCTTAAAGAAAGAATGGGTTATACTATGCCTTAGATCATTTTTAGTGCTTTTTATCATGTGATGTCGGGACTAATTTAAAGGTGGAGAGAATTACCGAACTTGATAGACTCCATAACAAATGGAATCACAAGACATATTTGGTAGAATCTTCTGAAGGTGATCTCCTACGAGTTATTAGGGTGATCGAAGATGAATATCATTATGAAATGACCATAAAATTTGTAGTTTATAAGTTAGTAGATTTTTGTGGGGATCCACGTTGGTAGGAGTGACAGGCAGGGAATGATCTTGTATTTTTGGGGGATATGAATTCGATTTCGGTTGTAGAGCACGATTTTGTTGGATGTATTTTCAATTTATATCTTAGCGATGATTGTGACAGTTTACATTATTGTGGGGCACTGTGGTATTGGTGTCTTCAATTTGCAAGATGGATGTGTTAGGCGACATTATACCCTTGCTCATTCCCAAAGATTGATGCCTCCTTCAATTTGGATTTCGCCAACTTTCTTGTAAAATAATGTTTATTTATTTATTCTTTGACATATTTCAATTTCAAGCAAAAAGCTTTACTTAGATTGTGTCGAGTTGCTGTGATGTGAAATGATCGAGTTCTTTATTCTGAGTCTGAATCCCGATGTATATATTAGAGCATTAAGAATAACTATTCTATTATGATTTCTTGCAAGAAGAAGCAAGAGTTTGAATTGCATGTTCCTAACTATATGCACATTGGTTTATTTATTTATTTATTTTGTGGGGTGGGGATGTTTGGTGATGAGAACATAACAAAAACATTGTAGTAAATAAGCATCCACTAAACCCTATTTTCCCTTCGCTGCTTGTTTTAAGTCCCAACCATTTAAAACTTGGACATTGACAGTTTTTTATAGCCAATTATCCAAGTAAATTTTCTCTTTATGTTGGATCAGATGATTGTAAGTTCCTTGTAATGCTTTGATTTTTTTTTTCACCAAAAATACATGTAGACAAAAGGTGCCAACAAGAACTTCGAGAAAAGAGCATAGAGAGAGAAAAACAGCTTTTTACAGGTACCCTATTAGATGGTACCACTATTATGGTGAAGCAGCTTTCTTCCAAATCAAAGCAAAGAAATCATGATTTTTTTAATGAAATGCAAATGGTATTACTTCAAGGAAGAAATTCTTTGGCAACCGTCACGTATTTGACTAAAAGTAATATATAATGTAGTTATAAACTATAGTTACGGATGAAAACGATCGTGGTATAGCATGTCGCCATAAGGTCAATGGAGGAAATCCATAGACGCGGCTACTTCATAAACTGTGGCTATAGGATTTTCAATAAATTTGGCATAGTTTATAATCGCAGTTTGTGGTTAACCCCAACCATAGGATGGTTTATAGCCGTGATTAGTGGTTGACTGCAACCATAGAGACAGCTTATAACCGCAGTTTGTGGTTGACTTGGCCATTGGCATGGTTCATAGTCATTTGTCTTGCAATGCTTATTTACATGATGCAAGTTCCTTGGTTTTACAGGAATTCATGTGAGAACATGCAATGCTAATTATACTCACTCACTACATAAAAGAGATTTTCCTACATTAAAGCTAACTAACTGTGATCAGTAAATGATAAATAATAACACTAATGAAATGGTGTTGCTACACGACACCATTAGTGTAAAAAAAATCATCATAATTTTATAAGAATAATGATTTTTGAACGGATTACAAAGAAGAAAAGAAAGTGAATAATAGACATTCATGTCATTTAACTTTTACACTTTCCAAGTTTACCCTTAAAAACTTTCTATTTTTAAAAATTGTGTCCTAAAACCATGGTGTCACCAAGCATTTTCCTAAATGAAATTAGATGTCATCAATATCATTGTCTCACTACATTACTGTCGTCATACGTTTTCCCTTCTGAGACACAGGTTTTCCCTTAACAAGATTATCAATTACTATTGAACCTTGGTAAATCTTCCCCATTCTTGAATACTCTTGAACAAAAGTCTGATTCACAAATTGAAAATTGCTTGAATTAGCCATGGTGATGTTTGATACATCAGAGGATGTCACTGTATCACAGAAGGAATCAACAGAGGAGAGCCATGGGAATGGTGATTATATGTTTATAACAGACTCTTAGATTTAGTAATGCTGGATCAAGGGACTCTCCGGTTGGATGATAATCACGACTAAAACATCGAGGGAAGAAAAAAGGAAAGAAAGTTAGTACAAGAAGAAACAACTTACGGTCCAGATAAATCAGAGCCACAATGAAACAGATACTGAATAGCAGAGAAAACCCCGTGAGTGCACCATTAATGGACCAGTTCTGATATCTAATGCTTCTTGAAAATGCTTGCAGCCATTAATGGACACGAAAACTCCTGAGGATGCAAGGAGAGAAACAATGAGGCCCCCCAAACGTACAAGGAAATCTTGCTAGACAATTTTTTGAATGTAAGCTTTGCACTCACGAATAAATTTGAATGTTGGATTTAAATCTTGTAAAGTGGTGCTCCAAAATTCTCTTTAACATAGTGTGATTTATATAAAATCAGGTATTGGTCCACTCAGGTTGTTATCATTTATCCTACTGCATTGTACAACAAAAATGATATTTAACTAGCATTCAAACCAATGTACCAAGGAAAATAGTATAAAAACTTCTTGTTTGTGCTTGTATAATATTGTAGGTATTACAAATCTGTTAAGTTTCTCAGCCCAGCAAGGAGTTGTTGGAAATTTCCAGAGAACTGATTGGATAACAGGATCCTGCAAAAAGTGATGAACCAACAAATTAGATATTCTTCTAATATTACATTACATATGCACCAAATGAACAAAGATCAAGAAGTAAAGAATTAAAGTGAAGATGAAATGAGAAGTCTTGTAAAGTTTTCAAATTGATTAAGTCTCCAAGGACAGTGGAGGACAATGCCAGAAAATTGATTTGCTTCAAGATTCCTGGTTAAAAATCTCCACTGAGATTACGAACAGAAAATCTGATCCTACTCCTTAGAGAAGACATAAAGTTTTCAAGAATTGCATACATTTTCAGATTTTCAGTGAAGACGGAATGATATCGTATGGTTTATCATGGTTATTTTTTCTTATGTTGTGAATTTGGTCAAAGACAATTATCTAAAAGCTTTCTATTAATACTATTTCCATTGCTTTATGTTTATCCACTCAAACTTTTCAAATTAGAAACTACATTCTGTAGGGAGGGAGATATCTAGAGTTTCAACATGATTGCCTAATAAAAATTGAATTGGCTGTACGGAATACCAATATTAATTGCATATATCCAAAAGATGGAGGTGAGTGAATCTGGAACTAAATTTCAGGGCATAATTACTACTCATTCAACCCTTGCTGAATCAACATTTTCACAAGCCCTTGATAATGTTCTCAGTATTTTGAAGTGATTCTACAAGAAAGCAAGTAAAGGGAATGTTTTTTTTTGCTCTTGTCATTTACATAGCATTTGAGTAATTTCTTTCAACTTTGAACTACAAATCTCTGAAAGTTGAAGTGTTTAGAATATGAAAATATTTCTCCACTTCACTAAAAACATCTTACTACTGATATAACAAGGCCATAGGCCTTAGGACAAACAATAGATTGCAAGCTCTCCTTGCCATGTAGCATGGCATTCCTCAGCATCACTTCCCTTCTCAACTAGTAAGGAAAACTAGTTCCTACTGCAGGCTGTGAAGATTAGCAAAAACCTGCAGGGCTTGTGCCACATATCAGCAGAAAGCTAATGATTTTGAACCTTTTGCTGATCCAGCACATCTGCAGCCTTCACCTCCTTCATCTTCTCAAACACCCACCCCACCAAGTTCCCTGTCTCGTGTCCGTGATCTAGGCCCTAGTATAGATCCAGTTGCCCTATTGGTTGGATAACCATTATTTTCCACTTATGTTGGGGAATCTGACTGAGTTTAGACAACCTGGCCTTCACTCCTTCTCTAGTACATCTACTTCGCCATCTCTAAATTTAACATATTTATTCATTCCCACTATTTGATGCAAGGCTGGGTCCTATAATTTTCAACTTATTGGGCCAAAGTCGGATCCTGTTAGAAGGCCAAACGTTAAAATTTAAATGTAAATGTGAGATGAAAGAGAGAAGACCAGCAGACTGGATCCCACACTGATAAGGAGGTCAGTCGGTATGGACAGAGTGGGCCTGTTTTGCTAGGGCCAAAACAGTCTGAGCCTGTTAAAAGCCTAAAGGCCCAAAAGCAAGGCCAAAGGGGTTTCGGGAGACGAAAATGGGGTCAAAGGCCCTTTAGGCCCAAGGTTGCTTTAACTTGTCTCTAAAGATGAAACGAGGTTTGAAGATCGCAGGTCGTCGCTTCAGCGAAGGGCTCGTCACAATGACCTCCGTTTATCCCTTGATCTCGTGCGCAGGTCCCTTTCTCTCGATGCCAACGAAGAGAGGATTGGGTTCATGGATTGTGGTAGCTTTGAGAGCTGTGGGGAAGAGGCCAAGTGGAGGTGTCTTCTCTCGTTTCTGCCCATTAATGGTTTCATGCCAAGGGCCCATTGGTAGTGCTGATCTCCAACCGGGTCAAGCTCTAGACCTAAGTGAAAGGCCTCAGTTCTTGAAGGAAGCATCTCGAGGATCACCAAGTCGCACTCGACTCCAAGTATGAAACCGTGTCTCTCGGGCCTATTTGTTCTTTCCCCTCTGCCGCTTTTGTCGACCCCTACTTTCCGGGGTCTTCCGCCTAGGAGTTTACTCACTCCGCATGAGGCATGGGGATATAGAACCTACGGTATCTACGATCTGCATAGAATGGGGAGATCAAATCCTGAGGCTCTACTTGATGCTCAATCTGTAGACAAAGGATTTGGGAATCTGAGTGAGGAGGGCCCCAAGACACGTTCAGAGTGCCTGGGATATGATAATTGGAAGACAATAATTCGATTAAATCTCGTTGAATTTCTGTGATCCCACCAGGTTAAGATGAGGATTTTGAGTTGTTACAAAAATGGTGTCCTAAAGAATGTAATAAAGGAAGGGAATTACGTATTCAGATGTGAGAGGGAGTTACAGTTGGAATGCACCATAAACTATACGAAGGGCCAAAACATGTGGGGAAGAGACAGGGGAATTTTTGGTCGGTTAAAATGAAGCTAAAGCTTTTTCGCGAACGTTGTATGGTGCCGAACAATCCGAACAAATATGAATATCATCGAAATTTATTAGGTCTCGTAGGCGGATTTGGCTCGGGCTCGCAAGAAACTAAGATTCAAGAGATGTCTCGCTAATGCTCAAGTCTTCGTGGGCAGATCATGAGTGGAAGGTTGTGAAGGCAGAGGGAACTGTAGGGGGTATTCTTGTGTTTTGGGATAAAAGAAAACTAGAGGTGATAGAGGTTGAACTTGGTCATTTCTCTGTTACGTGCATATTTAAAAATACTGAGATCTGCTTCTCCTGTGTACCTTCAAAGGTTTACTTCGCCCATCGAGATGAGCAAAAGTAATCATGGCTGAAGAATCGAGCCTAATAAAGGGTCAGAGGGGCCCTAAAGGCATAGTGGAGATTTCAATATAGTCCTTTCCCAAATGAAAGGAACAAGTGGGGGTGTTCCTGCACTCATGAGGCGTTTCGTGGCTATGAATGAGTCAGATTTAGAGATCTCCCCTTGCAAAGGGGGATCTTTACCCGGAGGAGGTCTCACACCGTTGTATGTCCTGCCTGGATAGATTTTTGTTTTGGCGTAGCAATGATTGGGAAAGTCGGTTGATGTCTGATTCAAGTGCCTCCCAGAGGCCCAGGTGTCGACCCTTTGCCCCCGTTTTGTTAGACAGTGAAGGGATTAATTCCGGACCGTCGCCCTTTCGTTTTGAGATCATGTGGTTGAAGTTTGATGGCTTTAAGGACTTCTCAGAGACAGGTGGCAAAGCCTACACTTCTCTGGCTCCTTTAGTTTTGTTTTGGCCTCCAAATTAAAGGCCCTGAAAGGTATGTGTGAGGGGATTTACCCCGGAACAAGGGGTTTCGGCCCGAGTTGATTCTGAAAGAAGGAGGCCTTAAGCAGGATCTCTTTTTGGGATGACTTGGAGAAGGAAAATGATCTGTCCTTGGAAGAAACTGAGGAGAGGGAAAAGGCTAGAGAGGAGTATAAGAAGTGGGTGGATATTGAAGAGGTCTCCTGGAGATAGAAATCCAGGGAAACATGGTTGAAAGAGGGGGACAGAAACACAAGATTCTTTCACAGAATGGCCAATTCTCATAGGAGGAGGAACTCCAATTGGAGCATCAGTATTTAATGGTAGAAGATGTGTCAAGGAGCCTGAGATTAAAGAAGGTCCGGTTGTCTCTTTCCAAAGTCTCCTTACTGCCTCAAGCAACTGGTGTCCGCCTTTCCCCGATCTCCGGTTCAAAGTGATAGGGGCAGAACAAGCTTCTAAGTTGGAAGAAATGTTTACAGAAGAGGAAATCCTAATAGCAATCTCAGGGCTTCATGGTGATAAAGCCCCAGGCCCAGATGGTTTCCCATTGGCCTTTTGGTCTTTTTGTTGGGATTTCGTGAAAGATGAGGTTATGGGCTTCTTTAGGAATTCTTCGAACATAACCCCGGTTGTCAAAGTACGAATCTTTACATTCTTGGTTCTGGTTCCCAAGGGAAGGACTGTCAAGGATCTAAGGACTTGAGGCCATCAGATTTGAAAGTGGGTGCATTGCAAAATATTATCGAAAGTGTTGGTTACTTGAATCAAAGCGTACATGGGGGTTTGATTATTCCCGATCTCGAATGAGTTTGTAGAGGAATGCAAATTCTAGCCGATCACGGTACTAATAGCTAATGAGGCGTGAACTCTATTACAGAAGAAGGAAAGAGAAGAGGGTCTGCCAATTTGGATATTGAAAAGGCTTATGATCACATCGGATCGGATTTTGCGCGGATTATGGAGAGAATGGGGTTTGACTACAAATGGATTAGTTGGATTAGGTGCATCTCCTGTTGCTTTTTACATTGGTTGTGATTCCATACGGGGGTTCTTTCGGAGCTCCAGAGGCCTGAGACAAGGGGACCCTCTTTCCCCCTACCTTTTTGTTATCGGAATGGAAGCCATGAGCTGTCTGCTTAAGCGTGTAGTGGAAGGCAATTTCATCTCTGGTTGCAGGTTTTCGGGTAGAGATGGAGGGGATATTTTTATTTCTCATCTTTTATATGCTGATGATACTATCATTTTTTGCGAAGCCAACTCTGAGCAGTTAATGTATTTGAGATGGACCTTGATGTGGTTTGAAGCCTTTTCAGGCTTGAAGATTAACTTGAATAAAAGTTTGATTATCCCTCTGGGTAGGGTGGACAATGTGGAGGTGTTAGCGGCTGAGCTTGATTGTGGGGTTGGGTCCCTCCCCTCAACGTACTTGGGTCTTCCACTTAAGGCTCCTCACAGGGCTATGGTGGTTTGGGATTCCATCGAAGAAAGATTTAGACGAAGGTTGGCAACCTGGAAAAGACAATATATCTCAAAGGGGGGGAGGATCACACTCATTCGGAGTACACTGTCTAGCCTTCCCATTTACTTTCTTTCCTTGTTTAGAATACCAAAGATTGTTTGTTCAAGGCGATAAAGGTCGGAGAGACTTTCTGCGGGGGTGTAGTGTGATACAGAGAAAACCTCACCTCATCAACTGTAAAAACAGTTTGCCTAGAAAAAAAGAGTGGGGGTCTTAGGGTGAGAAGCCTATCCAAGATGAATAAAGCTCTGTTTTGTAAGTGGTGTTGGCGGTTTGCCAATGAGAGGGATGCTCTTTGGCGACTGGTGATCAGCACCAAATTTGGGGAGGGAGATGAGGGCTGGAACACGAATGACATTAGGGGAGGTTATGGTTCTGGGTTATGGAAAGACATCAGAAAAGAATGGCTCACCTTTTCTCAAAACTCCACTTCTTCCTTAGGAAATGATCAGAGGCTGCGTTTTTGGAAGGATCCCTGGTGCGGTGGGATGGCGTTGTGTAATGCCTTCCCCCTACGATTGGTAGCTGCGAAGATGCAAGGGTAGCAGAAGTTTAGGACTCCTCAAGGGAGGATGGGGGTTAGTCCCCTGTCTTCCTAAGACCTTTTAATGATTGGAAGATGGATGAGGTGGAATGGTTCCTTCTTTTCCTTCAAAACAGGAAAATTAGGCCCTTTCAAGAGGATCGCCTAATTTTAAAGGAGACAAGGCCTGATGGTTTCTTAGTTAGACTCGATGCAGAAGCTAATGCATTCTCTCTGATTTCCCTTGGCGCTCCATCTGGAATCCAATCGTTCCCCCCAATCTGGGTTTCTTTGCTTAGGAAGCTTCCTTGGGCAAGGTGCTTACTCTTGTCCAATTAAAGAGGAGAGGGATCCCCCTTGTAAATAGGTGTTTTTTATGTGAAGAGGAGGAGGAAACAATAGACCATTTGCTTATACATTGTTCGAGAGCTAAGATGTTGTGGAATCTTTTTTTAGCCATTATGGATTATAATTGGGCGTTCCCCTTAACGGTTTGTCAATCCCTCCTTGCTTGGCAAAGTGCTAGTGTTGGCAAAAAGCGAAAAAGAGTATGATTGGCGGCCCCTCTTTGTTTATTTTGGACGCTGTGGAATGAAAGGAACAGAGCGGCTTTTGAAAATAAGACCCCCTCTGCTCTCAGGATGAAATCTTTTTTTTTGTTCACCTTATGGTCATGGGCTAAGTTGTATAGTGTTGATAACTTAAATTCTTTGGTAGAGTTTCTAACTTTGGGGGAGGTATAGGTGAGAGTGTTGGTGTTCTCCCCTTTTGTACTCCTCTTGTGCACTCTTTGGGAGCTTTGTGCTCGTTTATTAATATATTTTCTGCTCTTTATTAATCAAAAAAAAAAATTTCTTACTCCATTCCAACTTGGAATGAAAGCTCAGCCGGCTAGACTTAAAAGGGCTATTTCAGCCGGAGCAACATACGATTGATATTGATTTTAAATAGAAACACTAAGCGAACAAATCATCTAGGATGAGTCTATGCTTCTTCAAAAGGGTACTCTACTCCGCACCATGAAGTTGCATAACCATAAACTAAAGTTAATTTTTATATAGATAATTAAAAAAAAATTGCAACATCAAGGTCCTCTTTACTTAATCAATTCTATTAGAAAATTAAAATACTAATTAAGATGAAAAATTACTGTCGATCTGCTCCCTTGTCGATGCTCTAACATAGTTACATTGATGCTGGCGATAAAAAGCTCTAGATTCCTCTCGCATCTGACTTTTTAACATGAGAGGTCAGACATGGTGAATTTTTCTAACAACCAAACTCTCATTTAATCAGGAGATCATTCTTGATGTTAAGGAGTCTCAAAATACATAATTGAAACTTTAAACAACACATTTCTCTAGTGGGTGTCTGCGTTTTTGTTATGGTGATTATACATTAGCTGCTTGGCCAGGATTTGCGACTAAGAATTGGATTATGAGCCCGCCCAGTATAGAGTGGAAGTATACCGGCTAAAAATTTAAAAAAAATAAATGAACGGAATAAGAAACAATGAAAGGGATTAGCAGTATCTACAGGACCAAATCCACGATCGATCAAGATAACCAATCCCATCCATTTGCGAGTTTCTCTAGTTGAAGTGATATGATAAGTATCAAAATTTTCTATAATTCATCCCGGATCTTCCAATCAAGCGCAGCTTGACAGATAAATATATATGAAACATGAGCAAAATTTACTTACAGTGGAAAAAGGTATTCAATTCCAACCCTTGCAACGCCGCTTGTTATCTGGCACTTCCTAAACCAAACAAAATGAATTGAATTTTAACTGAAATGAATTTCCGAATTGTCATTTAAATGCCCGCAATTCTTACCTAAGCTTAAACAAATGAAACCTAAAAGAAAATTTTTAAACAAAACCTAAAATAGCGATTGTATAGAGGTATTGCAAAGAAATAAGGACAAAAGAATTGAAAAATGGAAATGAAAAGCTAAGAAATCGGGAGGTACCTCTAGCTTTGAGCGATGGATTAGACTTGGAGGAGATTAAAGTTTTGATTTCTAAAGTATCGATCACGATCCTGTAATTTGGTTCCACCCAGTTTTGAAAGAGGCATCAAAATTGTAAATATCTAGCATCTTCAAATCTTCATTTGAGATAGGATGAGTTAGCAGGTCTTCAACCATCCATAAGTGGATAAGGCTAAGATTGTGAAATCTGAAATTGGTGGGGAAGATGAAAGACAAGGCTATCATTGAAGCTACAGGAGTCAACACTGTTCCTGCTATCTCGGGGCGGAACCCTTAAGATTCCTAATTTGGCGTCCTTCGAATCAAAAGGAGATGCTCCAAAGAAAAGAAAGTAGTTGGCGAACATCGAGTTTTATGACGTAAATGATGGTGTTTCAGTGTCGTTAGGCCTCGCCTCGGTCGAAGCTACAGCGGTGGCGACAGTAGCCCCACAAGGACTGGTACTGATATGGGCCAAAAGCCGGAAACACCAGAATGATGATCCCATCCAAGCGCTGGCCAAAGCTGGCACGCTCTGGATGATCCATCAACCGCAACCCCAATCAGCGGGACCTTCAAACCAGCCACAACTCTGGACAATTTCACGCACCGTCAGTTGAGAGGCAAACCAAAAAGATAAGAAAATATAAACAAAACACATCTCTGAGTAAGGTTGGGTAGTTCGAATTGAGTTTGGCAAGCGTTCACAACCATTAGGTTATATGTATAGTCGCGGCCACTCCTTTCCCTGGCTATAGGATCTATATAGTCGCGGCCATTCCTTTCACTGGCTTTAGACCGTATGTATAGTAGTGGCTACTCCTCCCCTGCTACATAACTGTTTTAGTTGCCCCGACTAAAAACATGTCACTATATATTACTTTTCTTCTAGTGTATCCTGTTTACAACATCGGAACCTTGTAAATTGTATGGATGTTGCATTGAGGGCAATCAACTATTGCTGGTGCATGAATACATGGATAAAGATTACCTTGCCCTTGCTTTATTTGGCAAGCTTGACCTATGAGATTCTTAGTAGTTGTTATTTCATTCAAATTTCAAGGTGTAGTAATTTTGTTGATTGCAGATCAAGAAGAATTCCAATTGAAATCATATTAGCCACCTGTTAAAGGATTTGCATCATCATAGCTAGGAGCTTGGCTTTCCTACACAAGGAATCGGCATCAAAAGTTGTTCATAGAGACACTGAGACAGGAATGTACTTCTAGTCTGGATAAGTACCTTGACCTCCAACCTTGGTCTGGCCACGATTGATGAAGAAAATAGCACCCCCATTGTGGGAAATGGGGACTGCTACTACTGTCTTTTCTTCATTTCAAATGTCCTAACATAGTCGCGGTCCTTTATTAATACGGTTAAGGTTATTCATATTTCACAAATCGACCTCGTTTTTATTTAGTATGAAGGATCTTAGCTGTGTATTCAATCAGATTTAAATACAAAAAGCTTGATTGGCATTTTATGTTTAAAATATGATTGATGATGGGCAGTTTGGCTATAGATATGACTGACTAGTAACTGATATCTCAGGTTTTGTTGTGCATGGCAAGAAGCTTATTGATGAAGCAGAACCATAAACCAATGTTAATTTGTTGTCTAGAGGATGCATGAATATAGTTTTGGGGAGTTGTTGCTTCAGAAATTGTTGCCAGTAAGAACATGGTATATGAGGATTATGTTTGCCTTCAAGATTGGGTGAGATAGATCATCATGTTGAAATAAAATGTATCAAATGAAAAGAAGAGAATAAAATGCATCAAATAAAAAGAAGAGTATGTCTTATATTCCCCCTTGAGTATCTTTCTACTCTTGTTCTATATACATATATAGTTATTTTGTTTTGTATTTGGATTTCTAGCACATCATTTTTGTTTTTTTTATAACCATGGATGTCCGAACCAATTTGCGTGTACCTCGATTAACCCTACAGGGTCTTGAAGTTAACGAAGAAAACATCCAATGACCTCAGGGCCTAAACCGGTGACTATTAGGGTTTAGTTTAGACCAATTGAGCTACCCTCAAGGTTGTTTTCTACTTTCTACTATATCAATTCTCCTTAACTTTTTAGTTCTTTATCCTCACAATTTCCAATCCCTACTAATTGGGAAAGAAAAAATCTATAAATACCAACCCCCAAGGTTATCTACATTCTCAAATGGTTGTCCTTTTCTCAACTTGTCCTTTCTTCATTTTTAGAAGTATATTTGGTCATGTTTTACTTGAAGTGCTTTAGGTGGAATCATTCTCTTCTATAAGTGTTTGGAAAGAATCACCCATCAAGTTTTCTTTCAAAAAGTACTGGAAAAAGTGCATAAATGCCCTTAATGTTTGACTTTATGTCCAATATGGTTCTTAACATTTTTTTTTTGTCCAACCATATCCTTAACGTTTCTGCCATGACGCATATATGTCATTGCCGTTAACGGAATCCACAAATAAGCAAACAGGGCGTTAACGTTGTTGATGTGACACCTCTCACATGCGTTTTTAGCTGATGTGGCAGCTTTGCACGTGATTCATTAAGCGTAAAAATTATTTTGACAAAAATGCTTTTATCCCTAACCTTCTGACACTCCCTGATACCCCTCTCTCCCCCAGATCAATCCAATTTTTGTTTCGTCCCTTTCCCTCTTAAACACTAATCAAAACCCACGATTCAAAACTTCTTTTCGATTCCCCTTGACAACCAAACAGATAACCAAACCTGACCAACTTCAACCCTCCATTCATTTTCCCCTAAAAAAAACATGACAAAGAAGGAAAAAAAAGAAAAATCAACATAAAGCTAAACCTTTTACTTTTCTCTTCCACAGTTTCTTAGTAGCCAAACAAAGACCAAAAGCACATACCCAAATGAAAAAACTTCATCTTTACTGCAGTACAAAGCAAAACAAAACAATAATAATTAAAAACAAAAACAAAATATTGACTTCACGAAACATAGAAGCAATGTAATTAGTGAATTGTCCTTGCAACTGCCTGACATCCATGGTTGCTTTTTTTGTCTCTCAAACTGTCCCTTTTCAGACAAACTCAAATGAATTCAAATCTTAATTATTCTCACAATTTGGTAGTAATTTTTAGATTCTAAACGATAACGATTTGCTTTGGATTTTTAAATTTACTATTTGACTTACAAACTTGGGTTTCGATTCTATATATTCAATCCTTAAAATAGGATTGAAACTATTTGACAGTGAGGAAAGAGACGAAACAAAAATTGGCGAGAAATTAGGGTTTCGATTCAGAACTAAGGCTAGGTTTAAGAGGGAGATTTGAGGGGGTGAGAGCTTAGGGTTTGGGATCAAATTACAGGGGAGAGAGGGGTATCAAGGAGGGGGGTCGAAAGGTTAGGGATAAGGGCATTTTTGTTAAAATAATATTTGGGTTTAATGAATCACATGCAAAGCATAAGCTAAAAACGCACGTGAGAGACGCCACATCAGCAACATTAACACTTGTTTGCCTATTTGTGGATTTCATTAACGATGGGAGTATAAGTGTGCCATGACATAAACCTTAAGAATATGATTGGACCCTAAAAATCTGTTAAGTGTCAAATTAGACTTACGACCAAACGTCATAACCATTTTGATTTTTGATAACTCATCCACTATTTCATTTATCAAATTATCAAAGTCTATCTTTGGATTGGCCACATTCCTCATCAATATCATTCAATTCCTTTTCTTTTCTTTTTAATTCTCTCCAAATTTTTATAAACAATGAAAAATAAATAATATTTTTATAATAAATTAAATAAAATTTAATTTTAAAAAATATGTTACCATCTTAATCCTTAAGTATTAAAATTTTATTACAAAAGATGACTAAAAATAGACTTGACTTCTTGTTAGTAGAAAAATATATATAAACTCCTTTGACATTTTTATCCTTAAAACTATTTATACATTTTGGTATGAGGCCCGTATTAATAAATTGTTAGAGCATTTTTTTCGAGAAAAAAAAATCCATATTTTAAAAAGGGGCTCATTCTTCATAATTTGAGAACCGGTTTGGTTCCTGTTTTTAAAAACTGCTTTCTATTCTCAAAAACAAAGAAAATAGAAGAGAACATATTTGGTTTCCTAAAAATTTCCATAAACATAAAAAAAAATATTTAAAAAATAATAATTATTTTAAATTTTTATTAATACAAATTTTTGTATATATGTATTAATTAATTCAAATCTTTTTTGTAAATATTTTTATAATCGTATGAATAATGATTTTAGGTTTTTAATAATAAAGGTTTATTTATTTATATATATATGTGTGTGTGTGTGTGTGTGTGCTTTTCATTACCAAATATTTTTTTTATAAATATTTTTATATTGTAAAAATAATTATTTTATATTTTTATTAATACAAATATTTATATATGTTTATTCATTAATTCATCATTTCTATAAATATTTTTAAATTTTTCATAATCAAAAAAATAGCTGATTTAAGTTTTATTAATATAAATTTTTATATGTATTTATATATTTTTGTAATAAAATTTTGAATTTATTATGCCTATTTTTATAATTAAATATTAAATATCATTTTTAATAATTTTATTGATATAAAGCATTTTACGTATGTTACATGTTGGCAAAACTTTGTAGAATCAATTTTTTCGCATTCCTATAAAATATTTCTACTAGAAGCATCTACTAAAAAGCGCTAACCAAAGAAGATAAAGAAATAAATGTCAAACTGTCCTTTAATTTAATCTTCAAAATTTTGTTAGATAGTAACATTATTTTACAAGTCGTCATGCAAGCATTTATTTATTTATTTTCAGAAATAAATCTCATTATTTTAGAAACTTTATGAAATTCTTATTACTAATACAATTCCTTTATTTATTTATTACTTTTTGTTCTAAATTTTATTGCTAATAAAGACTTATTAGCTGACATTAATGTAGAATAAAAATTTATAAAAGACATAATTAAATCTAAAATACGATTATAAATGTGAAGCTAAAATTTAAACATAAACAGTAAAAATACATATTTATTTTATAATTTTAATGAATTTATTTAACCAGGATGTCACAATGTTATATAAAATTCTCGTCCACAACCCAATTTAAAAATTAAAAATTAAAAATTAGGCATAATTACAAATTTATATGAAATTATTTCAAAAAAAAAAAATTAAGTGAAATTTAATAGTAAAATACAGACTTTATTCGCATCTCAGAAACCTTCATCCCGCTAACATCTCATCCTCCGCTCTCCCCTCAAAGCTCGCCCTAAATCCCTCCCGCTGCCCCCACCGCAAAACAATGAAAAGGTCACTGGGCATGTATTCGTGGCTTTTCATGACGTGACTGAGAGTATTTTATAAAGCCATCATCGAAATAATTCTCACTCTGTCTTACAAACAAAGTGTCCTAAAATACTGCATTCTGAAATTTAAAGACAAATGCGATCTGTAGATCATATCGCCATGAAGCACCGCCATGATAATCTGAGGGTGTGAAGGTTCTCTCAAGAGATTTTGGATTTCTACTCATGAGTTTCACTTCTTTATAACACAGTGTTGTTAAGCAAGAACGGGGGCTTTATCTAGGAAGAGATGGCCCTTTCTATTAATTTTAAACAATTAGGCAAAAAATAAACAAAAGTTTTTTACAGGCTCAAAAACTCAATACAGTTGTTCAAACCCTTTATATAGGGAGGCCATTTGACCTTTGTTACACATCACATAAGATATTTTTCCATACCTATCTTAGAATCTCTTGATTGCCAGGCTGAGGTAGGAGTTAGAAGGATTTGTGCACTGTCTGATCCCAAACTCCCAAAAAACCTACAAGGCACACAAGGGTTGACAAATCTCACAATAGAAGTTTTTTTTTCAAATTCAAGACAAGGCTCTTCTTAGTAAATAGTGTTAGACATTCCCAATTAAGAATTAATCCTTTTAGCAGTGGCTGATTACATGAAAATGTTGAGAAGAAAAGGTATATATGGTGCTGGAAAGGCTATAAGGCAGGAGACCAGTAACAAGAGCAAACTCATGTATTGGTCCTAGTAAAAGATTAAGCCATGTTTTGTGTATCCTCTTGGCCCAACATCAAACTGTCTAATGCTATATTGTCCTCAACTTTAGATCATTCACTGATTGGCCAAAGTTCCTAGATGTGAGTGGCCTTTCAGTACTCTCTCAAGTATTAAAAGTATCAACCCTCTAAGGGGTGTGTGAGTATTTGTTTTGTTTAATTGGGCTACTTATGAATATGTTTTAATACATTTTCTACTTATTACCCAAAAAAGAAATGGGGCTTGCAAAAACGAGAGATTATCATCCTGAAGTATGGGACTATGAAGGAGACTGCTCTCATCTCCCAAGTTGTGCCAGCCATAGGTAGGCTTATGGAAGGAAATTAGCAAAGATGCTGTCCAGATCAAACAGTTTTGTTTCTATTAAATAGGGAGATGGTGAAAGACCAGGATTTTGGGAAGAGTTATGGTTTTTTTTTTTTTATCAATAAAAGCAGTATATTGAACAAAAGGGAACAAGGCTCCTATACTTGTGGAATGGTGAAGCTGCTCTGTGTACTTCTTTCTCCTCCCTTTATGAAGTGGCTGGCTCTAAAGGGGCTAGGGTTGTGGATTTCTGGGAGACCTCAAGGTCGGGGTGGTTGGAACTTCAAGTTTAAAAGGCACTTTAATGATTAGGAGACGGAAGTGGTTTAGAGCTTCTTCAGCACAATCAATTCTAGGAGTATTAGACCCTAGCTTAGAGACAAACTTTGGTGGAAAGAGACAAAATCTGATTCCTACTCTGTTAAGTCCTGTTTTGAGCTGCTGGAAGATGCTATGGAATCCAATTGTTCCCATAAAAGTGGGGTTTTTTTCCTGTTAAGTCCAATTGTTCTCCTTGGCAAGTAGGTGTCCTCTTTGTGGGGAGGCTGAAGAGGCTCTGGAGCATTTGCTTATCCACTGACCAAAGATTTGGTTTATGTGGATAGCCCTCTTCAACTAGTTAGGAAGGGGCTGAGTTTGTCCCTTGCGGGTTAACGATCTGATTCTCGGGTGGCCTAGTCTCCCATGGAGGAAGAAGGATACCAAGCTATGGAGGGCAATGCCTCTTTGCTTGATGTGGGCAATCTAGAAGGAGAGGAAGAGAGTAATGTTCGAAGATGAATGCTTCTCTTATACTAGACCGAAGTCCTGTTTTGTTAGGCTCTTTGGTTAGTTTGATCCATGATGAGGATTATTCTATTGTAAGATGCATTATGTGTATTCTCTAGTTTCCTTTGGAGGGATCCCCCTTTGTATACGTCCAGTATACTGCTAGGGTGTCACCTTTGACTTCTTTTTGTTTAATATATCTGCTCTTATTATTCATCAAAAAAATCAATAATATTATATTTGGGGTGGAAAATAGTTGGAAAGAGAAATTCTGGAAGATTCATGGTTTGATGACGAACCATGGAAAAGGCCTTTGCTACACTGTTCTCAGTAGGCACAATTAAAAATATATGGACATACAACATGGGGAGCTGAATGGAGAAGCAGGTTGTCAAAACCCAAAGTTCACAAGACAAATTCGTCACTAAAAGTTGTGAGAGGTGGAACCCTTTATAGGATTGCAAGCACAGATGATTAGAAAAAATAAAAAGGATAAGAGATAACAACTTCCTGTCAGCATGAATCAAATTGGGAAGAAGAACAAGATTAGATGGGTTTATGTTTTTTTATGGGGTGTACTGCCTTGTGTTTATTTTGATTCTCATTCATATGAAATTGTTGATACTCAACCATAAACAAGTACAAACTGGATGTATATCTACTGTATGTTTTTCATCTGTTTTTCTTTTTTTTGTTTGTGTTTTTTATAGGTTGTTTTACTTTCTTTTCAATCTATAAATATATATCATAGCTTTGTAGGCTTGGAATTTGTAGATTACAGGTTATTCAAAGTGATCTTGTCTTTCCCTCTCCATATTGCTCTTTGGTAGGGTTGTTCGCTTTCTTTATGATCCCCGTGTGTTCTTTTGGTAGGTAGTTTGCTTTCTTTACAATCCCTATGTGTACTATCCTGTAAGATTTGGAACTTTTGATAAGTAAATAAATATATTAGAAAAGAGGTGCTAACTTTGGCTCTGTTGGAGGCGGTCTCTATGCGTCCCAAGGTGGTTGATCCCAAAGTGCTCCGAATACACGCAAAAGGATCCAGGTTTGATACTGAGTCCTTGGCTGATTGTTCTTCTCCCCGCTTTTCTGTTTTTGGCCGGCCCCTGCTTTCTGGGGGTTCTTCTGGCTTGGGGGACCTCTATGAGCATGAATCCTTGGGGGATATGGAACCGTTGAGGGTGGTGTCAAGTGATGGAAGAGAGTGGGGGAAGGGGATAGCCAATGCTCTAATGGAGGATGTCCAAGAATTAGTGGACCCGGTCTTGAAAGGAAATACCGTATGTTCAGAGAGTACGTTATAAATAAATTCGGGAAGATAGCCGCTTGTTTAAATTTAGTGAATATCTAGGTCACAACGACAGCTGAAGAGGAGGACCTGGCTGAAGCTAAAATGGAGGCGCAACAGGTAGAAGATAAGAGGAAGGGGAACTCATCAGAGACAAGATGTGAGAGGGAGCTCAGGAAGTTGGAATGCACTATAAACTATAAAGGGAAAGACTTAATAAGGAAGAGACAGAGGGAATTTCTTGCTAAAGTTGAAATGAAGATAAAACTGTTATCATGGAATGTAAGAGGAGCGAACAACCCAAACAAGAGGAATGTTATTAGAAACTTTATTAGGTCTCAGTAGGGTGATTAAAAAGTTTGTAAAGAAACCAAGATTCAAGAGTTGTCCTCAACAAGGTCTCGTAGCCTCGGGGTGTAGGGATCAATAGTGGATTCTCGTGGAGGCTGAGGGAACTACAGGGAATCTTTAGAGCTTAGGATAATAAGAAAAATTGGAACTGGTGGAGACCGAAATAGGCAATTTTTCTGTAACTTGTATGTTTAAAATGGGAGGATGGTTTTCTCGTGGGCCACGTGGGTCTATGGTCCTAAGGAAGAAAAGGAAACTAACTATTTCGTAAGCTGAACTGGGGGCTTTCAAAGGCCTGTGGGAGGGCCCCGTGTATCGCTATGACTTCAATGTAGTTATTTCCAATGATAGAAACTGGGTAGGTGGCCGATCCTATGAGGCGCTTAATGAAGTTAATGAGTCAGCTTAGAGATCTCCTCAGAGAGCGAGGTCCTTTACATGAGGGGCTGCAAATGGTAATCACAGATGTCCCGCCGGACATTTTTGGTGTCACCGATTGGGAAAGCCGCCTAGCAATGTGATTCAAAGAACTCTCCCGATACCAAGATTCACCACGCCCGCTGATGTTAGATAGTGATGGATTAAATCGTACTTTCACTTCTTCTGGGCTTGGAGAACATGTGGTTAAAGTTTGAAGGTTTTAAGGACCTTCTTAGAGGTTGGTGGCAAAGCCTCCAATTTTCCGGTTCATTCAGTTTCGTTCTGGCTTCGAAATTAAAGGCCCTGAAAGGTATTTTAAAGGTCTGGAATAAAGAGGTTTTCGCGCAGTGGAGATAAAAAAGGAGGCTTCTTTTTAAGTAGGATCTCTTATTGGGACGAAGTGGAAAAGGATAAGGAGTTGTCCTTGACAAAAGCAGAAGAGAGGGAGAAGGCTAGAGAGAAACTATAAGGAGTGGGTTGATCTGGAAGAGGTTTCGTGGAGACAAATCCAGAAATTTACTGGTTAAGGAGATGGTAAACACGGATTCTTTCACGCGTAATGGCAATTCAGATAGAGGCGAATTCTATCACTAGCATCAGAATCAATGGTAGAAACTTGGTCAAGGAGGCTGAGGTTAAAGAAGCCCTAAGCAGCCTTCGTAGTCTCCTCTCGTACCAATAATCGGGCGCTTGCCTTCCTGCAGATCTATGTCTTCACTTGATCACACACCATTGTGCTAAGTTGAAGCAATGTTCACGCAGGAAGAAATTCTAGCAAAGAAGCTCGGGCTTACGACAATAGCTCGTGTCCAGATGGCTTTCCATTAGCTTTCTGGTCTTTTAGTTGGGATTTCGTGAAAGAGGAGGTCATGGGCTTTTTAGGAATTTTCCGCACGACGGCTCGGCGAAAAGTTTGAATGCTACTTTCTGGTTTTGGTTCCCAAGGCGTAATGGGGCCAGGGATCTAAAGGACCTAAGACCCATCGCTAGCCAGGGTACTTATAAAATTTTATCGAAAGTGTTGCCAATAGAATTAAAAGGGTTATGAGTTTGGTTATTTCCCGGGCCTGCACGCGCTTCGTATGGAGGCGTATTCGACAAGCAGTTAATAGCGAATGAGGTCGTGGACTCTACTCTGGGAAAAAGAATGATCCAAAGCTGTGGAGCACGGGCGCGCCGGCGATCACATCGTGGACTATGCATGCTTGAGAGAACGGGTTTGGTTCTAAATGGATTAGATGGATTACTGGTGCATTCCACAAAGAACGCTCTCAAATTCCGATTAATGGTTCTCCTTCCGGTTCTTTCGAGTTCCGCAGGCCTCGAGACAAGGGAACCCTCTCGCCTATCCGCTTGTTATCGGGATGGAAGCCCTAAGTCATTCGGCAAAGAGAGCAGCTGGCAATTTTATTTCCGATGGTGGTTCGGGGGTAGAGAGATGGTGGGGAGATTGTCATATCTCATCTTTTATACGCTGACGATACTATCATTTTCTGTGATGCCAATGTGGAACAGCTGATGTATTTGAGATGGACCCAATGCTCAAGCCTCTCACTGGGCTGAAAATTAACTGGCTTAAGAGTGAGATTATCCCTCCGGGTAGGGTGGACAATGCATGGCCAAGCTTGGCTGTGGGGGCTGGTTCCTCCCCACTAAGTACTGGCCTTTCCCTCGGGTGCTCCTCACAGGCTCGTGTATGGATTTTATCAAGAAAGATTTAGAAATAGATCGGCCCCGGAAAAGACAATATATCTCAAAGAGCCGAGACTTAATTTCATTCAAGTACTGCCTAGCCTCCCCATTTACTTCCTCTTCTGCTTAGAATACTAAAGATTGTTCAGTCTAGGATCGAAAAGATTCAAAGATACTTTCTATAGGTGGTGGCAATTTAGAGCGAACCTCTACCCGCCAACTGAATAACAGTTTACGTGAGAAAAGTAGAGGTGGGGTTAGGTGAGAGACCTTCCATGATGAACTGCCATCATTTGTAAGTGGTGTCATGTTTGCTAATGAGAGGGACTCTCTTTGAGATTCGGGTGATCAGCACTCAAGTCTTGAGGAAGTCAATGAACATCAGGACATCGTATGAGTGATATAGATCGGCTTATGGAAAGACATTAGAAAAGAATGGCCCACCTTCTCCCAAAACACCATTTCCTCCTTAGAAAATGCAGAAAGTCTTTCGAGTGGTCTCCACCAAACTGTTTGCAAACAACTCCTCACTTCTGTTTGACCTGGCAAAACAAGACTGGTGGCAGATGTTTCAGACCTCTAGAGAGTGGACGTCCTGCCTTCTTATAAAATCTTTTACTGATTGGGAGATGCCAAGAGGGGCAGAAAGGTTCCTTCACTTCCGGGTCAACAAAAATTATAGGGGCCCTTTCAAGAGATCGATCGCTATTAAGGAGTCTAGACTAATGGTTTTTCGAATAGTCTTATGTATCGTAGTCGAGGTATTCTCTTCCTGCGCACTTCTCGCGATCTATCCGAACTCCAATCGTCCCCCAAATCGTTTTTGCTCAGTTTCCTAGGTAAGGTGCTTTACGCTGACTACCGTGCAAAGTGGGATCCTTAGTAAACAAAGCTTTTATGTGAAGAAAATGAGGAAACAATAGACCATTTGCTTATCCATTGTTCGAGAGTCAAGATGTTATGGGATCTTCTTTTGGCCATTACTGATTTTAACTCTGTCCTCCCTACTGTCAATAACTACTCCTTGCTTGCCAAATTTAGAAAAATTTGAAAACCAAGAGTTTGGATGGCGCCTCCTCGTATTTTCTCTGACGCCGTGGATGGAAAGGGAATAGGTGGTTTCTAGAATGAGGTCCCTCCGCTCACAGGTGATGAAATCTTTTCTTTGTTTTCTGGTGGTCGTGGCTGTTGTATAGTGCTGATAAATTTAAATTTGTCAAGGGTTTGACTTGACGGGTATAGGTGAGAGGGAGTTGTTTCAGATCTCTTCTCGTGTTCTCTTTGAGTACCTTGTGCTCTTTTTAATCTATATACTACTTTTTACCGATCAAAAAAAAAAATATGACCCAAGCGATACACGAAAGAAACTCACCCCCTTACGAACCCCAAATATCAAGAACATATGCAAAAAACCAAAGCACTATCATCTAAAGTTCAATTTATCATCGACCTAACTACAACAAAAAGATCATCGATCAGACATTTTGGTCCCCATCAGCGATAAAACCAAAAAACTTTACCTTTGTATGAACAAAGACATCATCCTAACAAATTTCTTTCCAAGCTCTTTTTTGGTACTTTCCACAAAAAGACTCAAGCCAACACAAACACTTTCATCACAACTATTCCAAATAGTCTTGATGGGAAAGAAAGGGAAGGTCTGGCACTGTGCCTTGAACAAAGACTCCCATTACAGAAACACCATTCTTTGTCTCCTTCCACCTTATTGTATCATCTCTCTCCACAAACACTTTCTTCTCACATAGCCATGATAAGTCTCTCCGCCTCCTTCATCTCCAAATCATCGAGTTGCAATGAAAAACAAAGAAGGAAAGGAAAGACATATGAGTATCCCCACCTCATTAAGCTTATGGTTTCCATAATCCCAAACTAAAAACCAACAGAAAAGTTCCACATCAAACCCCACCCCCCCCCCTTTCTCCATACTTTTCCCTTACAGCATCATTCAATAAAGCTCCTTGCTCATTTACAAAACGCCAGCTTCTTTTGCAAGAGAGGGCTTTATTTAAACTAGATAAATTCCTTAATTCAGCATCCACCCTTTATCCTCCATTCCTTGTAGAGTTTGTAATTTGTTGATTAGCTACTAATTATTTGAAGTGATCTCATAATTTGATTCAATTGGATCTGGGGAAAGGAAAAGAATAAAAAATTAAGAATAAATTTCTCAAGTGAAACAAATCTGTGAAGAATATGTATTTTAATGGTTTGTCAGTATAAGTGCTGCTTATGGTTTCTTGAAGCATTATCATTTCTTAACCTTAAGATGTTGGTACCTTTTAGTTATGAGAACAAACACGACTAATAGGTATATTATACATATTCCCCTCATTGGGACTTGGGATATATATAACTCAAATTTTGTGAGGTAAAAATCACAATGGTTCAAATTATGTCTAATCTAACAATAGGTAGAAGTCACTATAATGGTGCCTATTAAACTATCAAAGCTTTAAACTATAAGAACCCAAACATTTTGTGACCTAGTTATTGAGACACTCCATGCAATTCATTACGCTTGTATTCAAGTTAGAGGGATGAAGTCTAAAACTGTACAGGCATTTAAGGGCTGGAAATTATGTGTGCTACAAAACTATGAATATTAAGTCAAACCAAAATCAAAACCCCCTAAAATCTTAGAGATGTCAAGCCACTCACAACTATTCTATGGCCTTGCCTCTTAGTCCGGGTAAAGCCATTGTAAACCCTCAATGGAACCTTCAATGCTTTAATCGAGATGCATCAACGCGATGCTTGCCTCCACGACCGTTAAACAAATCATAAAAAAAAAACACATGAAACTCATGAGAAGAATAGGTGTTTCTTCTTGTTGGCATATTTATATAAATTCTCTTCATACCGGCAGGCTTGCATAAATTTTCATACTTCTTCTGTTAATTTTCAGGTTTTTGTATGGTGCTGCGCTATTGTCGAGGCCGTTAGAGATGAGGAAGATAATATTGTACACACCTGGGTGTGCAACATTGATGGACAAAACCATATCATTTGAACTTTCTAGGTGTTTGCTTTGTGTTTGTTTCATTTGAACTTTCTAATTGTTTTTTTCATTTAAATTTTCTAAGTGCTTGTTTCATTTGAACTTTCTAAGTGCTTGTTTCACCGAGTACTAGTTTCCAGAAAATCTTAAACAATCTCGTAACTTTTTTGTGATTTCTTGGTTGCAGGTTTTCATCTTGGTTACATTAGTAATAACGTAATCACTCTTTTGTTAGTCTTCTTTTGCTCTGCAGGTTTTCATTTTTAAGTTACATTACAGGAAGCCAATATTCCGAGTTAGAGGATCAAATGTGATTTACATTGTCAATACATATTAGTTCTAAGATCGGACCCAGCATCCTACGTGAAATTCAACCACTGACAATAAAGTTCTTAAAATCTCTATTTAACAACTTGGGGCTTTTACCTGGGCATAAGGCCATCATTGTCTGCCTTCTCTCTTGAAAGCACCTTACCATCCCTATCCAAAAAATCAAACCCTGTAAACAATAATTCACCAAAGATTCAAACAGATAAAAAGTATAAGTTTGATCGGAAGACAACCTTTGTCCGGCGTTGCTTGGGAGTCAACCCATTATCTTCGATGCTGCTGCCTACGGAGGAGCTCCACCTGCTGAAACACCTGTAATCGCCGATCAAATACAAGAAACATCAACCCTTTTCCTCGATCCCTAACTGGATGACTATTCTTCGCACAGAAAACGAATCTGATCTGCGCCATACTAAAAAGGAGGCGCTTCAGAAACGCTAGATTTATGAAAGGTCCCAATTTTGTAAACTGAGGAGCGAGAGCAAAGATAAGATCTCAGAGTTTATGAAGATGGAACAAAAAGATGAAGACGGAGAAGGACGGTAGAGATGTTAGGGGAGAACTGAGACGCGGCGACCATTAGAGTTAGGGGAGGGGGCCTTCGGGAAGTCCGGCGGAGTTGGTAGGGAAGAAACTGAGAAGGAATATTAGGGTTAGGGGAAAACTGGATTCGAGAGATCCAAGCACTCGGTTGGGATAGGCTGCAGCCACTGCACCTGCACGTGCCTTGTCTGAAAATGTCAGGGTCAAACTCCAGTAAATGCTTACTTACTACTAATGGGTCAATGACTAATAATGACTCTGCTGAAGAGGCCCCATTTACTCAATAATGAAGTGTAATAAAAGGCCCATTTCAAACTTTTGTAAGATTGTAACCCACTCTCAACAATTTCGGGCCTAATTACAATTTATTCATAGTTCTGTACAAATATTAAATAAATTACATATCTTTTCATTAAAATAGATTTTCTTTTGATTTATCTTAATTTAACAAGAGGTTTCGAATTCAAGCCATATGAACGTAACTATATTATATAGTAGATATTTACCGTTCTTGTGGTCCACCCCTACTCAAATGAAGATTAGTCTAAGTATAATATGATTTAAAAGTTTTTTTTTTTTTATGCATAAATCCGTTCAAGACACCTCATGATTTCACAAAAAAAATAATAATAGATTTTTACTTGCATGGATGCAAGTAGTCAACCATTGAGACTCTCTACTCTACTTTTCAAAATTTGATTTTAATTATTGATTTTTAATGATAGTAATATTGATACTTTTTTAATTATGATGTTTATCATATCATATATTTCTTTCACATTTTTATATTTTAAAATCAATCAAATATTGATACTTTTTTGTGTATTTTTTTTTCCTATTATTGGTTGAAATCAATGATTTATACCTCTTTCCATCATTTTTTTTTCCCCTTAATAAAGTGGTTACCTAATAAGATCTTGATTTTCACTTGTTTTTTCGTATTTTAGTTGTGGTCTTGACTTGGTGTGTGGATGTCGTTATCTTGCGCGACAGAATTATAGTCTTCTTGATGTGCACGTAGCTATCGTATTGTCATTGGCTGCTGTCATATGCGATATTTATTCAGATAAGCTAATTTAGAGTAAGAAAGATATCTTCTTAGTGATAAGAAATTACCGATTTTAAAATGGTTTTTTTTTTCAAAAATAAAAACGGGTCTCGCCTTTTAAGTGGAAACACATAATAACAAAAAATGCGAAGTCCACAATTGCATAACTGGAATCATAATATTTTAAATTTTCACAATAAGACATTGAAAACGCCAGAGTTAAACTATCAAACGATATATTTCGACCGACCATTATACTATTAACCTATATGTTATTATATATTTTTGTTTTTCAGCAATTTTGATTTCATATTTCTATCAATGCGTTGCTATATTAAATCAATAAAATTATTTATTTATTTAAAAGAAATCAATCAATATTGCCAATAAGACCTAATTCAGATAATTAAGACCTGTAATTTCACAGGAGGAAATGGGTCTAGCATTTGAATAACAGTATAAATTCTATATAAAACATAATATATCACGATGTAATACAGCCGAATCCAAGATAACTTCAGGATCTTTAATTTCAATAAATATTAATACAAAACTATGGATAGTTTAATTTCAATAAATTTTAATACTAATTAATATTAAAACGTCTTATTAATCAAATTATACGAGTTTTTAATAAAAAAATGAATTTTATTTATTATTATTAATTATTCTATAAATTAAATTAAAAGAGATAATATTGGTAAAGGTAAATGGATTACGTTAGATAATGAAGAGCCATCCCTCAACTTCTCCTCTCCCTTGCAATGGGGCCCTAAGGCTGTGTAATTTTTATTCGATAGGATTTTAGATATAAAAAAGTAATCGAACTGATAAGATTTTAAATTGATAATTTAAAATTAATAACTGATTGTAATAATTTAAATATTTGGTTTTAAAAGAGAATAAAAAATTAAAATTGTAATATGCTATTTTTAAAATTAATATTAAAGATATCAAAAATAAAACTAATAATTTAATATTATACAAAAATCCATAATTTTCCCTAACTTTTTATTAATAAATTTAAAAATAGCATTATCAAAATAATTATTATAAAATTAAAATTAAAATTAAAATTGAATTAATTAATTTTATTATTCAATAAATAATTTTATAGAAAATAAAAAAGATAAATATAAATAAAAAATATATTGAAGAAAATCAATTCGAAGGTTTATCATCTCTCAAATAGAAGTTTAAAATGAGAGTTAAAAAAATAGAATAAAATTTTTTTATTTTTTTTTGTATTTTAAAATTAAAATCGACAACTAGATTTGATTGATTTATAAGCACACGGCCTTCTTTCCTAGAAGGAAGGTTTTGAAAACTGAGAGAAACTCTAATGGGATTAGAATTAGGGTTTTTTTAATCTTTCCAAACCCCTGCTGGATTAAAAATAAAGTTTTCTTTCCCCTTCTTAATTTCCACTATATTTATATATTTCATGTTTTTCACTAGCTTTCAAGTCTTTGCTTTTTTCCTCTGTTTTTGAAAGTAAAGTAAATAATGGCTTCGGAATCAAATTCAGGATTAGAATGGGCATCCCTTCCGAAAGAGCTTTTGGATTCCATATTAGGTCGTTTAGCTTCCATGGCGGACTGTATTAGGTTCAGTGCCGTTTGCTCCGACTGGCGGCGGATTGCTTATGAAAATTATAGAAATCCACCATGTGACCCCCGGCGCCGTCATCAACTCCCTTTATTACTGGTCCCTACACCGGATAGTAGCACAGACGCACGCAGTTTATACGATGTCCGACGAAAGCGTCTTTACGATTTTCGATTGAAGGTTCCTTATCATAGAAGGTGCGGATCCTCTCATGGTTGGTTGATTTTCGTACATGACTCTTATAAGGTAACACTATTCAACCCTTTTTCCAGAAAATCTATTCATCTTCCTCCCATTAGAAGGCTTTTCTTTGAAAAGCGAATACGAGATGAAGTTGATGAAATGTCGGTCCTTCCCGATTTTGAAAAGTATCAGTACGAAAAGAAATTGCGAGATGAATATGACGAGGAAGAAAGAGAATATGTGCCAGATATAGATGAAATAGTATTTTACAATGACAGTGAAGACGAGGGTGATGACTTGGAACAAGATGAAGAAGAAAGCAAAGATCCTGAATTTGGGCCTGAGAGATTTCACGAGAGCGAGTATTCTGTAGTAAGAGGGGTTCTTTCTACAAACCCTGAAATAAATCCAAATGGGTACTTTCTCATGGTCATATATGGTACTCAGAGCAGACTTAGCATTTATCAAATCAGGTGATGAATATTGGACTCATATTGACCAGGAGTATTTGTGACTCAAAATATCTGTGATTTTGTGGAAAGTACTTATCAGGTCTCTGTTGATAAAGGGTTGTGGTATTGGCGTGATATTGTATACCGTAATGGGTTATACTATGCCTTAGATCATTTTGGCGTGCTTTTATCATGTGATGTCGGGACTAATTTAAAGGTGGAGAGAATTACCGAACTTGATAGACTCCATAACAAATGGAATCACAAGACATATTTGGTAGAATCTTCTGAAGGTGATCTCCTACGAGTTATTAGGGTGATCGGAGATGAATATCAATATGAAATGCACTGGCAAAATTAGAGCTTATAAGTTAAGAGGATTTTTGTGGGATCCATATCAATGAAAGTAATGCCTTGGGGAATGATGCCTTGTTTTTGGGGGATAACCATTCGATTTCAAGTCAGATTTGATTTTGTTGGATGTCAGTCACCTATCATATCATGACGACGCGATTGTATTTCTATTATCAGAAAGCCCTAATGATATTGGTGTCTTCAATTTGCAAGATGGATGTGTTAGGCGACATTATACCCTTGCTCATTCCCAAAGATTGATGCCTTCCACTTGATTTCGCTAACTTTCTGTAAAATAATGTTTATTTATTTATTCTTTGACATATTTCAATTTCAAGAAAAGCCTTTACTTATCATGCCGAGACATTTTAATCAAAAGACGAGAAATAGTCAGTTCTTTATTCACCGAGTACGAATCCCAATGTATATATTCCAACATTAAGAATAACTATTCTATTATGATTTCTTGCAAGAAGAAGCAAGAGTTTGAATTGCATGTTCCTAACTATATGCACATTGGTTTATTTATTTATTTATTTTGTGGGGTGGGGATGTTTGGTGATGAGAACATAACAAAAACATTGTAGTAAATAAGCATCCACTAAACCCTATTTTCCCCTTCTGCTTGTTTTAAGTCCCACCATTTAAAACTTGACATTGACAGTTTTTTTATAGCCAATTATCCAAGTAAATTTTCTTTATGTTGATCAGATGATTGTGTCTTTGTAATGCTTTGATTTTTTTCATCAAAAATACATGTAGACAAAAGAAAGCAACAAGAACTTTGAGAAAGAGCATAGAGAGAGAAAAACAGCTTTTTACAGGTACCCTATTAGATGGTACCACTATTATGGTGAAGCAGCTTTCTTCCAAATCAAAGCAAAGAAATCATGATTTTTTTAATGAAATGCAAATGGTATTACTTCAAGGAAGAAATTCTTTGGCAACCGTCACGTATTTGACTAAAAGTAATATATAATGTAGTTATAAAATATAGTTACGGATGAAAACAATCGTGGTATGGCATCGCCATAAGCGGTGTGGAGAAATCCTATAGACGCGGCTACTTCATAAACTGTGGCTATAGGATTTTCAATAAATTTGGCATAGTTTATAATCGTTAGCCATGTTAACCCCAACCATAGGGACGTTTATAGCCGTGATTAGCCGTTGATCGTTAACTATAGAGACAGCTTATAACCGCAGCTTTCAGTATTTGACTTGGCTTACCGCATGGCCTATACCATTCTCGTCTTGCAATGCTTATTTACATGATGCAAGTTCCTTGGTTTTACAGGAATTCATCGCAGAACATGCACTGAATGCTAGAATTATAGTTCGACCACTACATAAAAAGAGATTTTCCTACATTAAAGCTAACTAACTAGACCAAAGTAAATGATAAATAATAACAATAATGAAATGGTGTTGCTACACGACACCATTAGTGTAAAAAAAATCATCATAATTTTATAAGAATAATGATTTTTGAACGGATTACAAAGAAGAAAAGAAAGTGAATAATAGACATTCATGTCATTTAACTTTTACACTTTCCAAGTTTACTCTTAAAAACTTTCTATTTTTAAAAATTGTGTCCTAAAACCATGGTGTCACCAAGCATTTTCCTAAATGAAATTAGATGTCATCAATATCATTGTCTCACTACATTACTGTCGTCATACGTTTTCCCTTCTGAGACACAGGTTTTCCTTAACAAGATTAGTCAATTACTTATTGAACCTTGGTAAATCTTCCCCATTTTTGAATACTTGAACAAAAGTCTGATCTACAAATTGAAATTGCTTGAATTAGCCATGGTGATGTTTGATACATCAGAGGATGTCACTGTATCACAGAAGGAATCAACAGAGGAGAGCCATGGGAATGGTGATTATATGTTTATAACAGACTCTTAGATTTAGTAATGCTGGATCAAGGGACTCTCCGGTTGGATGATAATTCCATGACTAAAACATCGAGGGAAGAAAAAAGGAAAGAAAGTTAGTACAAGAAGAAACAACTTACGGTCCAGATAAATCAGAGCCACAATGAAACAGATACTGAATAGCAGAGAAAACCCCGTGAGTGCACCATTAATGGACCAGTTCCTGATATCTAATGCTTCTTGAAATGCTTACAGCCATTAGACAATGAAAATCTTGAGGATGCAAGGAGAGAAACAATGAGGCCTCTAAACGTACAAGGCGAAGGAAATCTTGCTAGACAATTTTGAATGTAAGCTTTCTGCACTACGAATAAATTTGAATGTTGGATTTAAATCTTGTAAAGTGGTGCTCCAAAAATTCTCTTTTAATATAGTGTGATTTCTTATATAAAATCAGGTATTGTCCACTCAGGTTGTTAATATTTATCCTACTGCATTGTACAACAAAATGATATATTTAACTAGCATTCAAACTAATGTACCAAGGAAATAGTATAAAAACTTCTTGTTTGTGCTTATATAATATTGTAGGTGGATATAAATCTGTTAAGTTTCTCAGCCTAGCAAGGAGTTGTTGGAAATTTCCAGAGAACTGATTGATAACAGGATCCTGCAAAAAGTGGATGAACCATCAAATTAGATATTCTTCAATATTACATTACATATGCACCAAATGAACAAAGATCAAGAAGTAAAGAATTAAAGTGAAGATGAAATGAGAAGTCTTGTAAAGTTTTCAAATTGATTAAGTCTCCAAGCACAGGAGGGACAATGCCAGAAAATTGATTTGCTTCAAGATTCCTGGTTAAAAATCTCCACTGAGATTACGAACAGAAAATCTGATCCTACTCCTTAGAGAAGACATAAAGTTTTCAAGAATTGCATACATTTTCAGATTTTCAGTGAAGACGGAATGATATCGTATGGTTTATCATACGGTAATATTTTCATGTCAGAATTTGGTCAAAAAGACACCATTCAAAAGCCTTCCATTAATAATTATCTACTGGGGTTTCCTATAGTTTATCCACTCAAACCTTCAAATTAGGAAACTACATCTCAGAGGAGGAGATATCTAGAGTTTCAACATGATTGCCTAATAAAATTGAATTGGCTGTACGGAACACTACTATTAATTGTGTATATATCCAAAGATGAGTGTGGAGAATCTGGAACTAAATTTCAGGGCATAATTACTACTATCTAACCTCTTTGCTGAATCAACATTTTCACAAGCCTCTGATAATGTTCTCAGTATTTGAAGTGATTCTACAAGAAAGCAAGTAGCAAATGTTTTTTGCTCTGTCATTTACATAGCATTTTGAGTAATTTCTTCTCGAACTTGAACTACAAAACTTGAAAGTTGAAGTGTTTAGAATATGAAAATACTTCCACTTCACTAAAAACATCTTTACCTTTCACTGACATAACAAGGCCATAGGCCTTAGGACAAACAATAGATTGCAGAAGCTCTCCGCCATGTGGCATGGTGCATTCTCAGCATCACTTCCTTCTCAACTAGTAAGGAAAACTAGTTCCTACTGCAGGTCAGAAGATTAGCAAAACCTGGTAGGGTTTGTGTCACATCAGCAGAAAGCTAATGATTTTGAACCTTTTTTGCTGGATCCAGCACATCTGCAGCCTCACCCTTCCTCATCTTCTCAAACACCCACCCCACCAAGTTCCCTGTCTCGTGTCCGTGATCTAGGCCCCAGTATAGATCCAGTTGCCCTATTGGTTGGATAACCATTATTTTCCACTTATGTTGGGGAATCTGACTGAGTTTAGACAACCTGGCCTTCACTCCCTTCTCTTAGTACATCTACTTCGCCATCTCTAAATTTAACATATTTATTCATTCCCACTATTTGATGCAAGGCTGGGTCCTATAATTTTCAACTTATTGGGCCAAAGTCGGATTCTGTTAGAAGGCCAAAAACGCAAAAATTTAAATGTGAGATGAAAAAGAGAGTAGAAGACCAGCAGGCTGGATCCCACACTGATAAGGAGGTCAGTCGGTATGAACAAAGAGGGCCTGTTTTGCTAGGACCAAAACAGCTCGATTCATTAGTCCAAAGGCCCAAAAGCAAGGCCAAAGGGGTTTTGGGAGATGAAAACGGGGCTCAAAAGGGGTCTCCTTAGGCCCAAAGGTTGCTTTAACTTGTTCTAAAGATGAAACGAGGTTTGAAGACGAGGTCGTTCGCTTCAGCAGAAGGGCTCACAAAGCCGGACTCTCCGGTTGATCCCCGCTGGATTCAGGCGTAGGGCCCTTTCGATGCCAACGGCGAGAGGATTGCCCATGGATCGTGGTAGCTTTGAGAGCCGGGGGAAGAGGGGTCCAAGTGGGATATGGTCTTCGCTTGCCCATTAATGGTTTCTTCATGCCAAGGGCCCACAGAAAAAGGATCTCCAACTGGTCAAGCTCTAGACCTAGTGGAAAGGGGGTTTCTTGTGCCTGGTATGGAAGAGACCGAGGATCACCGTCGCACTCACCCAAGTATGAAATCGTGGTCTTCGCTTATTTGTTCTTTTCTTCCCCTCTCGCTTCGCTTTTTTGTCGACCTCACTTCCGGGGGTTCTTCTGGCCTAGGAGTTTACCACGGGCATGAGGCGATGGGGGATATAGAACCGCTGAGAGTGGTGTCGGCTGACGGTATAGAATGGGGGGAGACGAAATCCGAGGCTCTTACGGATGCTGATCTAGAGACAAAGGGATTTGGGAATCTGAGTGAGGAGGGCCCCAAGACACGTTCAGAGTGCCTGGGATATGATAATTGGGAAGACAGCTACCTGATTAAATTCAGTGAATTTCTAGGGATCCCAACGGTGGGTTATGATGAGGAGATTTTGGAGTTGTTACGAAAAATGGTGTCCCAACAGTCAGGTAATAAAAGGAAGGGGAATCCCACAGAGTCTAGATGTGAGAGGGAGTTAAGAAAGTTGGAATGCACCATAAACTATAGCGGGAAGGGCCAAACAGAGGGGGAAGAGACAGAATTTTTCACTGCTGTCGAAGCTAAAGCTTTTTTGAACAAGAGATTTAACAATCCGAACAAGAGGAATACGAAATTTTATTAGGTCTCGTAGGGTGGATTTGGTTTGCCTCGTAAGAACCAAGATTCAAGAGGATAGTCCGCCACGCTCAAGCCCAAGTGGGCAGATTGGCGAGTGAAGGTTGGGCTGCAGGGAACCCAGGGGCCTCAGAGCTGGGGGATAAAAGAAAACTAGAGGTGATGTGAGGCTGAACTTGGTCATTTTCTGCACGTGCATATTTAAAAAAATACTGAGGATCTGCTTGGCCTTCACAAAGGTTTACTAAAGCTGATCGAGAGGGCGTGTTGGAACTGAGCAAGGGAACCCGAGTCATGAGTGGTCAGAGGCCCTAGTGCATAGGTGAGATTTCAATACGGTCCTTTCCCCCAATGAAAGGAACACAAGGTGTTCAGACTCTACAGCGTCAAGTTAAGTGAATGAGTCGATTTAGAGACTTCCTTGCAAGTGGGACCTTTTACCCGGAGGGGAGGTCCAATAATCGTATGTCCCGCCCGGGATAGATTTTTGCAACGACCGATCGGGGGAAAGTCACTCGCAATACGATTCAAAGTACTCTCCCCGAGACCGCAGGTCTCACCACCGCCCCGCTTGCTAGGGACAAAGGAAGGGATTTAATTCCGACCGCCGCCTTTCGCTGGTGATCATGTCAAGCTTGATGGCTTTAAGGACTTCTCAGAGACAGGTGGCAAAGCCTACACTTCTCTCGGCTCTTGAAGTTTTTGTTTGGCCTCCTAAAATCTCAAAGGTCTAAAGGTATATGAGATTTGGAACAAAAGAGGCTTTGGCAGAGCTGATTTACAAAGAAGGGGCCTTAAGCAGATTCGGGATGACTTGAGAAGGAAATGATCCGTCTCAAGAAACTGAGGTAGAGGGAAAAGGCTAGAGAGGAGTATAAGAAGTGGGTGGATATCAAGAGGCTCCGAGATAGAAACTGGGGAAACATGGTCGGTAGTGGGACAGAATACGATTCTTTCTACGTAATGGCCAATTCTCATAGAGGAGGAACTCCACCGATACCCAGGATTATCAGAGAAGATGTGTCAAGGAGCCCCAGATTAAAGAAGGTCCTATTGTCTTCTTTCCAAAGCTCCACGCCTCTGCCAACCGTGTCCTTTCCCGATCTCCGCTCAAAGGATAAAGGTAACAAGCTTCTGTTGGAAGAAATGTTTATTGTATATAAACCTGGATTATAACCCTGTGGCTTCATGGTGATAAAGCCCCCAGCCCTATGGTTTCTATCGCCTTTGGTCTTTGCCAGATTTCAAAGATGGAGGTTATGGGCTTCTTAGGGAATTCCTTCGAACATAACCACACAAAAGTCCAATGCTACATTCGTTCCTCGTCTCAAGGGAAGGACTTTCGAGCATCAAATGACTGGCACCCATCGCTTAATGTAGAGTCCTGTACAAAAAATATTATCGGTGCGTCGCAACGTAACTGCCGCATGGGTCAATTATTTCCGCCCCGAATGAGCCTGCAGGCGGGAGGCAAATTGACGCAGACTAATAGCTAATATGCGTTAACCTGTATTCTATGAAGCAAAGAGAAGATCTCTCCTCGTAGTCGGATATTGAAAGGTCATAACGCACCAGATGGGATTTTCGTCAGACATATGGGAGAGAGAAATTCTGTGGCTCAATTCTAATGGATTAGTCGGATTAACCGGTGCATCTCCACAAATGCATTTCTTTCTGGTCTCGCCATGGTTCTACTAAGCCCTTTCAGCCCAGAGGTCTCGAGACAAGGGACCCTTTTCCTACTTTGTTATCTAATGGAAGCCATGAGTTGTCTGCTTAAGCGTGTAGTGGAAGGCAATTTCATCTCCGCTGCGTGTTTTCGTAGAGATGGAGGGGAGACATTACCTTATATATTATGGATGATTATCATTCGCTTGCTCAACTCGAAAGTAAGTAATGGGCCGGCATTAATCGACGTGTTTGAAGCCTTTTCAGCTCAAGGACACCCTGAATAAAAGCTTGATTATCCTGCAGCGTGACAATGTGGAGGTGTTAGAAGGGCCGAGCTTGATTTATGGGCCATTCCTCCCCTCAACGCAGACGGCTTTCCACTTTAAGCTCCTACGCGCTATGGTGGCTCGGGGATTCCATCAAAGAAGATTTAGACGAAGGTCAAGTAACCCGAAAGACAATATATCCCAAAGGGAGGATCACACTCATTCCTGAAAGTACACCGTCTAGCCTTCCCGCATTTACTTTCTTTCCTTTGCTTGTAATACCAAAGATTGTTTGATTCAAGATCTATAAAGATTCGAGAGACTTTCTCCGTGGCGGTAATCTAGAGAGAAAACTCACTCTCATCAACCCGTAAAATAGCTTTGCCTAGAAAAAGAGGTGGGGTCTTAGGGTGAGAGCTTTCCATTCAAGATGAATAAAGCCTCGTTTTCAGGTGGTGGCTGCTGCACAATGAGAGGATGCCTTGGCACCAGATCAAGACCAATTGGGGAGGGAGATGAGGGTCGAAACACTAATGTATATTGTGGAGGTTATTCGGCTATGGAAAGACATCAAAAGAATGGCTCACTCTTTTCTCAAACTCCACTTCTTCCTTAGGAAATGATCGGGAGGTCATGCTGCAAGGATCCCCAAAGTGGGATAAAACAGAATGCCTTCCCCACTGCTCAATTTGGTAGCTCACAAAGATGCACGTAAAGTGTGGTTTGTGGACTCCTCATGGAGGGGACGGGGTTGGGGTCCCGTCTTCCCAAGACCTTTAATGATTCGGAAGATTTGACGAGGTGGAATGGTTCTTCCTTTTCCTTCAGAACAGGAAAATGAATTTTCTTCAAGAGGATCGCCTAATTCTCAAAGGAGACAAGGCCCGATGAGTTTCTTAGTTGCACTGGCACCGAAAGCCACGCATTCTCTCCCTAGCGATTTCATGGGCCCATCTAGAACCTGACTGCCTCCCCTGCTCAGCTTATTTGCCTCCTCGTGGCTAAAGGTGCTTACTCATTCAATTGAAGAGAGTGGATCCCCAAAATAGTGTTTATGAAGAGGAGGAGGAAACAATAAGACCATTTGCTTATACATTGTTCGAGAGCTTAAGATGTGTTGTGGGACCTTTTTTAGCCATTACATTATAATCGGGCTGCCTCTCAATCTGGCCATTAATCCTCCAGCTATAAAGTGCTAGTGCTAAGTGTAAAATAAAAAAGAGTATGATCGGGCGGCCCTCTCTTGTTTATTTCGATCGCCGTGGAACGAAAGGAACAGAGCTACTTTGAAACATAACTCTCCGCTCTCGTGGATGAAATCTTTTTTTTGTTCACCTTTATGGTCACGGCTAAGTTGTATAAAGGTTATAACTCAAATTCTTTCGTAGAGTTTCTCAACCCGGCCGTATAGGTGAGAGTGTTGGTGTTCTCCCCTCAGATTCTCAGGCACTCTTGGGAGCTGGTACCTGCTACACTATATTTTCGCTTCGCTTAATCAAAAAATTTCTTACTCCATTCCAACTTAAGACAAGAAGCTCAACCCCAGCTAGACTTAAAGTGGCTATCAGCCGAGCAAGATACAATTGATATCGATTTAGAAACACTGAATGTAACAAATCAAGATCAGATTGAGCCTTATGCTTCAAAAGGGTACTCTACTCCGCACCATGAAGTTGCATAACCATAAACTAAAGTTAATTTTTATATAGATAATAAAAAATCGTTAACACATCAAGGTCCTTACTTAATCCAATTCCTATTGAAAAAATTAAAATACTAATTAAGACAGGTACCTCCACCGCTTCCTTGTCCAATGCTCTAACATAGTCTCCTCGTTAGTACCTGGCCATAAAAAGCTCTAGATTCCTCTCAGATTCGACTTTTTAACATGAGAGAGGTCGTGACAGCGGTGAATTTTTCTAACAACCAAACTCTCATTTAATCAGGAGATCATTCTTGATGTTAAGGAGTCTCAAAATACATAATTGAAACTTTAAACAACACATTTCTCTAAATGTGGTGTCTGCTTTTTGTTATGTGGTGATTATACTGTGTTTGCGCCGAGATTTGGTAGTGCTAAGAATTGGATTATGAGAGCCTCGAGTATAGAGGAGAAGTATACCAGCTATGAAATTAAAAAAAAAATAAATGAACAGAATAAGAAATAATGAAAGGGGATTAACGAGTATCTACAGACCAAATCCTGACTAATCAAGATAACCAATCCCATCCATTTCTGCAGGTTTCTCTAAATGAGTTCCGATATATATCAAAAATTTTCTATAATTCATCCCAGATCTTCCAATCAAACCGCAACCAACAGATAAATATATGAAACATGAGCAAAATTTACTTACAGTGGAAAAAGGTATTCAATTCCAACCCTTGCAACGCCGCTTGTTATCTGGCACTTCCTAAACCAAACAAAATGAATTGAATTTTAACTGAAATGAATTTCCGAATCACTAACGCCATTAAAAAAAAAAAATTCTTACCCTAGCTTAAACAAATGAAACCCTAAAAAGAAAATTTTTCGTAAAACCCTAAAAGATCTGACGATTGTATAGAGGTATTGCAAAGAAATAAAAAAGGACAAAGAATTGAAAAATGGAAATGAAAAGCCAAGAACAGAGTACTGTACTTTGAGGCGGGCGGATTGTTTGAGGAGATTAAGGATTTTGATTTCTAAAGAAGTATCGATCACAAATTCCAGAATTTGGTTCTACTTCGCTTGAAAGAGGCATCAAGAGTGCAAATGTCCCACAGCATCTTCCAAATCTTCATTTGAATGGGATGAGTTAACGGAATCTTCAACCATCCATAAGTGGATAAGGCTAAGATTGTGAAATCTGAAATTGGTGGGGAAGATGAAAGACAAGGCTATCATTGAAGCTACAGGAGTCAACACTGTTCCTGCTATCTCGGGGCGGAACCCTTAAGATTCCTAATTTGACGTCATCGAATCCAAAAGGAGATGCTCCAAAGAAAAGAAAGCAGCTGGCGAACAGCAAGTTTTATGACGTAAACGATGGTGTTTCAGCACATCAGGCTCCTCGCCCGGTCGGAGCCAGAGCGGTGGCAAGAGCACCCCATATGATCGGTACTGATATGGCCATCGGAAACACCAGAATGATGATCCATCCAACGCTGTCGCAGCTGGCACGCCCTGGATGATCCTGATCAACCGCAACCCCAATCGCGGGACCTTCAAACCAGCCACAACTCTGACAATTTCACCGTCAGTTGAGAGGCAAACCAAAGATAAGAAAATATAAACAAAAAAACATCTCTGAGTAGGTTAGATAGTTCGGAGTGAGTTTGAGCGGCAACGTTCACAACCATTAGGTTATATGTATAGTCGCGGCCACTCCTTTCCCTGGCTATAGGATCTATATAGTCGCGGCCATTCCTTTCACTGGCTTTAGACCGTATGTATAGTAGTGGCTACTCCTCCCCCGGCTACATAACTGTTTTAGTTGCCCCGACTAAAAACATGTCACTATATATTACTTCTAGTATCCTGTTTTGCAACATCTAACCTTGTAAATTGTATGGATGTTGCATTGAGGGCAATCAACTATTGCTGGTGCATGAATATGATATTAAAGATTACCTTGCCCTTGCTTTATTTGGCAAGCTTGACCTATGAGATTCTTAGTAGTTGTTATTTCATTCAAATTTCAAGGTGTAGTAATTTTGTTGATTGCAGATCAAGAAGAATTCCAATTGAAATCATATTGACCACCTGTTAAAGGATTTGCATCATCATAGCTAGGAGCTTGGCTTTCCTACACAAGGAATCGGCATCAAAAGTTGTTCATAGAGACACTGAGACAAAGAATGTACTTCTAGTCTGGATAAGGACCTTGACCTCCTAACTATTCAATAATGCTTGATAGGTAAATAGCACTCCCATTGTGGAAATGGGGACTGCTACTACTGTCTTTTCTTCATTTCAAATGTCCTAACATAGTCGCGGTCCTTTATTAATACGGTTAAGGTTATTCATATTTCACAAATCGACCTCGTTTTTATTTAGTATGAAGGATCTTAGCTGTGTATTCAATCAGATTTAAATACAAAAAGCTTGATTGGCATTTTATGTTTAAAATATGATTGATGATGGGCAGTTTGGCTATAGATATGACTGACTAGTAACTGATATCTCAGGTTTTGTTGTGCATGGCAAGAAGCTTATTGATGAAGCAGAACCATAAACCAATGTTAATTTGTTGTCTAGAGGATGCATGAATATAGTTTTGGGGAGTTGTTGCTTCAGAAATTGTTGCCAGTAAGAACATGGTATATGAGGATTAATGTTTGCCTTCAAGATTGGGTGAGATAGATCATCATGTTGTTAAAACATCAAATGAAAAGAAGAGAATAAAATGCACTTCAAATAAAAGAAGAGTATGTCTTATATTCCCTCGAGTATCTTTTCTACTTTAAGTTCTATATACATATATAGTTATTTTGTTTTGTACTTGGATTTCTAGCACATCATTTTTTTGTTTTTTATAACTATGGATGTCCAACCAATTTGCGCTGGCATTTCGATTAACTCCTGGGCTGTGGTCTTGAAGTTAACTGGCCAGGTAAACATCTAATGACCTCGAGGCCCAAACCGGCACTATTAGGTTTAGTTTAGGACCACCTGCTTGCTCCTCAAGGTTGTTTTCTACTTCTACTATATCAATTCTCCTTAACTTTAGTTCTTTATCCTCACAATTTCCAACCCTACTAATCGGGAGAAGAAAAAATCTATAAATACCAACCCCAAGGTTATCTACAATTCCCAAATGGTTGTCCTTTCTCAACTTGTCCTTTCTTCATTTTGTGAAGCATATTTGGTCATGTTTTTACTTGAAGTGCTTTAGGTGAATCATTCTCTTCTATAAGTGTTTGGAAAGAATCACCCAATCAAGTTTTCTTTCAAAAGTATCGAAAGTGCATAAATGCCCTTAATGTTTGACCATATGTCCAATATGGTTCTTAACGTTTTTTTTTTGTCCAACCATATCCTTAACGTTTCTGCCATCACGCATATATGCCATTGCCGTTAACGGAATCCATAAATAAACAAACAGGGCGTCAAAGTTGCTGATGTGACACCTCTCACATGCGTTTTTAGCTGATGTGGCAGCTTTGCACGTGATTCATTAAGCGTAAAAATTATTTTGACAAAAATGCTTTTATCCCTAACCTTCTGACACTCCCTGATACCCCTCTCTCCCCCAGATCAATCCAATTTTTGTTTCAGTTCCTTTCCTCTCTCTTAAACACTAATCAAACCCACGATTCAAAACTTCTTTCGATTCCCTCGACAACCAAACATAACCAAACCCACCAACTTCAATCCATCCATTTTCCCTAAAAACATGACAAAGAAGGAAAAAAGTGAAAATCAACATAAAGCTAAACTTTTACTTTTCTCTCCACTTCGCTTAGCAACAAACAAAGACCAAAAAGCACAAAGTCTAAATGAAAAATCTCATCTTTACTGCACAAAGCAAAACAAAACAATAATAATTAAAAAACAAAACAAAATATTGACTTCACGAAACATAGCTAAATGTAATACTAATTGTCCCCAACTCATCGACATCCATGGTTGCTTTTTTTGTCTCTCTCAAACCGTCCCTTTCTCGCATAAACTCAAACGACAACTACGACAATTATTTGTGTTTTTATTAATACAAATGTTTATTTATATATATATATATATATATGTGTATGTGTGTGTTTGTTTTCATTAGTTCAAATATTTTTTATAAATATTTTTATATTGTAAAAATAATTATTTTATATTTTTATTAATACAAATATTTATATATGTTTATTCATTGAACTATTTATTTCTATAAATATTTTTAAATTTTCATATAATCATAAAATAGTTGATTTAAGTTTTATTAATATAAATTTTTATATGTATTTATATATTTTTGTAATAAAATTTTGAATTTATTATGCCTATTTTTATAATTAAATATTAAATATCATTTTTGATAATTTTATTGATATAAAGCATTTTTACGCTTATGCCACATGTTACAAAACCTTTTTGTAGAATCAATTTTCCAGATTCCTATAAAAACATTTCTAATAGAAGCACCAATAAAAAAGCTGCTTAATTCAAAAGTGTCAGCAGAAGAACAATGTCAAATCAATCCTAATTTAACTTAAAATTTTGTTGATAGTAATATTATTTTTACAAGTCGTCACAAGCATTTATTTATTTATTTTCAGAAATAAAATCCACATTTTAGAAACTTTTATGAAATTTTATTACTAATACAAATTATTTATTTATTTATTACTTTTGTCTAAATTTTATTGCTAATAAAGACTTTATTAGCTGACATTAATGTAGAATAAAAAAAATTATAAAAAAGACATAATTAAATCTAAAATACTTAATTATAAAATGAAGTTAAAAATTTAAACAGTAAAATACATATTTTATTTTACAATTTTAATGAATTTATTTAACCAGGATGTCACAATAAAAGTTATACAAAAAAATTCTCGTCCGCAACCCAATTTAAAAATTAAAAATTAAAAATTAGGTACAATTACACATTTATATGAAATTATTTCAAAAAAAAAAAAAAATTAAGTGAAATTTAATAGTAAAATACAGACTTTATTCGCATCTCAGAAACCTTCATCTCATCCTCCGCTCTCCCCTCAAAGCTCGCCCTAAATCCCTCCCGCTGCCCCCACCGCAAAAATGAATGAGAAAGGTTTTCTGCATGTACTGTAACCATGACGTGACTGAGAGTTCTTACAAAGCTCACCGACTGAAACACCACTCGTCTCACAAACAAAAGTGTCCCAAAAATGGCTGCATTCTGAAATTTAAAGACAAATGCGATCTGCAGGATCATATCGCCAAGAAGCACCGCCATGATAACCTGAGGGTGTAGTGGTTCGTTACATTCTTGGATTTACCATGAGTTTCACTTCTTTATAACACAGTGTTGTTAAGCAAGAACGGGGCTTTATCAGGAAGATGGCTCCTTCTATTAATTCTAAACAATTAGGCAAAAATAAACAAAGTTTCTGCAGCTGAAAACTCAATACAGTTGTTCAAACCCTTTTATATGTGGAGCCATTTGAATTTTGTTACACATCATATAAGATATTTTTCCATACCTATCTTAGAATTTCTTGATTGGATTAGAATATGTAGTTGAAGATTTAGTATCTGTCTGATCCCAAATCTAAAACCACAAGGCACAATAAGCATAGGTGGACACTGCAAGGGGTGAGTATTTGTTTTTGTCAATTGGGCCACTATGTTAGTGCTTTCTTTAATACATTTTCTTACTTATTAACAAAAAAAAAAAGAAGGGTAAATGAGAGATTATCATCCTGAAGTATGGGACTAAGGAAGGAGACCGGTTTCCTATTCTCCCAAGAAGCAGTCATAGGGTAGGCTTATGGAAGGAAATTAGCAAAGATGCTGTCCAGATCAAACAGTTTTGCTCTATTGTGTTAGGAGATGGGTGAAAGACCAGGATTTTGGGAAGAGTTATGGTTTTTTTTTTTTTATCAATAAAAGCAGTATATTGAACAAAAGGGAACAAGGCTCCTATACTTGTGGAATGGTGAAGCTGCTCTGTGTACTTCTTTCTCCTCCCTTTATGAAGTGGCTGGCTCTAAAGGGGCTAGGGTTGTGGATTTCTAGGAGACCTCAAGGTCGGGGTGGTTGGAACTTCAAGTTTAAAAGACACTTTAATGATTAGGACTGAAGGTCAGAGCTTCTTCAGCACAATCAAATCTAGGAGTATTAGACCCTAGCTTAGAGACAAACTTTGGTGGAAAGAGACAAAATCTGATTCCTACTCTGTTAAGTCCTGTTTTGAGCTGCTGGAAGATGCTGTGGAATCCAATTGTTCCCATAAAAGTGGGGTTTTTTTCCTGTTAAGTCCAATTGTTCTCCTTGGCAAGTAGGTGTCCTCTTTGTGGGGAGGATGAAGAGGCTCTGGAGCATTTGCTTATCCACTGACCAAAGATTTGGTTTATGTGATAGCTCCTCAAATCAGTTAGAAGGGGTTGAGTTTGTCTTGCGGGTTAACGATCTGATTCTCGGGTGGCCTAGTCTCCCCATGGAGGAAGAAGGATACCAAGATATGGAGGGCAATGCCTCTTTGCCTGATGTGGGCAATCTGGAAGGAGAGGAAGAGAGTAATGTTTGAAGATGAATGCTTCTCTTATACTAGACCAAAGTCCTGTTTTGTTAGGCTCTTTGGTTAGCCTTGATCTACATGAGGATTATTCTTATTGTAAGATGCATTATGTGCATTCTCAGTTTCCTTTGAGGGATCCCCTCTTGTGGAGAAACCAGTATACTGCTAGGGTGTCACCTTTGACTTCTTTTGTTTATCTGCTCTTATTATTCATCAAAAAATCAAATAATATTATATTTGGGGTGGAAAATAGTTGAAAGAGAAATGGAAGATCTATGGTTTGGATGACGAAACTATGGAAAAGCATTTTGCACTGTTCTTAGTAGCACAATTAAAAATATATGATGACAACATGGGAGCTATTGAATGGAGAAGCAGGTTGTCAAAACCCAAAGTTCACAAGACAAATTCGACACTAAAAGTTGTGAGAGGTGGAACCCTTTATAGGATTGCAAGCACAGATGATTAGAAAAAATAAAAAGGATAAGATAATGTCCTCCTAAGTCAGCATGAATCCTAAATTGGGAAGAAGAACAAGATTAGATGGGGTTTAGTGCTTTTGGTGGGTGTACTGCCCTTGCAGTTTTATTTTGATTCTCATTCATATGAAATTGTTGATACTCAACCATAAACAAGTACAGACTGGATGTATATCTACTGTATGTTTTTCATCTGTTTTTCTTTTTTTTGTTTGTGTTTTTTATAGGTTGTTTTACTTTCTTTCAATCATGGCAAATATATACTCTCACAGCCTTTGTAGGCTTGGAATTTGTAGATTGGCATATGTCATTCAAAGTGATCTTGTCTTTCCTCCATATTGCTCTTTGGTAGTTGTTCGGCTTTATGATCCCCATGTGTTCTTTTGGTAGGTAGTTGTTTTCTTTTACAATCCCTATGTGTACTATCCTGTAAGATTTGGAACTTTTGATAAGTAAATAAATATATTAGAAAAGAGGTGCTAAAATAGTGACCCAAGCGATACACGAAAGAAACTCACCTCCTTACGAACCCCAAATATCAAGAACATATGCAAAAAAACCAAAGCACTATCATCTAAAGTTCACCCTATCAATGAATTGAACTACAGTCAAAAGATCATTGACTGTAGACATTTTGGTCCCTGACCAAAGGAGATAAACCAAAAAAATCTTTACCTTTTGTATGAACAGCACATCATCCCTAACAGCTTTCCAAGCTCTTTTTTGGTACTTTTCCATAAAAGACTCAAGCCAACACAAACACTTAATACAACTATTCCAAATAGTCTTGATGGAAAAGAAAGGGAAGGTCTAGACTTCAAAGCCTTGAACAAAGACTTATTACAGAAACACCATTCTTTGTCTCCTTCCACCTTATTGTATCATCTCTCTCCACAAACACTTTCTTCTCACATAGCCATGATAAGAGTCTCTCTGCCTCCTTCATCTCCAAATCATTGAGCAGGCAATGAAAAATAAAGAAGGAAAGGAAAGACATAAGTGAGTATCCCCACCCCACAAGCTTATGGTTTCCATAATCCCACTCCAAAACCAACAGAAAAGTTCCACATCAAACCCCACCCCCCCCCCCCCTTTCTCCATACTTTTCCCTTACAGCATCATTCAATAAAGCTCCTTGCTCATTTACAAAACGCCAGCTTCTTTTGCAAGAGAGGGCTTTATTTAAACTAGATAAATTCCTTACACCCAGGCATCTAATTCTTTTATCCTCCATTCCTTGTAGAGTTTGTAATTTGTTGATTAGCTACTAATTATTTGAAGCGATCTCATAATTTGATTCACTTGGATCTGGGGAAAGGAAAAGAATAAAAAATTAAGAATAAATTTCTCAAGAAACAACTAGAAGAATATGTATTTTAATGGTTCGTCGGGGTATAAGTGCCTGCTTATGGTTTCTTGTGCTATTATCATTTCTTAACCTTAAGATGTTGGTACCTTTTAAAGGGTGAGAACAAACACGTACCAATAGGTATATTAGTACATATTCCCTCATTGGGACTTGGGATATATATAACTCAAATTTTGTGAGGTAAAAATCACAATGGTTCAAATTATGTCTAATCTAACAATAGGTAGAAGTCACTATAACGGTGCCTATTAAACTATCAAAGCTTTAAACTATAAGAACCCAAACATTTTGTGACCTAGTTATTGAGACGCTCCATGCAATTCATTGCTTGTATCTGCTAGGAGGATGTAAGCCCAAACTGTACAGGCATTTAAGGGCTGGAAATTATGTGTGCTACAAAACTATGAATATTAAGTCAAACCAAAATCAAAACCCCCTAAAATCTTAGAGATACTCAGTTACTCACAACTATTCTATGGCCTTGCCTCTTAGTCCGCGTAAAGCCATTGTAAACCCTCAATGGAACCTTCAATGCTTTAATCGAGATGCATCAACGCGATGCTTGCCTCCACGACCGTTAAACAAATCATAAAAAAAAAACACATGAAACTCAAGGAGAATGGAGAATAGCTTCTTCTTGCTGGCATATTTATATAAATTCTCTTCATACCGGCAGGCTTGCATAAATTTTCATACTTCTTCTGTTAATTTTCAGGTTTTTGTATGGTGCTGCGCTATTGTCGAGGCTGTTAGAGATGAGGAAGATAATATTGTACACACCTGGGTGTGCAACATTGATGGACAAAACCATATCATTTGAACTTTCTAGGTGTTTGCTGAGTGTTTGTTTCATTTGAACTTTCTAATTGTTTGTTTCATTTAAATTTTCTAAGTGCTTGTTTCATTTGAACTTTCTAAGTGCTTGTTTCACCGAGTACTAGTTTCCAGAAAATCTTAAACAATCTCGCAACTTTTTTGTGATTTCTTGGTTGCAGGTTTTCATCTTGGTTACATTAGTAATAATGTAATCACCTTTGTTAGTTTCTTGTTTGCAGGTTTTAATTTTGGTTACATTGGTTGGTGAAGCCAATATTCCGAGTTAGAGATCAAAATGTGATTTACATTGTCAACACATATTAGTTCTAAGATCGGACCCAGCATCCTACGTGAAATTCAACCATTGACAATAAAGTTGTTAAAATCTCTATTTACCAACTTGGGGCTTTTACCTGGGCATAAGGCCATCATTGTCTGCCTTCTCTCTTGAAAGCACCTTACCATCCCTATCCAAAAAATCAAACCCTGTAAACAAGAATTCACCAAAGATTCAAACAGATAAAAGCGAGCAGTTTAATCGGAAGACAACCTTGTCCGAGTTGCTTGGGAGTCAACCCATTATCTTCGACGCTACGCCCATGGAGGAGCCCATCTGCTGAAAACACCTGTAATCGCCGACCAAACAGCAAGAAACATTAACCCCTTTTTCTCGATCCCTAAGTGGATGACTATTCTTCGCACAGAAAACCTTAAATCTGATCTGCGCCATACCAAAAAGGAGGCGCTCAGAAACGCTAGACGCGAAAAGGTCTCACCTTTGTAACTGAAGAGCGAGAGCAAAGATAAGATCTCAGAGTTTATGAAGATGGAACAAAAAGATGAAGACGGAGAAGGACGGTAGAGATGTTAGGGGAGAACTGAGACGCGGCGACCATTAGAGTTAGGGGAGGGGGCCTTCGGGAAGTCCGGCGGAGTTGGTAGGGAAGAAACTGAAGGGTTAGGGGAAAACTGGCTTCGAGAGATCCAAGCACTCGGTTGGGATAGGCTGCAGCCGCTGCACGTGCCTTGTCTGAAAATGTCAGGGTCAATTACTCAGTAATGACGTGTTGAAGAAGGCCATTTACTCACTAATGGGTCAATGACTCAATAATGACCTGTTGAAGTAGGCCCATTTACTCAATAATGAAGTGTAATAAAAGGCCCATTTCAAACTTTTTGTAAGATTGTAACCCAATTTCTCAACAATTTCGGGCCCAATTACCAATTTATTCTATAAGCCCTGTACAAATATTAAATAAATTACATATCTTTTCAATAAAATAGATTTTCTTATGATTTATCTTAATTTAACAAGAGGTTTCGAATTCAAGCCATATGAACGTAACTATATTATATAGTAGATATTTACCGTTCTTGTGGTCCACCCCTACTCAAATGAAGACAATAAGATAATACGATGAAGCTTTTTTTTTTTTTAGCGCATAAACTGTCTGCACACCTCTACGATTTCACAAAAATAATAATAGATTTTACTTGCATGGATGCAAGTAGTCAACCATTGAGATTCTCTACTCTATTTTCAAATGATTTTAATTATTGATTTTAATGATAGTAATATTGATACTTTTTAATTATGATGTTTATCATCATATATTTCTTTCATATTTTATACTTAAAATCAATCAAATATTGATACTTTTTTTGTGTATTTTTTTTCCTTATTATTGGTTGGAAATCAATGATTTATACCTCTTTCCATCATTTTTTTTTTCCACAAATGCCTAATAAAGATTCGATTTTCACTGTTTTTTTTCGTATTTGCTGCTGGCCTCGACTTGGTGTGTGGATGTCGTTATTCATGCGACGAGTACTGCAGCTTCTCTTGATGTGCAGACGTAGCTTATCGTGGTCTCGCTTGCTCACGTTGTCGCATGCGATATTTTCATTTTATTGGGCGCACTTGTATAAAGAAAGATATCTTCTTGTGCTGCATAAGAAATTACCGCATTTTAAATGGTTTTTTTTCAAAAAAATAAAACTGGCCTCGCCTTTGGCTGAAACACATAATAACAAAAACGCGAGCCCACACTGCATAACCTAATCGTGGAGATATTTTGGGCCACAATAAGAATATCAAACGCGTGGTGCTAAACTATCAAACGATATATTTCAATCGATTCATTATACTAGTTAACATATACGCATATATCTTTTTGTTTCAAAGAATTTGATTTCATATTTCTATTAATGCGCTGCTATATTAAATCAATAAAATTATTTATTTATTCAAAATAAATTAATCAATATTGCCAATAAGACTTAATTCAGATAGTTAAGACCTTAGACCCTCATAGGGAGGGAAAGGGTCTAGTATTTGAATCACGGTACAAATTTATAAGAAACATATTATGATATCATGATGTAATACAAAGTGAACTAAGATAACTTCAGGATCTTTAATTTCAATAAATATTAATACAAAACTATGGATAGTTTAATTTCAATAAATTTTAATACTAATTAATATTAAAACGTCTTATTAATCAAATATATGAGTTTTAAACAAAAATGAATTTTATTTATTATTATTAATTATTCTATAAATTAAATTAAAAGAGATAATATTGGTAAAGGTAAATGGATTACGTTAGATAATGAAGAGGCATCCCTCAACTTCTCCTCTCCCTTGCAATGGGGGCCTAAGGCCGTGTAATTTTTATTCGACTGGATTTTTGATATAAAAAAGTAATCGAACTGATAAGATTTTAATTTATTAATATCCAAATTGATAATTTAAAATCAATAACTGATTGTAATAATTTAAATATTTGGTTTAAAAAACGAATAAAAAATGAAAATTGTAATATGCTATTTTTAAAACTAATATTAAAGATATCAAAAATAAAACTAATATATTTAATATTATGCCAAAACCATAATTTTTCCATAACTTTATTAATAAATTTAAAAATAGCATTATCAAATAATTATTATAAATTAAAATTAAAATTGAATTAATTAATTAATTTTATTATTCATCAAATAATTTTATAGAAAATAAAAAATTTAAATATAAATAAAAATGTCATAGCTGAAGTCTCAAAAAAAAAAAAAAAAAAAAAAAATCAATTCGAAGGTTTATCATCTCTCAAATAGAAGTTTAAAAGAACGTAGTAAACTTATGATTTGAGAGTTAAAAAAATAATATTTTATTTTATTTTATTTTATTTATTTGTTGTATTTTAAAATTAAAATCGACAACTAGATTTGATTGATTTATAAGCACACGGCCTTCTTTTTCTTGAAGGAAGGTTTTGAAAACTGTGAGAAACTCTAATGGGATTAGAATTAGGGTTTTTTTAATCTCTCCAAACCCAGTTGGATCAAAATATAAAGTTTTCCTTTCCCTTCTTAATTTCCAATATATTTATATATTTCCATATAAGCTTTTTCACTAGCTTCAAGTCTTTTGCTTTCTTTTTTTCTGTTTCTTGAAAGTAAAGAAATAATGGCTTCGAATCAAATCTGTGATTATAGAATGGGCATCCTTCCGAAAGAGCTGATTCCATATTAGGCCGTTTAGCTTCCATGGCGGACTGTATTAGGTTCAGTGCTGTTTGCTCCGACTGGCGGCGGATTGCTTATGAAAATTATAGAAATCCACCATGTGACCCCCGGCGCCGTCATCAACTCCCTTTATTACTGGTCCCTACGCCGGATAGTAGCACAGACGCACGCAGTTTATACGATGTCCGACGAAAGCGTCTTTACGATTTTCGATTGAAGGTTCCTTATCATAGAAGGTGTGCTGGATCCTCTCATGGTTGGTTGATTTTCGTACATGACTCTTATAAGGTAACACTATTCAACCCTTTTTCCAGAAAATCTATTCATCTTCCTCCCATCAGAAGGCTTTTCTTTGAAAAGCGAATACGAGATGAAGTTGATGAAATGTCGCCCTTCCCGATTTTGAAAAGTATCAGTACGAAAAGAAATTGCGAGATGAATATGACGAGGAAGAAAGAGAATATGTGCCAGATATAGATGAAATAGTATTTTACAATGACAGTGAAGACGAGGGTGATGACTTGGAACAAGATGAAGAAGAAGAAGAAGAAGAAAGCAAAGATCCTGAATTTGGGCCTGAGAGATTTCACGAGAGCGAGTATTCTGTAGTAAGAGGGGTTCTTTCTACAAACCCTGAAATAAATCCAAATGGCTACTTTCTCATGGTCATATATGGTACTCAGAGCAGACTAGCATTTATCAAATCAGGTGATGAATATTGGACTTATATTGACCAGAGTATTTGTGACCAAAATATTCGTGATTTTGTGGAAAGTACTTATCAGGTCTCTGTTGATAAAGGGTTGTGGTATTGGCGTGATATTGTATACCGCAATGGGTTATACTATGCCTTAGATCATTTGGGCGTGCTTTTATCATGTGATGTCGGGACTAATTTAAAGGTGGAGAGAATTACCGAACTTGATAGACTCCATAACAAATGGAATCACAAGACATATTTGGTAGAATCTTCTGGAAGGTGATCCCATGAAAGGCAAAGCGATCAAGATGAATATCATTGGCGAAACGACCATGTACCTGTAGCTTTATAAGTTAGTAGATTTTGGGGATCCACATTGGGTCGAGCTAACAAATGAATTTATTTGTTTTTGTGATAACCATTCGATTTCTAACAGTAAATTTTCCGATTTTGTTTCTGGATGTCACTTAATTTATATACTGCGATTTATCATGACGATTTATTATCGCGAGCCCCACGATATTTGCGTCTTCAATTTGCAAGATGCACGCAGCGACATTATACCCTCAAGCCATTCCCAAAGATTGATGCCTCCTTCAATTTGGATTTCGCCAACCTTCTTGTAAATAATTATGTTTGCATTTTTATAATTTAATATATTTCAATTGAAGTAGAAAAAGATTTCGAGATTACTTTTTTTATTTATTTTCTTTTCTATTCATTTTTGCCTAGTAATTTGTGGTATTATATTCTAATATGGAATATTATAGACTTGTAGTACTCTATTCTAATAAAGGATTCCACATTCTTATTACTTGAGTCAAACTGCGAGATTACTTTAATAAGTAATAAAAATGGTGGTATCAAGGTGTTTGAATAAAATTTCAAGATTTTTTTTGTGGTTGACTTGATAATCGATCAATCAAATTTCACAAAATACACGCTAACTCTTTAAATCAATATCTTGTCAAACAATATTACTTTTTATTACATTAATATTATTTTCAATAATCACGTTTTAAAATTTTAAAAAATAACATATATTAAAATTATTATGAATTGATAAGATAAAGTATTAATATATATTTTTAATTATAAATTAATAACAATAAAATATAAAAAAATAATAATAAACAATTATATTCGATCATTTTTTAAAGATAATATTTAAAAAAAAATTAATTATAATATTTATTTTGACAACGTAATTATAATAATTTATTGTTAATGGCTAAATTATAATAATATATATTTAAAATTGAATATAATTATTTTCATGATAATTTTTAAAATATAAGCATTATCTTTTTTGAATAGTTTTCCAATTCAAGGTTTTTGATGAGGTTTGAACCATCCCAAACCGTTATTAAATATTATAATTAATTCAAGGAAAAAAAAATATTAAATACTGATTTTTATGTTATTAAAAATATATGATTGATTATAAATAAAATTGATCTACTACCATCTAAAAATTCTACAATCTTATACAATATATAGGGATTAAGAAAAAATAATTCAGTGATGAGTAATCACAGATTTTTATATTATTAAACTATTTTATTCATAAGATAAAAAATTGACCTATCAGATAATTTCATCTTCATTTTTTTTTATTTCCTATATGCATTGTTATCTATTTATGTTTTTATTATCGGTTCCATGTTTATAGATTATTTTTCACTCTATTTATTATTTTAGGTTGATTTGAGATCTTCCGATTTCCATGTATATGTATGATTCTATTTTCCAAATTTATTTATTGTTCTGTTCCCATAATTATTTATGAGCATACTCCCTCACACTTACTCTACTGTTATTTTTCATCGAATATCAAAGCACTCGCTTTTTCAAAGATGCTCCATTGCTTTTTTATTTTCACCACTTATCACCGAAATTCAAAAATAAATTTCAAACAAAAAAAGCCTGTGACTCCGCTTTTCCATTTCTGTAAGTTCTCACTCTCACCACGATTTTCATCTTTCCACGCAAAATAAACACTCACTTATTTCCATCTTTCTATTTCTCACAAGATGCAAATATAAATATAATTCTTAAAATCTCAGATTTTATAATATTATTCACAACAGTTATAAAATTATTTTGAAGTTTACATGTTTTCTTGATAGTTTAAGATAAATAAAACAAGTTTAGAATAAAAATAATATATATATATATATATATATATATATATATATATATATATATATATATATATATATATATATATATATATATATATATAGTATATATATATATAATCCTCCTTAATTTTTAAAACTAAAAATAACTTTAGCGTGAGAGTAGGTTTTTTTTTGCTCATCCCACCTCTTCAAATCATTATTAAATTATAAATGGATTAAGGATGGATTTTATATAAATTTCAAAATCCAAGTATTTATAATACGATTCATTTGTATTATTTAAATTTATTCTTTACTTTTTCATCGTGTTGCATTATAAAATGATAATAATAATAATAAATTATTATTATTATTATTAACTTTGAATAAAATAAATTATAAAATAATTATTAGGATCAAAATGGAAACTAATAACTTAATCCTTAATAGAGATAAAATATTAAAAACAAAACGACTTAATACTTAATGCTATTAAGTAATATTCAAGATAGTTCAAAAGTTATATTCAAAGATCTCGCCAAAAACAACGCTCTACCTTCCTCTATTCATATTTCAAATTATTCTGATCTACAATTATTACTATCTGCATGTATAGTCTTATTTCACATTTTCATCAACTTTAGCATTCTACGTATTATTTATTATTTTTCCCTATTAATTATTATTATTATTATTAGAAATTTGATTATATAATCTTACTTTGTCTTAAATTAAGTTTTTTGGCTAATCTTTTAGGCCCTTTTGGGCTGGCCCATTAGGACCTTTGACTAAGCCCATTAGACCTTAGTCAATAAAGTCCAACAATCTCTTTATGTCAAACCCATTAGATCTTTTAGAGAGCCCATTAGGATTCAGTTAAAAAAGCCTTATAATTTTTTAGGCCCAACCCATTAGGCACTTTTCCCAACTAATTAGGACTTAGTTAAGAAAGTTATATCATTTATTTAGGCCCAACCCATTTGACCATTTTACCAACTCATCATGATTTAGTTAAAAAAATCATATCATTTCTCTAGGCTCAACCCATTATGTCTTTTTACTAATCCATTAGGATTTAGTCAAGAAAACTCTATCATCTCTTTTGACTTAACCCACGAGGTCATTTGACCAAGTCCTTTGGCCTATCCTTTGACTAGCACTTTAGTTTGTCAAACCCTCACCCTTTAACTTATTCAAATTCTCAATTTCTTATTTTCCAAAATTCAAATTTTCAATTTTAAAACTCAAACCTTCAAAAATTCAAGTTCTAAGTTGTCATTTCTCAATTTTTAAAATTCAATTGTCTAATTTTTAAAATTCAATTGTCTAATTTTTAAAATTCAAAATTCTCAATTTCTCATTTTCTAAAATTCAATTTTTTCAATTTTAAAATTCAATTCCCTAATTTCTAATTTCAATTTTTAAGTTTCTAATTTTAAAATTAACAATTCCGAATTTCAAAATTCAATTACCCTAATTTCAAATTTTAATTTCCTCATTTTCTTATTTTAATTTTTAAAGTTTCCAATTTAAAATTCAAATACCTCAATTTCTAATTTCAAATTTACAATTTATCAATTTCAAAATTCAAAGTGTAATAATTTTAAAATTGAAATCTCCAAATTTCTAATTTCGGATTTCTAAATTCCAAATCTCAAATTTACAAAATTTAAACCTTAATTTAAAAATTCAATTTCCAAAATCTCAATTAAAAATTCTCAAACTTCAAATACATTTCAAAATTCTTAATTTCCAAAATTTCAAACTTCCAATTTTCAAACCCTCAAATTTAAAATCAATTTTCAAAAAATCTAAACACATGATTAATTCTATAGTTCCTATAAAATTAATCTTATGAAGCACTCAAGTAATGTATAAATAGTTTAAGAGAGCCCGACATTCCATGTAACATTTTAATAAATTTCCAATTGAATGTCCATATTTCCAATTTCTGACACATGACATCAAATCTATAACCAATTTCCAATTGAATGTCCATATTTTGTATTTGGTTATTGCAGTAACATTGTTTACTAATTGATAATTGTGATTTCTATCCCGGTGCACTGGCCGACAACCCAGAAACCTTGAGAACTGCGGATATCGGGTGCTCCGATATCACACTAACACGTCTCATACATCGAGACCCATTTATGCAAATCTTTCTTTCAATAATTTACAAGAGTTTGATGTACAACTATTCTACACTTTTACATGCCAAAATATATTAAAACTAGATTGTTCTAATATATTTTACAAAATGCTCCTTAAGGCCATAACCCGGTCTCTTCGCACTACTACCGAAGGAGCGACCTCTCACGTGACTGGTGTGGTATCCTAATGACGCATGAAGAGTTCTGCAGGTAAATAACCCTACAAGGGCTACTCCATCGGGGTCGCACTCAGAATGGTCGTGACAAACAAACAAAACATCAAAGTAAAATGTTTATACGAATGTTTATATATCATGCATGAAATGCTTCATGCCCATATCCCGAAATACCACGACTGGCATACGCTATGCTGCGAGAGCCAATCAAGCCACCTGGGTAGTTATTCAACGATTACCATATACCGAGCCCTTATCTGCTCATTAACACCCAATGCAAATGCTAATGGGTAACTAATCCCGAGTCAATCCCCGACCTATCCCAACTCAAGTCTAGCGATAACCATAACCGTGTCTTCTGGGTATTAATCTTTTCGCCACAGTCTCTTACACCAATGTAGAACTTTTAGGATCACACCACGGGTCTCTTACACCCACCACATAACTTTTCGGATAATACCGCGGGTCTCTTACACCCTTACAAAACTTTTCGGATGATACCGCGGATCTCTTATACTGAAATTTGCCCAACACACATTACTTGCCATTTAAATGGCCTTACACCCTTGTGAGTCTCTACCTTGGACTTTGTCCCATTTTCCGAGCTCATGACCCATTCACCAACATTGGTGAATAAACAATACCATGCACCTACACCCGACTCCATGCGATGTACCCGTGCATATGAAATGCATGATGCCAATGCATTTTCCTTCATGTTACATGTATATATGAATGATACATGAAGATTTAAATACCATGGATAATTATAATTGATACATATAATTTCTCCTCCATAGCAAACCCATGTTAATACATCATACAACATACATTAACATGTCATATTCACAATGCGCGGTTATTCATACAAGAATAACATACCACTTAGGTCACAATTGACCCATCCAATGTACCTCACTAGTTTCTTCACAAACATGAACCGCTTGGTTCCAATAATCCACACAAAGATCAACAACTGTAAAACCTAGAAACTTTTAGTTTCAAATAAACCCCAACCCACTACGCTCGACTGAAATCGCCACAAATCTTTATCTTTAACTTCAAGTTGTTTGAACTAAACCATATGTGGCCTCTCATGGCCTCCCATTGACAGCCGATACCATACCTGGGCAACAGCCTACAACATGCCACAATGGTCATGTTATATCCCTAGCCATTAACCCCGACACAACCACCCAACCTCGCAATATTCTGGTGCAAACAGACTTTAGTGTGGTTTTGATCATACATACTTACATCCACACAAGTACATTTGATGAAACTCGACTCCAATGGGCCTTATTAGTCTAAGAATTCGAAACTGAGTCTGAATGCAAGGTTTACGATCTTTCTCGCTCGGGAGGCCACACACGACTAGGCAGCCCCACTCTGACAAAATTTACCCGACCTTCCCCAACGCACCTCGACAAATTAGCACCCACTGCCCTCCACGGGCATCCGGATGAATCTTGACTCAATGAGATTTCCATAGATTCCAAGAACACTAACGGAGTTCGACGGTGTTAAGCTTATGACCTTCCGTTGGAGGTCACACATGACTAGCGTACCTTACCCGCACAAATGCCACTGACCGTCGAATGCCCCTGTTTGACTAGATCCAACACCTACTACCCTCCACAGGCATCCTTCTGGAATCTTGACTCAATGGGCTTTCTATAGAGTCCAAGAACACCCAACCGAGTTCGGGGACAAGGTTATGACCTTCCAAGTCGAGGTCACACATGACTAGGCAAATTTTTAATTCCTGATAGCCCACCGACTCAAGCCTAAATGCCCCTTTCCGGCCACCTCCAGCACCTATTGCCCTCCACAGGAATCCAGTTGAAATCTTGACTCAATGGGCTTTCCATAGAGTCCAAGAACACCCGAATTCCAGTTCGATAGCAAGGCGACTTCGTCGGAGGTCACAAAGATGATCCTGAACGGATGGAACCATCCGGGGTGAACCTATCCGGCCGATCGAACCCATTCTGTGGCGGTCCGATTCAGGGGTCAAGCACTCCACGGACAATTTAAACTGGGGATCGTTCTGCAAACGACTGCACCTGCGCTACAAAAGGCCTGACTTGAGAAATTCAAAAGCAACATCAAGTTCACTGACGTGACTACAATTTACCTGAAGGACTCACTACCAAACTCCCTTTATTTCCTACCCAAAAACCAGTTCTAAAGTTCGGTTAACACAGATTACTAATAATGGGCAAATCTTTCCCATGGTTCAAAAAACACAATCAAACATTCCCATTAGAAGACAATCTGATCTATTATTCATTTTAACCCTAACGCATAAAAATGCCACATAAGGACAATTACTTAGTCCAAATCAGTCCCCCCTGGATCATCCTAAAATAGTCCTGAATTCCAGTAATAATCGGCCCTAAAGTCTTGGATTCGCTCTCACACGACCACACAACCTTACGCCATTTGAACGCCCCTGGGACATGATTAAAAAATCCGGGCATGAGTAAACCCCTACCCTCGGAGTTTTCGCTAGAACTCCTAACCCGCCCCATGCGAAGCCCTGCCTCGAGGATGAACTCTTCCTTTGGCTCCACTTGAAATCGCCTGCTCGATCGAAATTTATATAAGCTATCTCTCTCAAAACTCCCTTTTATTCCTTTTCTTTGCTCTTTTTTTTCTCATCTCACACCAAGTCATCTCAAGACGCTGTGAGTTTATCCTCCTCCACCATTAAGCACGTCCTGTCACTGCTCTAAGATTTCCATCCCCAGTCCATCTACTACGCCTCCAACGACATGATGCCTACATGTCACCTATACCCCATACTGAAATTTCACTATTAACTTGTTTCATAATTTTTATCACGCTGGCCTCCCATCTTGAGCCACTCAATGCGCCAAGGTCCCCATTACTGATGCTCTCAAAAACGAAATTTCGATTGTCTAAGAATTCAACGAAATTCGACGCGGAGCTTGGGATTTCGCGACGACATAACTGCAGCTCGCTTCGTCACCCGGAGATCTGTAAAATTCGCGATTTTTATCGACCTTATCGTTCTACCCTTCCTCAAAAATCTGGAATTTCCTGGGTTTCACATATAACGCTTCTGACCTGCGCTCAGGTACACATTTTTTTTCTCATCATACTTTGCTTATTTATTTATTTGTCTATTCATTTATATATGTTTGGTGTGTTGTTTTATCATATTTCATTATTTGGTATCTATTGATCATTATCAAAACTAATATTTTTCTTAGTATGTTTTAGTAGAGTTCCAAACTAGAGGCTAAGAGGCGTGCACGCCCCATCTTACCTTCCCATAAAGAACTTAATTCGATCTAGACTCCTGGGCTACGTACTTGCCTTTTCTTATCAGGAGTCACATTTAGAGTTTTTCTTTCTTATTTTGTTTTCTCTTTTAAAATAAAACAAAAAAAAGTAGCGACTTAAAACCGTTTTTAAAATAGTTTTTTTTTGTCAAAAAAATAAAACTGCATTGCCTTTACTTAAAACGCATAATAACAAAAAAAAAAACATAAGGCCCACAAATTTGATAACCTAATCATGATATTTTAGTCATAATAGCACATCAAATGCCATATGCTAAACTATCAAATGTATATATTTTGAATTGATTCATTATACTATTAACCTATATGTTATTATATCCTTTGCCGCCGATTTCCTCGATTTCAATGCTTCTATCAACGCAAGGGCTAAATCAATAAAATTATTTGTCTCTTTAAAAGAAATCAATCAACATTACCAATAAGACCTAATTCAGATCGTTAAGATTTTAGACCCTCATAGGGAGGGAAGGGTCTAGTATTTGAATCATGGTACAAATTTATGAGAAACATAACATGATATCATGAAGTAATGCAAAGTGAACTAAGAGAACTTATGGATCTTTAATTTCAATAAATTTTAATACAAAAATATGGATAGTTTAATTTCGATAAATTTTAATAATAATTAATATTAAAAGGTCTTATTAATCAAATTATACGAGCTTTTAATAAAAAAATGAATTTTATTTATTATTATTAATTATTCTATAAATTAAATAAAAAGAGATAATATTGGTAAAGGTAAATGACAGGTAGATACTTAAGAGCCATCCTTCACTTTCTCCTTCTTGCAATGCTGGGGCCTAAGGCTGTGTAATCTTATTCGATTGATTTTGATAAAAGTAATCGAACTGATAAGATTTTAATTTATTAATATCCAAATTGATAATTTAAAATTAATAACTCATTGTAATAATTTAAATATTTGGTTTATAAGGGGAATAAAAAATTAAAATTGTAATATGCTATTTTTAAAATTAATATAAAAAATATAAAAGATAAAACTAATATATTTAATATTATACAAAAATCCATAATCTTCCCTAACTTTTTATTAATAAATTTAAAAAGAGCATTATCAAAATAATTATTATAAAATTAAAATTGAATTAATTAATTTTATTATTCAATAGATAATTTTATAGAAAATAAAAAAGTTAAATATAAATAAAATATATATTGAAGAAAATTAATTCGAAGGTTTATCATCTTTCAAATATAAGTTTAAAAGAACATAGTAAACTCATGATTTGAGAGTTAAAAAAATAGAATAAAATTTTATATATACATATATTTTTTTTGTATTTTAAAATTAAAATCGACAACTAGATTTGATCGATTTATTAGCACACGGCCTTCTTTCCTAGAAGGAAGGTTTTGAAAACTGAGAGAAACTCTAATGGGATTAGAATTAGGGTTTTTTGAATCTTTACAAACCCAGTTGGATCAAAATAGGAAGTTTTCCTTTCCCTTCTTAATTTCCAATATATTTGTATATTTCTATGTTCTTCACCAAAACAAGTTTTTGGCTTCTTCCTCTGTTTTTGAAAGTAAAGTAAATAATGGCTTCGGAATCAAATTCAGAATCAGAATGGGCATCCCTTCCGAAAGAGCTTTTGGATTCCATATTAGGTCGTTTAGCTTCCATGGCAGACTGTATCAGGTTCAGTGCCGTTTGCTTCGACTGGCGGCGAATTGCTAAGGAAAATTATAGAAATCCGCCCTAGACTTCGGCGCCAGTCATCAATCCCTTGTTAATGGTCCTTACGCCGGATGAGTACACTTGATAATACGCAGTTTATATGATGTGCGACGAAAGCGTCTTTACGATTTTCGGTTGAAGGTGCCTTACCATAGAAGGTGTGCTGGATCCTCTCATGGTTGGTTGATTTTTGTACATGACTCTTACCAGGTAACACTCTTCAACCCTTTTTCTGGAAAATCTATTCATCTTCCTCCCATTAGAAGGCTTTTCTTTGAAAAGCGAATACGAGATGAAGTTGATGAAACAAGGTCTTCCTGATTTGAAAAGTATCAATACTAAAAAGAAATTGGTGAGATGAATATGATGAGAAAATAAGAATATGCCAGATATAGATGAAATAGTATTTGCTAAATGACGGTGAAGACGAGGGTGATGAATTGGAAAAGATGAAGAAGAAAGAAGGTAAGAAAGCAAAGATCCTGAACTGTAGCCCGAGAGATTTCATGAGAGTTGAGTACTGCAAGAGGGTCTTTCTACAAACCCTGAAATAAATCCAAATGGCTACTTTCTCATGGTCATATATGGTACTCAAAGCAGACTAGCATTCGTCAAATCAGGTGATGAATATTGGACTTATATTGACAAGAGTATTTGTGACCAAAATGTTCGTGATGTTGTCGAATATACTTATGTTGATCGAGGGCTGTGGTATCGGTGTGATATTGTATATCATAATGGCTTATTCTATGTCTTAGATCATTTGGGTGTGCTTTTATCTTGTGATGTCAATACTAATTTAAAGGTGGAAAAAATTACCGGAATTGATACACTCCATAACGATTCGAATCACAAGTCATATTTGGTAGAATCTTCTGAAGGTGATCTCTTGCGAGTTGTTAGGGTGATTGAATATGATTATCGTTATAGAATGACCATAAAATTTGCTGGGCTTATAAGTTAAGAGATTTTGTGTGATCCACATTTGACTGAAAGTAACAAGATAGGTATTTTTATGCATTTTCTTGATTTTATTTGACACAAATTAATTATTTTACACGATTATGATGATTTTTATAATCAAGGAGTTCTAACGATATTGGTGTCTCTTAATTGCAAAGACGACGCCAAGCGACGACATTATACTTTCGTTTCATTCCCAAAGGTTGATGCCCCCCTCAATTTGGATTTCGCCAACCTTCTTGTAAATGATTATGTTTGCATTTTTATAATTTAATATATTTCAATTTAAGTAGAAAAGGATTTCGAGATAACTTTTTTTTCTTCTATTCATTTTTGCGGATTAAATTGCAGTATTATATTTTAATATGGAATATTATAGACTTGTAGTACTCTATTCTAATAAGGATTCCACATTTTTATTACTTGAGCCAAACTGTAAGATTACTTTAATAAGTAATAAAAAGGGTGGGATCAAAGTGTTTGAATAAAATTTCAAGATTTTTTTTGTGGTTGACTTGATAATCGATCAATGAACTTATTCAAATTTCACAAAATACACGATAACTCTTTAAAGCAAGATCTTGTCAAACAATATCACTTTTTATTACATTAATATTATTTTCGAGAACCACGTTTAAAATTTTCAAAAAATAACATATCTTAAAATTATTATGAATTTATAAGATAAAGTATTAATTTATATTTTTAATTATAAATTAATAACAATAAAATATAAAATTAATAATAATGAACAATTATATTCGATCATTTTTTAAAGATAATCTAAAAAAAAAAAACGTAATTATGGTTATTTATTTTATAACGTAATTATAATAATTTATTGTTAATGATAAATTATAATACATATATTTGGGTGAATTTAATATAATCATTTTCATGATAAATTTTAAAATATAAGCATTATCTTTTTTGAAGAGTTTTCCAATTCAAGGTTTTTGATGAGGTTCGAGTCATCCCAAACCGTCTTTTAGATAAGTCAACCAAATTGACCAATCGATAAAGCTTGAATCAATTAAAAAATTAATAAATAATTATATTCAAGATTAATCGGAAATCAATTTGATTTTAAATACAATTAAGCTCACTGTTGCACCGAATTTCGTACAGATACTCGATTCGACTCTAATAATCTTATTCGAGTTCAAACAGCAAATGGATTCTCTCATGGATGGTTGATTTTCGTAGATTATTTTTATGTTATTAAAAATATACTAATTACTACATTGATATAATAATGTCAAAAAATAAAAAAAGAAAGAATTCTATAATCTCACATAGCATACGAAATTTTGGAAAAAAAAAAATTAAGTACTGATTTTTATGTTATTAAAAATATATGATGATTATAAATAAAATTGATCTACGGCCATCTAAAAATTCTACAATCTTATACAATATATAGGGATTTAGAAAAAATAATTCAGTGATGAGTAATCATATATTTTTATATTATTAAACTATATTATTCATAAGATATAAAATTGACCTATCAGATAATTTCATCTTCATTTTTATTTCTATATCAATATATTTAAAAATATATCATAATTTTTAGATTCTATATCACTATATTTAAAAATATATCGTAATTTTTAGATCTTAGTCAATAATTTAATAAAAATTTAATTCTTGTGAACTATGAAAGTAGACTTTATTGAGTTATATCTTGATCATTTGGTTTTTTTTTTAAAAGAGTCATGATTTTATTTGATTAAAACTAGCAATATATTTAATAGAAACATATAGTCAAACTTGCTAAAACTTTTAAAGGATAAAACAACACTCATATTAATAATATAATAAATACAACAAATCACATCTGATAATTCTATAATTACTCAAAAATAATTACTTAATCATTTCTATATGATAGCGTGGACGTCATGACTTCTATAAAAGATTCTTATTCAAATGATCAAAATATCGATAAACGCACATATATATATATATATATAAGGGTAATTGAATTTTACGGATATATCGATAATGTTTTATAATTACTAAATTAAATATGTAATTTAATATTATTCTTAGAATTAATGATTTTTTATTTTATTTATACATTTATAAAATTATTTATATAGATATGAGAAATGATTCATATCTTGAGTATGGTAGATTTAAATCAAATGGATTGATTAAACATTACAATTATTAGATAGATAATGAGAAGATTCAAAATATTGTATATTATAATATTAAATTTTTGAATGAGATAATATTTTATTTATTTTCCTTATCAAAATAATTTTTTGGTTATATAGAAAATAATGGTGCAAGATTATTTTGAGGAAGTATTCCAACAAGATGACAGAGGCAGAGGATGCAACGAGATCCCTAATGGCTTTCCCAGCCTCTGGGATGACCACTCTCTATCTCTCTAAAGACCATTCACCAAAGCTGTGTTCGACATGGCACCATTTAAGTCGCCTGCAGGTAATGATGGCATCCATGCTGGGTGTTATCAACACACTTGGGAAACAGTGGGTCACTAGTGCCCTTTGGGAAACACTTGGGAAGATCTTGACAAATAAGGACAAAATGAGAAGAGGCCTCACTTCGACTCCCTACTGCCAGTGCTGTCCAAACTATTTTGAAGACTTAGATCACCTATTTCGAAGTTGTACTAGGGTTCAACCTTTCTGAAACAAAGTGACGGAAAAAGGAGCTGAGAAAACCAAACTCTGGCCCTTGCTGGAAATGGAGAATAGAACCTAACGACAAGGACACAAGGTGTAGAAGGAGATTGAATAGCAAGTCTGCCATCTGCCTTTGGTGGATCTTGGAAGGAGAAATAGTTATTTCTCAACACACAAAGAAGTTAGCATGGAGAGGAAGATTCATATAGTGCAAGAGTATTGCAATGAAGTAAACTCAGTCCACACAACCCATAGTATAATGCAAGGACAAGAAGGTCGCTACAACATCAGATTGGTGGGAATGTGGGATGGTCACCGCCACCCCCAGGTTGGCTAACCCCTAATACGGATGGTTGCTTGGCCGAAGCTACCTGAGATACGCAAACATTGCGGAGGCCATTCGCGTTCTGACACTTGGATATCGCGACACGTGCCAGACACGCTGGCCTGACACGCGGTCCTACATCACGTGGCTTATCGCTGACTGAATCGTAGGGTCAAAGCCTTGACATGACGACACTCCGCCTTAGACACAACTTAGACACGGCTTAGACAGATTATATGGGCCATTTTCTTCTTTGGGCTTAAAAAAAACCCTAACTTTGATTTTTGCTATTCTTCCTAAAGAGTAAAAACGTGATTCTCTCACAAACACAAAAACGACACACAAAAAACTGGATTGGAAGCTGGAAATCGACACGCCGACAACGCCGACTACGCCAGAGAAAAGGTGTGCTAACTGCTAAGTAGTAAGTTTTTTTTTTTTTTCAAGCAATGATCGATTTTTAGGGTTTTTTTTTCTTTCACCAAGAAATTTGCATTTTTCTCATGAAAACAATTTAAAGGAAATCGTGAACTGGTGGAGAGAAGGAAGAAGAAAGAAAAATAAGAAAGGAAGGTGGAGGATACACCTTTAGGGCTAAGGCAAGGGGTAATCATGGGGCATGTCATTGCTTAGAGGGATGAAAATCCGTCTGTGGTATGTCACGTGGATGAAAATCCTCTTAATAAATTTTAATTGTTTCAATGTAAGACTTAAGACTAAGAGTCTTAAGAGGGGCAAAGGTTCCAATTTCCAAATGCAGGAGAGCAGGGCACTGAAGTCAGGAACAAGTGTGTGAGGAGGGGAAGCGGGCAATTTAATCCCACGGGCAGGGGGCAAGGGGGTTGAATAGGAGGCGCTAATCAACAGATTTGAATGGTGGAGAAAATCATTTATTCTGAAAGAGCTTTTATTATGAAGTTGGAATTAGAGCTTTTATTATGAATCATGAATCCGGGAGCAGTAAATGAATTATGAATCCTAAGTATGATTGTTTTATAATTTATTTTGAATTTAAAATGAATGTAAATATAAAAATTTATGAATTATTCAATTATATGGATGGACAAAAAATTAGATTGATTGGGTTTTGAAATAATTTAGATTTATTTAAATGCATGATTTTTTTTTTATCATGCAGAATTATACAATGAGTAGCAATTCTGAGCCTTCAAGTAATTAACATAATAATCAAGATGACAGTGCTCCATTATGGAGGTACGTCACGAAAGAAGCGAAATTGGGTAAAGGAGGAGGAAATGTTGCTTTTCAATGTAATTTTTGTAGACAAATATATAGAGGATCATATTATAGAGTCAAGGCTCACTTGTTGAAAATTAAAGGGGCTGGGGTTGCATCTTGTACTAAACGAATGAAAATTTGCTGAGATGCGATATGATGGAGAAGTCGGAATAAAGGTGAAACAATCTAATCTTAAGCAGTTCTTTACCTGACATCAAGCGCCGCAACATTTTCCACTCGAGAATTTCTACGCTGGGGCGCTATCGGGATCCAAAAAGGAGAAAAGGGTCTATTGATCAATTGAAACATGGGTGCTAAAATAGTTGACAAAGGAGATAATGATGAGGTTTTTGGCAATCGGGGTCATTTTCACTTGCTAGAAACCCTTATTATGCCTTACTTTAAAAGTGCAAGCCAACTTCAAAGAACCACCAGCTATAATGCATTAAGAACTACATTATTGCAGAAGGATAAGAGTAATAGTGAGAATCTATTGGAACCAATCAAGTTAAGACTTCGGACGAAACGAGCCAGCATTTGCGCGATGTATGGTCGATGCTCAAAGAAGACCACTTATTAACATCACATAAATTTCAAAAAAGTGACCAATGTTTTTGAAAGCAATAAACTCCATGGCGTGGGCATTTACGACAAACACTTTATATTGAGAATGATTTGTTGATTAACACTATACAAGAGATTGGTCCTCAAAAAGTAGTTCTGGTCAGAATTTATAATGCTTCGCAAATTGCAAAGCAAAGAGATTACATTGTGGAAGCAAAGTTTTGGTATATCTTTGGACCCTTATGTGTGGTTCATAATTTCAATCTTGCTTTGAAGAACATATAAAATCGGGCCAACACACCCAAGATATTATGATGTGATGGAACAATGTTGTTGGATCTCTGTTTCAAGCGACGCCTTTCACGGGCACTTTCATTAGCAATCACGCACGAGATCACAACGCTTTAATAATCATTGCAAGTTGCCATTTTTCAAAGGGTCGATACACGTTTTGCTTCAACTATTGTTATGCTTAAACGATTTAAGAAAATAAAAAGAGACTTGGAGCAATTAGTGATAAGTGAAGAATGAGAAATGTATAAAGAAGATGATTTAGTGAAAGCTAAAGAAGTAAAGGATAAAGTCCTAAATGAAGACTTTTGGATGGATGTGGATTATATTCTCAGCTTTACAACTCCTATGTATGAGACGCTGACAATTAACACGACAAACCTTGTAATATCCCGAAATATACCTCTAAATAGCTGGACTTATTTAGTGGTATATTAAAAGCTAAATACACTTCTTAAACAGATAACCTTAATATTAATAAAAGCCAAGGGTAAATATGTAATTTACACTACACTCCAGCCGGGTCATAAAAGGAAAGACTAGGGGTTACTATATGAAATGTTTAAAATGAAATGTAAATAGGTAAGAAGTTATGGGATTAAAGGCAACAGAGAAAGTTGAATAGAAATAAGAGAGAAATGGGGACCAAATGCAAAACGTTTAAAAGCAAAATGGAGCTTCGACTCGCTAAATATGGCCTTAACAAACACGTGGGATGAAGCACTGGGGCAATCGGTCTCCATTCGGGAGGAAAAACAAACCGTAGGGAGAGGAAGAGAGAAAGAGAGAAGAAGAAGAGGAAGAGGAAGAGGAAGAGCAGTTAAGAGAAGAGGAAGAAGATGGAGGAGCAAAAAGGTATGGATTTATGGTATGGATTTCTAGGATTTTTTGGTATGGAAGTCTAGTTTTATTTTTGGAAAAGTATGGACTCCATTTGTCTAGACTTGTATGGAACTAACCTCGGTGATGACTCTGCATTGGACTATACAATTTGTATGATTACATTCGCCTAAACCTGTGGTTTTGCTAGATTTCATCCTAAACCAATACCAGGGAAAGTAAGGTGGATAAACCTTAAAAGTGAATAAATAAGAAACATATGAAATCCTCTTGGAGGATGACTTCATAGTTCAATGGCAAGTAATTGAGTTAGGGTTTAGGATAAACCCTAACTAATCTACACATGTTAGGCTATGTATGTAAATAGAACTATATTATATGGGTTCTGAGAGTAATCTACATAGATTTTTTAAATAAGATAAGAAGAAAGAGGATTGAGTGTAAAGAGATTACAAGATGCATAGTAAATGGTTTCTGAGGTATAAGAAGTAGATGAAATTGGACCAGTAGTTAAAAAATATGGTGTGGTGCAAGTGTAAAGCCCACATTCAAGTAAAATTCGAGCACATGTACTGGTACATGTAGTGCCCGGTTTTTCTATTTATACCAGTTTTTGTATTCTAGCTATAACTTGCTCATTTCTTATTCGACGGAGTGATTCAAGTTATCGGTTAAAATAGATCTTCCAAGGAAAACCAAACATCCTCAAATAGGTACCTTAAAATTATTCTGCTGGCCCAAATTCACTCAAAGTGGAGCCATGTGCAAGCTACCTCCGCTTCGGGCTTTTGATCATAGAGCAGTCCGGTTGTTTCGACGAAGTTTGAGAGCTTCGGTGTCTGATTTGAGTGATTCCGCTTGGAGGAGAACCTAGCACCTTAGCTTTAAAGGAGTACAAAGAACTAGTGTCAAATATGGAGACTAGGCACTGGAAAAATGAATATTATAAACTCATTATTCGTAAATTCCGTGAACCGACTGGGGCTTGACATGAAAATGTCGCCACTTAGTTTCCTGACAACAATTGAATGATTCCAATTTATGAGTAAAGTAGATTCATAAAGGAATAAGAATATATGAATGGGATGTGTGAATACAAAGACATCATACTGCATATATACAAATGCCATGGAATAAGTATGAAACATGAACATGAACATGCACGTGATAAGAGAACTATATGGATCTTTGGAGTTTGGGCGGATTCTTGTATGGAATTTGTAAGGATCCTTGGTTTTATATAGAATATGTGTGGAGTTATAGAATTTGCACCTTGGTATAGGGTTTTCCCTTGATTTGTGGTTTTGGTTTTGTGTATGGAACTCGTATAGCTTTCAGATGGACTTTGCTAGAGTTTAGTATGGTTTTGAGTATGGAAATTAAGAATTTATGTATGGTTTGTGTATGGATGGTTATGGATTAGTGTGTGAATTTTTGTGGACTTTATATGAAATCCTCATTAAGCTAAGATTTGAGGTGTTAGAGAGTGAAATTACTGTTAGAGTATGGGAATCTTCCTTGAGGACGGATTGTAGAATTTATATGATATGAAGTTCGTTTATTCCTACTTTTAGGTGATTTGGGGATTGATTGTAGGATGGTTTATGCCGTAGTTTGGTATGTTGATACAATCTTGAGCTTATAATAAGTCCGAAATGATTTAAAAAGGATAAGAGTTGCCGTTATCGTGCCGCAAGTCACGACATTTTCACGCCGAATCGCATAACTCCTTTGTTAGGACTCCTTTGGTGTTCTAGACCTCTATGGAAAGCCATTTGAGTCTTGTGAATCCATCCATATATATCTTGATAAATATTGAGCTTATAATAAGTCCGAAAAAATGACAAAGACAAGAGGCCGGCCGCTATTGCAAAGCCAGTAAGTTGTCGATTTTCTTCTCACGGCCAGTAACTCTTGCATAACCTCTTCATACAGACTCATAGTGTTCTAGACTCTATGGAAATCCCTTTGAGTCTAGAATCCATCCATATATAGCTTGATACAATATTGAGCTTATAATACACCTGAAATGACAAAATACAAGAGTTTACAGCTGTTACTCTAGCACTGTAAATACCAGATTTTCTTCAATGTTTACACTTTGCATAACTCCTTCGTTAGACTCCGCTGCAGGTTCTCGAATTTATGGAAAGCCCTCAGCCTGTAATCCATCCATATATAACATATAATATTAATCTTATAATACACCTGAAAATGACAAAAGATAAGAATGCGGGTTGCTACTGCAGGTGCCGCAAGTTGCCGATTTTCTCGATGGCTTGCACTATGACACTCATTCAAGTAGACTCCGTTATGGGTGATTATTGATTCTACGGAAAGCCTATCGAGTGTAGTAAATCTAACCATCGAATGGTATTTGCGCCCACATCTTGTCTGGAAAATTGAATTGTTGCACCGGTGTACTAATCGCCAAGTTGTGCTAATTGGAATACATAGCAGCGATGTAGATATGAACAAGAAATAGCAATATATGTAGATTTGATATGTAAAGGAGCATAGATAAGAAAAGTACCTACATGCATCAAAAGGAAGAGTCTCTGTCTGTACTCCTACCGGAAGCAGGGACAAACATGAAGAACAAGAAAACATACAAGCATGGGAATGTATGTGTATAGGTTATAAGATATGATAAACTGAAGCAAAGTACATGAAGATATAAGCAACAAGATATAAGATGTTACAAGTATAGACATGATATGAATATAAGAGTATATGATATGAATATATGATTGTCATACATAAACTAATAGATGGAACATGATAGGAACACATGAATGAGTAAAAGCATACATGATAGAAACAGAGTACATGAATAGCTAACCATGATAAACGCATAAAGGATATGATGTGCATAAATGATATAAAGGGATATGAATAGATAAAGATATATATGAATATAGAATATAAGAGTGCATATGCATTCATGATATATGATAGGATTACATATATGATACGAAGACAAACTAAATGGATAGAAAAAGATATGAACATACGTGGACAAATAAATATGAGAACAAATGTAGCATTTAAACTAAGAAATATGTGAAGGTATTACAGCATTTAAATAATAGATAGTGTATATCTCATCAGCATACATGATAACAATAGTTATCTATATAGATGAGATATGTACGTAAATGTAATAAATGGATTGTCTCGCTTAGAACCCGGTAGAGGGATAGACGGGCATGCCTATTAGGAAAAATAAGTCCGTTAAAGATACCGGGACGGCTAGCCTCGCTGGGTCATTACGCCTTCGAGCTCTTATAGATGGTCATTGTCTCGCATAATGATAACGCTTCGGTCCTTCTGTGATGGTCACTGTCTCGCACAATGATAATAACGCCTTCGCTCTTATGTACTTTCACCTGCTTCAAGACAAGGAATAGCGCCTTCGCCCTTATAGTTTCTTTATCCACTTCTAAGGTTTATGCGTACATGAAACATGAAACATAAACAAATGATTTGCATAATGATATGTGAAAAGATATTATATGATTTTGGAGGTGTTGCAGCACCGCTTATGTGATGATAAGTTCAGAATCATGAGATTATACGATCTGACATGATATATATAAAAATGTATAAGAATGTAAATGATCTTAAAAGTTATTATGAATACAAAGATATGGAGTACAAAGTACAAGACACTAAAGTATATGAACAAGTACAGACATGAAAGGGAGTACAGAAAAGTATAACAGAAATAATATATGAAAATAGTACATGAACAAAGACATGAAACAAGACATGAAGTAAGAATATAATAGCTGTAATATAACAAGATAATGAAATTAACATAACAACCCAGATAGTAGCGGTAACCACTTAAAGTAATATATGTATACGAATATGACATACCCGTAATAGGATATGTAATATGAACCATTAGAAAGAGAATGATCAAATGATAAGTACTGTATTTAAATAAATGACATGAAGGTTATATGTCAAACATCACATGATGTAAGTGTACGTTATATGAAAATGATAAGATAAGTGCATTGTTGAGACGATCATAGTTATTGGTCAGCCCCCGATATGTTTCCAATTATGTATAAATGAAGTACTCCAAGCTCTAACCGTGTAGGTACGTATAAGACAGATATCCATTATTAGCAGAAGCAGCTAATCCTCGTAGATAGTGCTCACCGCACTGCCTGCGAATCTCCGTGATTTGAATAGGTATAAGCTTTGTTTATTGGAGAAGGAATGAGACTCCTGTATAGAACATGAAATACCACTCAGCGTGGTATGTATAATGTATATGTAAAAGAATATATTTTTTATTATATTTGATGTAAATCAGGTATACGAATGAGAAAACATGTACAAGTCACTGAAAGAAAAGGTTGAAGAGTCCTACTCCAAGTGTGACACTGACACCCCATCTGCGTCGTCGGGGGCGCTACAAACCTTGCCTTCACAATAATATTTATGAGTGGTGGGATTCGATGATCAAAAGTGAAGGAAGCCATCATAAGAGTTAACATGTGCCTTCACGTAAAATTCAAGCGTATAATTATGATTTATCAGTTAAATATTTGAGTTTTGATTGAAAGTTTTTATTATATTTGAACTTATATGAATTCTTTCATAATTATACTTGTAGGTTTTTTGATATTATGAATGGAATCTTAGTGGACCGATGGACTAAAAGCCACAGACCTTTACATTGCTTAGCTTATTCCTTAAATCAAAGGTAATCTTAAGAGTTTAAATTGTAGGCAGATAATTTAAATATAAATGATATTCTATGATGTTTAAATCCTTTATAAATTATGTCATAACTCAACTTGTAGGTATTATAGTCAACAATTTAATACTTAGCCACGATCGTTGCTCCACCACATCGAGATACGGAAGTAGTAAGAGAAAGAAAAAAAACAAGCTGAGAGATATTTTCAAATGAAGGTGAAAGGAGGCAACAAATGACGAGTATGCTACTTTTTCCGCATTTTTGGAAGATTTTTCTAGTAGTGGATTCCATCACGATGTGGTACATGAGTCCTATTAAATGGTGGGTTATTCCATGGAACTTCTGCACCAATGCTTCAATCTATAGCATTGAAATTACTAGGACAACCTTGCCCATCCTCATGTTGTGAGAGAAATTGGAGCACATATAGTTTCATTCACTTTATTAAGAGAAACAAGTTGACACCACAAAGAGCCGTGGTACTTTGCTGAGGTCCATAACAATCTCCACTTCACATGAGATCTCCAAACTATAATGAAGGCGAATCTAAAATGTGGGACATTGGAGGTGATGGTTTTGACTCAATGGATATTGAGAATGCTGAAATTCTTGAGATTGCGGATCTTTCTCTTGATGAATCTGAACTGGAAGCCATTTTATTTGATTCAGAAGGAAATGCTAGTCTTTAGTTTTAGTATTACTTATGTTTGTGTTTGAATATTTGTAAAAAACAATGTTTGAGCACTTGTTTTTTATTTATCTAAATTGCTTTTTAAGGACAATATTTGTAAGGATAATTATTTTTATTTTATCTTATTTGTAAGGAAATTTGCATAGAGAGAATACCACATCAAGAGGAGGGGGAATTATACGTGATCACACCGGCAACTGGATCGGGCCTGGGGTTCTCTGTAAACCTTAGGAGTTGCTCAATCATAGAAGCTTTAACTTTAGTCTTTAATTACTCTGCCTCCGAATGAGTAGCATGGGAGTAAAGGAATTCTTCACTTAGTAGCAGGTAGACTCAATAATCTGTGATACACTCCTGATCCTCAAGAGTTTCAGCAAAGAACAAGCATACAAGCTTGATAAAGCAGAGCGAGGAACTCCGGGTCTCTGTCAAAGATACATCACACGTCTATAGAGAAGCGGAATCACAAGCAGCATTTTTTTTGGGAGCCCCAAAGATAGAGAGATCGCAATGTGGAAACTTCCCCCCAAAGCCATGAATGTGATGTTGGCCTAAGACCCAGCCTGGGAAGTCCTTTTATTAATGTCTAGTTTCTGGGTTCCCCCCCTCCTCCTTATAAAAAAAAAAAATTTTGATTTAAAAATATTGTAAATTTATTGGTTTTAAAATTTAAAATTTTTTTTAAAGATGAAAGGATTTTATACAAAAATAAAATGAAATGATAATGTTAAAAAGTAAAAATATTCATAAATAATAGGAGCATATAAAAAAAGTTTACACCTGATGATGCCTTTTCAACCTAATCGGCCGGAGCGTGTCGGGTCGCTGGGCTGAATCAAGACCGCCGAGGATCAAGCCAAACGGGTAGATCACGCAATGTCGATCAACGTGCCTCGAAGCACTTCGCACAAGAACCGTAATGAAGAGGCTTCTGGCGAAGGGCGTCGCCCGGCCGTCCGCCGATGCCTAAGCCGACTGGTCCGAGAGAAGAGGATGCCTCGATTGCTTAGAATTAGCGACCTTTAGCGTTGGAACGGCCTGTATTTATAATTTCGACATTCATCCAATTTGGACGATGATTGGGGGCCTTCCTCGTGAGGTGATAGATTTCATGTACACTCTGGGATTTAGCAATGGATTAGTCAAAGGAGTTTATTCGAGTAATCCTCCTTCCTTATCGGGGGTATCCACTAATCCACCTTTCCGCTGCTTTCCTTCCCTTTATAATAGGATTCTGATCGACGACCGTGACGTCTTTGGCGGGAATATTCTACTCTCTCATTTTGTGAAGATATGGCTTTGACCGCCGAGTACGGGCCTTATTTTCCAAATCCATGTTTTCAGCCTAATGAGCCGGCCTCTGCTTACCGCTATGTAAGGACACTCCAAGGGGTATGGTCCTCACCGCTCCTTCAATGGGCGAATAAATGCCCGCCCGCCTCTTTATCCCTATCACCGCTCTGCCCTCAGGCACGCGGGACCGCTGCAAGGCGCGGGTCGTGATTAATCCACATCCAAGCCGACACGGAAATTCTTTGGAAAGGAAGGCTACACGTGTATCGTGCCCCGTGCCTAACTAAAAGGGGAGAGAGAGGTCAACACGTGAAAGCATAAATGAGTCCAAGAATTTCAGGTATCACATACTAATGAGAAAGGATCTCGCGAGTAATAAATTCCCGAATAAGTCGATCGAAGACCCTCTCCGCCCCTTTGTCACGTTGGGGAGGTCGGTTGAAATCTGATCTCAGTGATCAATCCGCCTTCCACAGTGCAAAGCGAGCCACCCAAGCCCACCGAGCACCAGCCCCGATCTCGCAATTGTTTGATAACCCGGTCCCTTCGGTGCCAACCATGTCGATCGCTGATGAAGATCTCGCGCGCAACCACTATACATCCATCAAGCCAAATTGCCTTGATAAATTTAGCACTTCCTAAGACTCACGACGAGCGCCCCAACAACACTTTGCCTCTCCTCCTCGAAGCCTCTCGCGACGAGCAATCTCAGTCGTTTTCTCATGGCGAGGAGCTCTCCTTCTCATATGAGGGCCTCCTCGCCGCTTATGTACTTTTCTCGCTTAGCGGATTTTACCAAAGATGTCGCCTATGTATACCTCCACTGCCAGACCGATCTCGCCTTTGGAACATCCGGCTCACTAGTCTCCGGTAGGTCGCCTTCCCGATTTCGAGTCCAAACTAAGATTACCCGGAGCAACAATAGTTCGTGGCCGTGATCGACGAAGTCTTCGTCCCCGGTCCATGCTAACTGATTGCAGCCTAAATGCATCCATAAACTGAGAAGTTCGTGGGTCTCGCCAGGGCGCCCACGACGAGGTCGACCGGCAGGGAAGTCGCCCGGCATGCTTTGTTTATGTCGTTGAAGCCGATGCGTAGTCGCCATTTGCCATTAGCTTTCTCGACGAGTACAACGTTAGCTGGGCCACCGTATTCCACCTCTTATCGCTCCCAGCTGGGAGGAGCCACGACCTTCTCATGATCGCTTTCGCTTTCCAAGTGCGAAACTCCCGTTTTTGTTTAACCTGGCTTAAGGATCGGCCTGGGTGTTCACTTACGGGTGATTGGGCAAGTGTATCGATTCCTCCCATGTCAAGGCCCATGCGAAACGTCTCTATTCCGTCTCAAAAACTGAGTGAGGAGGCCTTTGAGATCCTTTGTGTTCGGAGCCACGTAGGCTAGATGTTCCGGCTGTCATCCACCAAGATTGTGTCTCTAGTTCCTGAGGGCTCTGCCCAATAGCACCTCACGCGCATATCGTTTCTCGGTCGCTCACTTAGTCGCACGCCTTGTTTCATGGAGGTCAGAACACTCTCCTCGCCACCACCGATTAACCGTCCCGACTCCATTCACCTGCCTGGGAATTTGATTATCATGTGATATGTCGAGGGGATGGCTTTTATCAAGGCTGAGGAGGGTCCGCCAGCAAAGATTATAGCCGACCGGCATCCACTATAAGGAACCTTTGTCATTGCCGTTGCTCCTGTGGGTTCTCCCAAGGTCACTGACTCATTGAATTGAGCTCCAACTGCAGTACCTTCTTCCTAAAATCCCGCAAATGTGTACGTCACCTGGATCTAGCTTTTCAACACCCATCTGGTCGGGGCTGGCCGACGCTAGATGATGTCACGAACTCCCATTATCGACAAAACCCTGAACTCATGGTGTTAATAATTGCTTCAACATCACCAATGTCACATGGGGGTGCCGCACCCTTCCGCATCCGGAAATGCATAACGCAAATTTCAGAGTGTCGATTCGCTAAATTTGTAGATACGCTTGTATTTCCACCAAGGTCCGCCGATCTTATGTCTGCAGTGGGCTTTCCGAGCCGAACTAGATTCTCCTCCTCCAAACAAATCCTCCCGAGATCACATGGATTTTCCTGTGGGTCAAGCAGGCCGAGCAGCTTGCCTCGTCGAGATGGCTGGGTCACGAGTCGGTCGGAGCTATGGTTCTCGTGCATGACTTCGGGGTTTGATCTCCAGTCACCGAGATATGAAACGCCGAAGATATCCGCTACCGTATCAAAATATTCTATTTCTTAGTTGTATATAGCTGTCCGCGGCGACGTCCGGTTAGTCCCCGGGTGGAAACCCTGGCAGAATACTTCGTGCTATCCCTTGTCGCGGATCCTCGATTTCATCCAGGTTTCACTATCTCAGAATCGCTCGCTTTTTGCACTTTATGCAGGATCAGATATCAGTCCGCGTAGTGGAGTGAAGAAGCCGGTAATGTCAGCTGCCTGGCCATGGTAGCCTGCACGCCTCGAGATTCCCGCCTTTGTGTGGATCGCTTCCCGCCCCAGACCGGGGATTTCTTGGTCGCCTCACCGCCAGCTCCACCTCGTCGTCTGCTGCCGTCCCTTTTCTCGCGCGAGGAGCTCTCCTTGATACGAGGGCCTCTCGCCGCTATGTACTTTTCGTTTCGCGAGACCCTACGCAGCTGCAGGGTTCTTCGAGATAGAGAACATCGTGCCCTTGATCAGACGCCTTAACTCACATGAAAGTCGTATAACGACCTTCGTCTGCACGTCTATCTTCAGTGACTCGCGTTGAATCTCTCGTGACATAAGGATTTCAAACTTTCCCGATCTCGCTGACGGTCAGATGGTAGTTTAGCTTCTCGTACGGCCCCAGCCCGATGAAGTGGGAGACGAACGCAATAGCTAGTTCCCCGACACGACTAGATAGACGTAAGGGAATTTATCAACCAGCCAAGCCGCCCCTCGAGCGTAGTGGCGAAGCTCCCCAGATCGCACAGGTCCCGATACTCATGCGCCTCCATCTCGATTTTGTATATTAAGGTCCTCGCTAATATGAATTGTAAGAAGGAGCTCCGCTCGGTTCGAGAGATATCAAGGCTCGCCAATGTGAATAGTAGTGACTCGCCATTATGTGAGCTGAGGGACGAGCCTCGTGAGTATGATTTAGAGGCGATCGGCCAGCTGAGCAATCGGGCTCTGCCGTGGCTCGTATGCTCGCTTCAATGACGCCAGAGCCCGAAATGGGTCCGACTTCGAGGCGCCGCGGGCTCGTGCGCAGTGCAGTAACTCGCCAAAGGGAGCACCGGGCTCTCGCGCTATGGCCTCGAAATGGTTCGACTTCGAGGCGCTGTGGCTCGTGCGGCAGTAGAGAACTGGCAGCGGAGCAATCGCTCCCCGCGCTGCGGGTTTTGGTGGCGTCTAAAGCCAATGATGGCGTAGCCCGAGCCGGGTATGACTCGGCGCTGGCGGCCTGCGCGCAGCGCAGGAACTCGCCAAAGGGAGCAATCGCTCCCGCGCCGTGGCCTTGGTGGCGTCTGCCGAATGGCGATGTACTCGAAATGGTCCGACTCGAGGCACGACCGGCAGAGCAGAACTCACAAAGGAGCAATCGGGCTCCTGCCGTGGGCCTTGGTGGCGCCTCAAGCCGAATGGCGATGTAGCTCAGCCGGTTCGACTTTGAGGCAGCATGGCTCAGGCAGAGTAGAGAACCCGGGCTGGGCAGAGCAACTGGCTCAAACAGGGCTTCGTGGCGTCTGCCGAATGGCGATGTGGGGCTCGAGCCGGTTCGACTCGAGGCGCTGCGTGGCTCGTGGCAGAGCAGGTGGTGAAACTCACAGCTGAGCAACTCGCTATGCGTGACTTTCAAAGGTGCGTAAGGGCTTTCGTGGATCAAACGCTTCGCATGTCCTCGAAAGGCGGCGAACTCGGTCACACGCGATTTATGGAGAACTGAACGATTAAGTGCACTTTTCGAGCGCTGACCTCCTTATAAAATGGTGGCTCGCGCTTCAGATCTTATGCTTTGGGAGATTCCGTCACAAATGCGTGATGAAGTTCGCCCGGACGGATGCTCGACGCTCCGGCCGTCGCTGGAGTTCCTCCGACGCCTGGATCACCCTTCCTCGGCCCTCAGGTGTGGGAGTTGTGTTTTTCCCTAGTCTCCCTTTATAAAAGCCATGTTGTCTCAGCTTTTGCTGTGGAATGCGTTTCCTAAGGGCGGCATCCTCGCCGCACTCGCTTTTCTTTTATCTTCTTCCTCCCTCCTTTCTACCTCTTCTCTTCCTCTCTTTACTTTCTCCCTTCTTTCTTTCTTCCACGCCTTTCATCCGCTCTTTTCCTTTTTCCGCTTTTTCCTTTGTCTCCATCTTTTTCCCCTCTTTTCTTTTCCTTATCACACCCCTTTTCTTTTATTCTGCTTTTCTCCTTTGTCTCCTTTTTTTTTTTTTTGTACTGCTTGTACTGAGTGTTTTTCGAGATGTAATCAAGGACACCACTGATTGTAACCGAATATGATTAATTTGGAATAAAGTTAGAGACTTTTATTTTTATGAATTTTCTCATTATGTATGTTTCTCGGACTGTTTGCGATACTAAATTACCCGCGTGTGCTCGACTCGTCACATAAGAATTGATAAGGTTTTATTATAAACCGGTGCCTACTGGTAAAAACGCTTTAGGTGCTCCGCATTCCATGTATGTTGTAAGATTTTTCCCTCCTCTGTTTGGAGCTCATAATTGCCCGGGTCTCGACGTACAAGTTATTATGTAAGGACCTTCCTGGCTGGGGCCTTAGTTTCCCACGCATTGATTCTTCCTTGCCGCGTGAGCGCTTTTTTAAGACCAAATCCCCGCATGTAACTTCCGGGCTTGACCGTCGTAGTACCCGGTCGTCTTCCTTGATACTTTCTCGTGCGCCGTTGAACTCCGCCACGTTTTTCATCCAGAGTTCCGTTCGGGACGCAGGCCTCGCCATTTTGTTCCTCCGATGCTGTCTCGACTCTAGGATTTTATCTCCAACCTCACCAGGGGCTATCGCTTCGTGCCAAAGGCTGGCAAACGGGGTCTCCCGAGTCATTTACCGGTGCCGTCCCAGCCCATAGTACTCCTGGGAGAGTGTATTCCTACCCAACTTCCTTTAAGATCTTCACTGGGTCTTTAATGCAAATTTTGTTCGATGGTGACTTCACTCGTCCGCTTGATCATGTGTGTCGTAGACGAGTAATAATTTTTAATTCCGGTGCCAAGACAAAAAATCCTCGAATTTGGTGTCATTTAACTGCTTTCCATCGTCTCGATACCGTGGCTCTTAGGATGCCAAATCAAGATATGATGGCTCGCCATACGAAATTGCGTGTTTTGCCTCGTAATCGTGGCTAAAGGTTCTGGCTTCGCCCACTCGTGAAATAATCCTCCGCGACACCATGAATTTGCATCAGCCCCCGCCGATGGGCGTGGGTCCTAATATGTCCAACCCCCCACGGGGCTGAAGCGGCTGGTCGGGTAATTGACGTCGCGGCCTGACGGGGAGGCGTGATATTTTGGCGTGCTCCCCATGTATCTCGCACCTCCTTGACTAAGCCTGGCCGTGATCTTTAAGTATCGCGGCCGCAGTGATCCCTCGCTCAAGATTTTCCCCGCTAACGTCAGGTTCGATACGGTTCCCACATACGCCTTCGTACTTTCTAGCACGTATCTGTCTTCTCCGCGATGCAGATTTTAGGAAAGGTGTGAAGAATTCTCGCTTGTAAAGGCTTCCTTTCGCATCTGTAAACCCTAAGACCTTACTCTTATCTTGCTCTTCTTTCGGTCGCCCAAAGTGTTCCGCCATTAATATAATCCTAAATAGTATCCATCCACCGCACGGATCCTACCGCGACTCACCATGCCAGAAGGGTCGACAGAGGGTCTCTCGCTTAGGTATTCGACAAAGCGCTGACCGCCGAGATCTTTCGCAAGGTCAGGGCTATTTTGCTACTACGCGCCAGTACTCTCTCGTCTAGTGGACACTAATTCGAACCAATACAAACTTTTTTTTTAGTAAATCACTTGACCTTTCGAGATATAGAACCATCAGTTCCCACTTTTAGCCTCAGACATGTATCTTTCGATCCGCTCCGACCACCAATCGAGCCTACCGTGGACCCCACCGGTCGACCCCAATGAGCGCGAGGTCGAGGCCTCGCGATGACGGCCCCATACCCTGGCTCATTACTGGAAGCACGGAACCCCAAACCCGAAAGTGCTGCATTCACGATTCATCCCTCTCGGTGGAGGTGAGGATTGCCCCGCCCGCCCCTGCGGCGCTTGAGGCTCCATCTACGCAGAGTTTCCATATGGAGGTCGCCCTTTCCGATCGTGGGCTCAAAGAAGCTCTATCTGAGCTTAATTCCATGACGAAGCCTGGCCAGGGACTCCGTCCCTTTATAGCAAGCTGCTTGTACTGGAGTGTCGAACTCCGCAGAGCTCTATGGGCCCACTTCCATCAACCTTCCTGAGACTGGGTTTGTGTAATACCCGCTTCATTGGGTACTTGGTCGGGACTTCTACTTGCAGGACCGAAATAGTGCGGCGAAGCTCCGGCCGCAAATACCGTTGCTAGTATCAACTTTTCCATTCTTGGTACCCTCCGCCCTCTTAGTGCTCAACTCCGCAGCAGTAAATCAAGGCCGGACTCGCTTCTTGTTCCTGACGAAAATGACCGGTTGAGAAGTCCATACGCAAGTACAAAGTGGGAGAGTTCTCCTTCTTAACGACTTACTAGAATCTAGAGAGGAGAGTTTAGCATACTTTAATGCCATGAATGCTCTTCACATTTCTCGTCCCACCGAAATGCTTCTTCTTTAACTTGGAAGAAAGGTCAGCATTTATCACTCGCCGATACGAAACGGCCAGAGCCGCAATCCTTCCTGCCAACCGCTGACCTCTTTTATTCTCGGCGACAGACGCCGATAAATGCTTTTATTTCGCTGATTCGCTTCAACTTCGTGGTTAACTATGAAAGAAATTTTCCGGCTGACACGCCGAAGGCACATTTTGCTTGCTCACTCTTCATGTTATAATTCCTCAGATCCGAATGCCTCGTAGAGACGGGTGATATGCAGATCTGATGGAAGTGATTTACCAGCATGTCGTCTATGTATACCTCCATTGTTGCACCTATCTGCTTTTGGAACATCCGGTTCACTAATCTCTGGTAGGTCGCTCCCGCATTCTTGAGTCCAAACCAGACACCCGACAACAAGAGGTTCCTCAGGCCGTGACGAATGAAGTCTTCGGTCCCCGGTCCATGTTGATCCCCGATTGTAGCCTAAATGCATCCATAAACTGTAGTAGTTCTGCCCGTCGCGCGCCCAATGGCGAGGTCGATTCGGGCGTAGGGAAGTCAGCCTTCGGTGCATGCTTTTAGTTTATGTCGCTGAAGTCGGCGCGCAGTCGCCATTTGCCAATAGCTTTGACCGCCAACGTTAGCTAGCCACTCAGTATTCCACCTCTCTTATCGCCCCGCCTGGAGGAGCTTGTCGACCTCCTCATCGATGGCCTCGCCTTCCTGCGCGAAACTTCGCTGGAGCAACCTGGCTTCAAGGACGGGGCTGGTGTTTGAAGCGACGGGTGATTAGTGCAAGGTCGATTCTCCCATGTCCGTCAAGGCCCATGCGAAAACGCCTCCTATTCCGTCTCAAAACGAGTGAGGAGGCCTTTGAGATCCTTGGCGCTTGAGTTACCGTAGGCTAGATGTTCCGGCTGTCATCTAACGACAGTTCTAGTTCCTGAGGGCCTTGCCCGTGAGCACTCCGTCACAAGATATCAGTTCGCTCTGCCTCACGTAGTCGACCGCCTTGCTCCCATGGAGGTCGTGTAACACCTCCGCCACCACGATTTCTGACCGTCCCGACTCCATTCATCAAGCCGAGAATTCGATTATCATGTGATATGCCGAGGGGATGGCTTTTATCAGATTGAGGAGTGGTCCGCCTAGCAAAGATATTATAGCCGATCGGGCATCCACTATATGAACCCGTCGCCGTTGTTCGGCGTGGGGTTCTCCGGCCACAAGACCAATCGGGACCGGTTTTCAACCCAGAAGACTCTCTCCGAAAATCCCTCGCAGATAGCCGATCGATCTTAGCTTTCTTCCAATACCCATCTCGTCAAGGTCGACGCTAAGATGATGTCACTAACTCCCATTATCGACAAACCCGGTGAATCAGGTGTTGGCCACACTGCGCTGACCACTAATGGGTCGCCAAGGGGGGGCGTCGCGCACCCTTCCAGATCCGAGTCGAGAACGTGATGGTAGTGTCGGCCTCGCAATTTAGATATCGCTTGTATTTCCACCATGTTCACGATCTTATGTTCGTAGGTGGGCTTTCCACGAACTAGATCTCTCCTCCTCCGAAGAACCTCCCGAGATCACATGGATTTCCCCGTGGGCTGTTGGTGCCTGGAGCGCTTGCCTGTCGAGATGGCTATTACTGGCCAGCCGGGCTTCCATTTTCAGGTTTTGTGCCCGACTTCGGGGTTTGATTATGAGCCGGGTTCCTGAGATATGAAACACCGAAGATATCCGCGCCGTATCAAATATTTTATTTCTCTTCTTAGCTGTGGCTACGCTGTCCGTGCGATGTCCATAGTCCCCGTGAAACTCCTCGCACACTGGTGTTATCCCTCACGCGATCCGATTTCATCCGCCTACCATCTCAGAATTGCCTGCTTCGCACCTCATAGGACTCAGATACCGGTGCGCGCGCAGTCGAGTGGCTGCCGCACGGTAATGTCGCCGCCCTTCGCTTATGGGTGGGCCTGCACGGCCCCGAGATTCCCCGCCTTTTAGGGGATCGCTCCCATTCCGTATCTGAGATTTCTTCGGGTCGTTTCCTTTGCTGCCGGGGCTCCGCCTTCGTCCTGGCTCTGTCGTCCCTTTTTCTTTGCGGGCGAGGAGCTCTCCTTCTTTGATATGAGGGCCTCCTCGCCGCTTATGTACTCTTCGCTTTCGCGAGGACCTCGCCATGCTAGCCGAGGGTTCTTTCGAGATAGAGAACATCAAAGTCCTGACAGACGCCCAACCCCGCGATAAAGTCGCGATGTCAATTTTTCGTCTGGCATTTTATCTTCGTGGACTCGGGCGTCAATCTCTCATATGATTTCAAACTTTCGCGATCCCGCTGATGGTCAAGATGGTAGCTCCCGCTTCTCTCAGACGTCCTAGCCCGATGAAGTGAGACGAACCCAATGGGCCTGGGCCGAATGACGAGATACATGAAGGGGAATTTATTGAACCAGCCAAAAGCCGGCCCTTCGAGCGTAGTGCGAAGCCCCCGTGACGCACGTGGTCCCGATACTCCATGTACCTCCATCCGATTTTTGTAAGTATTATGCGATCGACGGATCTTCACTCCATCGAATGTTCTCTACCCGAGGCATTCCGAACTTTGGCCTAAGGGGAGCGCAGAAGACTACGGGCGGAGACCCGCTTATTGCACTAAGGTGTCCATAGTGCATCCGAGGCTTGCCCTCTTTACCACTTTCACGATGAGCTCTTTGCTGGTTTTAACCTCCGCTCCCACGACTGCTCCTCGTTTCCTAGCTTCTAGGTGATTCGCTTCGCTCACGCCGCTCTGGCATAGTTTCGTTTCCCCACGTACCGGCCACCGCCAGCCCTACGCCCGGCCGACTTCCGCAGACTCGTCGCTTCGATGCTCGTGGAATGTCGCGCCAAGTGGTTTTTTCATGGAGGAGGTTGCGGCCTTCCCCGGGTTTGCCGTGGTCTCCCCGCCGATGTCAGATTCCGCCGTAAGCCGCCCAATTCTACCAAACGCCGCTGGGACGAGGCGGCGCTTCCACTTCGCTGTATCGCTCAGATCGCTTCCACCGCCCTGGGCCGTGGTTCCGCGTTCATATCACCCAGCGGATTCCGGTCCCTGCGGGCGCTGTTACTCGCCAAGGTTCTTGGCTGATACCACGCGAATCGAGGAATCAGCCATGTTTATGAGCGAATCGGTTGCTCTTACGCATCTACGCTAACCGACACGCCTTTTCAACCGAACCAGCCTGAGCTGGGCCGGGCCGTCGGCCGACCTCGCATCGCCGAGGGATCGTTTCAATGGCAGATTACCGCAATGTCGATCAACAAAGCCTCGAAGCCAAAGACTCTCCCGCACAAGAACTCACGAAGAGGCTCTGCTGAGGGCGTCGCCCGTGGCCGTCCGATGCCTAAGCCGATTCCGTCTCGAGAAGAGAGAATGCCTCGATTTCTAGAATTAGCTTATCTTTGCTAAATGACCTCAGATTTATAATGGACATTCATCCACCTGGACGACGATTGTGGGTTCTTCCTCGGGGAGGATAGATTTCCCCATGTAGTCGCCTAGATTTAGCAATGGATTAGTCAAAGGAGTTTATTCGAGTAATCCTCCTTCCTTACTGGGGGCATCCGACTAACGACCTTCTCATTAAGCCTTCTTTATAATGTGATTCCGACGTAAGACCGTGGACGTCTTTGCGAACATTCTATCTTCTTCCAAGAGTTCATAAGATACGCCAGACCTACGAAAGACGGCCCCCATTTTCGCAAATCCAATGCTGTGCCTAATGAGCTTCGGCCTCCGCTTGGCCGCTATGTAAGGACACTAAGTGGGCATGGTCCTCATCATTCTTCGTCTAATAAAATTCGCCTCACTTCATTTATGTATCTCTATCAACACCTTATGTTGTAATAAGTGCAACTACTGGTTTGGTGGATTTAGTGTGCATTATCAGTGAGGATATCCTATCGACCTTCACTGATAACCGAAATATCTCTTATATTTTGGCCGATATTTATAGTTTCATATTACCTAGTATTTCATGCATTTTTTAGATTGTCCTTGCTCTCTCACCTTTTGATTCTCTTATTGTCTATGTGATTATTATTTATGATTGATCTATTAAATATTTATACTAATTGTACAAGATATATGAATTAAATATACAAATAATGTTTAAGCTTACTCTTCTTTAAGGTTCCAATTGGGTTTTTGAAAACTAAAATGATTATTTTCTTAGCTCAACCATAGATGACATTCCTTGTTTGATTTCATGTTATTTTGTATTCATAATAATTTTTTTAATTTATAATATTTACAATTTTAATATTATTATATTTTTAAGTTTTTATTAATATAAATTTATTTTATTTCAAAAAAGAAACCTAAATTTATTTAAAAAATATTAATAGAAGATATTCTCCACTTGGGTTTTGAAACGATTTATAAATAAGAATAAAAATAAAAATTAAAAAATATTAACTAATAAGAACACTCCCAACTTTGTACCATAAAATATTAACAGTAACTAATAGACTATTAAGTATCTTTTTAATTAATTTGAGTTTGAAAGATAATTCTATCCATAAAATAATAGACATTAACATTCATTAATTTTTTATTTTATATAATTTCCAACTTCGTACCAACATGAAATTCCAAATTTTTTTGTCAATTTCGATTCAAAATTATATTATTAAGCATATATTAATGATAACATTTCTGGATTAATAAGACACCTGCAACAAAAGGAGAAAAGAAAATTCTACCATCGTCACAGCGGAGAAGGTCCATGTGTTCGAAACTTAGAGACGAGACACAGAAGACAGTCCTCTCTCTCAGGTTAGGGTTTTAGTTTTTCTTTTCTTCTTTCATTCATTCTGACCTATTTTTTCTGCTTCTTCATGGGGATTTTCGTCTGCCTTTGAGGTTTTTCTCCTTTTCGATTTTCTAGGTTTTCTTTCTCTTTTTTTTTTTTAATTTTGTTTTTGTTTTAATTTGTGTGTATTTCTTCTTGCAATGGTATAGGAATATGATTTTTGAGTCTTTGACTGGAAGTTCCTCCAAGTTTTAGGTAAGATTTGAGACGGGTTATTGGTTCTTTGAATGCTATTTTTGGTGAAGTAAATTGCATGTATTGATTTAATTGAAAGTTTTGTGTTTGTTTTATTTGGTTAGAATGCTTGGTTTTTCGCACCTGGGTTAATTTCTGGACTTATTTATTTGGGGATTTTTCGACTACGGATTTGATCAGTGAATTTCGAACTTGTAGTGTCAGACGATTATACATTCAATTTGCTCTTTCTCAGCCCCAAAATTTCAACAAAACTGCCGGGAAACCTCAATCGGATTTCAGTTCAATGGAGGAACGATATAGCATAACCAGTATTTTATCCAAAATTCTTTTTAAGAGCTGTTGGATACTTCAGTGCTTTTCCTCAATCAATGTTTTAGAGAGTTAGGATAGGAGACCATATCCCGTCTTTGTTTATGTTGTAAGGTCAGGTCATTGTCTTTAAATTCCGACTGTGTTGTAAATTTTTCCGCTTTTATCAAAAAGCCTCTTCCGTGTTTGTTTCCACAAGTTTTAGAGGAGATGATATGTTTAGAGGGGGTGGTTACAGTTTTCTGTATTTAGGATTTGTAGGCCTTGTACGGTATACTCAGTTTCTATTAGTGAATGTGAAGCTGTTATTGTCAATATCTCCAGTAGAACAAAATGTATGCTTTAGTATTCATCTCATTGGGCTCAATCAAATATTTAAATTGATGTTGAAATAATGCATTTTCTTTCTGCTTCTTTTTTTTTTCTTAAAATATACCTTTCTCTTTTTTTCTGGGTTTTGTTTCCTTTATTTTGAAATTGGGGAATCAATGTCTCAAACTTTGGTGTGTTGTTTGATTGTTGAAATGGTCTCTAATTTACTGATTTTCATCTGGACTTTCCATCATCACCAGCCAATAGATGGCGGATTCAGGCGAAACTACTGAACTGATGGATGCAGGAGAAAAGCAACAGTCAGAGCCAGGTTTGAAACTCACTTTTGGTGAAATTGGGATTTTGTTTTTGTTTTTTATATATTTATTTTATTTTTTTTGTTTTTGGTTTTCTACAGTATGCAATTTCTTTAAAAAGCCAACAAAGAACAAGAACATCAGGAAAAGGACGCATGATGAAGATGAAAATGAAGACTTGGAAACTGGGACTTCAGTGTTGCATCAGCAGAAGAAGCCTCCCAAAGCTGATAATAAACTGTTTTTTTCGACCGGGTCATCTAGAAAGTCAACAACAGATGAACCCAATGAAGAATCTCAGCCCCATTTTCAATTTGAGTCTTCAAAGGAGATTCAAGTTCAACATGATAGTAGGGCAACAGCAACTCTTGAAACTGAGACCGATTTTTCACGGGATGCACGAGCAATTCGAGAGAGAGTTCTTAAGCAAGCAGAAGAGGCATTGAAGGGGAAAAACAAGAGTGATGAGAAGTTGTATAAAGGGATTCATGGATATACTGATTATAAGGCAGGATTCCGAAGAGAGCAAACAGTTGCCAGTGAGAAAGCTGGTGGGTCGCATGGGCCTCTAAGGGCTTCTGCTCACATTAGGTCATCTACGAGATTTGATTATCAGCCTGATATTTGTAAGGATTATAAAGAAACGGGGTACTGTGGGTTTGGAGATGCTTGTAAATTTATGCATGATCGGGGGGATTACAAGTCAGGGTGGCAGATGGAAAAAGAGTGGGAGGAAGCAGAGAAAGCAAGGAAGAGAAATTTGGCTATGGGAATAGATGATTCAGATGAGGAGGGTAGAGGACAGAGCGATGACGAAGATGATGATTCATTGCCATTTGCCTGTTTCATTTGCAGACAGCCGTTCGTGGATCCTGTTGTAACCAAGTGCAAGCACTACTTCTGTGAGCATTGTGCTTTAAGGGTAAGCCTTTTACACTTTGATTAATCATCAATATAGTAAGCATGATTGTGTTGACAGTTCATTTTCCATCTCGCATTAGCAACATTATCTGGTAATAATTTCAAACATATTTTTTATGCATGCCTTGTAGATGAAAGCTGGTGGGTTTTTGCTTTATCCCTTTCTCTCTTTTGTACATCCCTTTGGTCTCCTCTTGTATACTTCTTGTTTACTTTGGGCTGTCCTTTGGTTGATTGTACTTTCTTTATAATATATTCTGTGCATTTACCTATCCTGATAATAATGATACTAATAATAAATTTAAAAATATAGATTTTTGGCATATTTTTGGTAAAAAAAAAAAAAGGCTCCCGGAAATGGTTTACTTTCAAAGATAATAAAATTGGTATTTTGCTTGTCTCTTCTTGCCTACCCAGGGAAAGAAACATGACATACATGAGATGTGATTATGGGAATAACAGAAGCTTACTAATGATAGGAGACTTATATTATCAGATCTGGTAATTGATTGCACCCACTAATGGCTGCTTATCATTAAGGGATTTTAGACAAGAAGCTTGTAGGCTGTAAAATTGTGTAGGCAATGAATAAAATAAATAAGGAAAACTAAGATTGTTTAGAAGTTGGCCAGGATCTTTTGATAAAATCCTTGTGATATATTTTTGCTTTATGTTATTGGGTTCTTCAACCAATGGAAATGGCTTAGGTGTTGAAATAGAATGAGAAGGAAGCAAGGCTGGTGCTATTTAGAAATGTACATTATTCCTAATAATGTTTGTTCAAAGTTTATTGTGTTGTGGGTGGATGATGATAGGGTTTGTCACACCATTTAGTGTTAAATATTCATTCTTTTAGTGTCATATATTCATGTTGCTTATTTTTTGCTCTCACTTACTTCACTCTTGCTGGATTGGCTTGGTGAAGAAAGATCAACAATTGATAACCATTTAATGTGAAAAATCATACTTCTGATACCATGAAAAGCTTGTCATTCACTTAACTAAGTTCACTTAAGTAGAAGAGTGAGCTTATATTTATTTTATGAAGTATTTGAGATGATTTGTTTCAATACTAGTGCAAGATCATTCTTACGATTTCAAGAAATAAATCTGAAGGTCATGTGACCATTTTTGGTTTTGATTCTGTTTTCTTCCTTTTTTTCTTATTGTTTTCCTTTACTTTGCTGGAAATTTTCAGTTTGAAGTATGAAGATTTTCGATTTACATGTATTAATGGAAGGACATGAAGTCATTCATTTCCTTCTGGTTGTTGATTGCCTTCCAATGTGATCAATCTATTATCACGATAATATCTTTGAGACAACCAATTAGAGGACAATTTTCGTCTCAAACTCATTTCCCAAATCATATTGTTGGCTTTTCATCGTTAACTATTGACCTTGTTTTTATGCTCAGCAATGCTTTAAATCACAATATTACACTTCAAAATATGAATTCATGCCTGTGCTATCTTGATGTTTCTTCCCAATTTTAGCTTAATCTAACTTAATCCTTTTGGTCTGCAGCACCATTCTAAGAACAAGAAGTGCTTTGTCTGCAACCAGCCCACCCTTGGCATGTTTAATACTGCTCACGAGATACGGAAAAAGATGGCTGCAGAGAGAAAATAACATATTTGTGAGTTGCCCACCCTTGGAATGTTAAATACTGCGCATGAGATATGAAAAAAGATGGCTGCAGAGAGAAAATGACATAAGTGTGAGTTTTGTCGTATCACCTCCTCAGAACCTTGTTTTCTTGTAGGTGAAAGTTTTTTAATTTTCCTTGATATAACTGTAATTGAAATTTAGAAATGTAGAACACTTTTGTTGGTCTAGAGGATATAAAATCAACACATTGATGAGCTGTGTCTTAAATACGGGCATGCGACTCCTTTAATCATATCCGATCGACTTTCTGATCGAATAACAGAGAAGTATGGATATGATATCATGTTTATTGCATTAAGCTGTACAGGGATTGATGTGCCCTGCTCTTTTTTTTGCTTTGTGTTTTTTTGGGCTTTTTTGTGCCCGTTGTATACTTCCTGTCTGCTCAGGGGGACTGCTTACTGATAAAAAAAAAAAAAAAATTATGTTTATTGGATTATAGTATGCATACACATTGATGATCTGTGTCTTAAATATGGGCATGCAATTCTACTTTCCGATCAAATAACAAAGAAGGATGGATATGATGTTATGTTTATTGGATTATAGTATGCATGTTTGACCCAAATCCAAACATCTTCAGTTTTTGGGAAAGTCAGGTTGTAGTTGGGATAGCTTCTTGTTTATTGCTTTAGTTAAAACTTAAAAGCTAAAAATTATAATTTTTGAAAGACGATATAGATTTGATGAAAGGTTTATCACATATAAAATCATTTTATATCTAATTAGAGCTTGAAACCATTTTCATAGTTTTGACTTTGACATTAGAAGCCTGAAGGCATTTACCTTTCTAGTTTTCCTAGTTGCTTTGTCCAATGTTTGATGCTGGTTATGTTGTTTAGGTTCGGGTTGCTTCATAAGGTCATAAGATGCTGCATTTGAAATTAAAGTATGCTAGTGATGGAACTATAAAGAACCAATTGATTTAGCTTCTATTTGAGAATTAAGCATTTTGTACAGAGCATCTGAGAATGTACCATAGTGGATCAAAGACTGAGAGTGAATACATAGATACAAAGGCGACTAGTAAGGTACAGGTAAATTTACATAAAACGGATGAAAGAACAAGCCCTAGACTTAATGTGTTGTTATGAACACGTCTTCTATGTTTTCCTATGTAGACTTCAGGCCCCTGTTGTTAACTCTTTCCTTGTGTTGTCCAAACTTTCTTCATGATTCCATGCATGTGGGGTGGGTGAAGTCAGTAATGGCCACATAAGGTTCCTCTGTTTTTTCACTTTCCGAAGAATTGTCTTCGTGTATTGCTTCAGAACCCCATCAATTGCCTTGATATAGTTGCTTGAGTCATGGTCTCTGAGAATTGTACCTTCTGAACCATAGGCTGTAGGATCACTTAGGGTTTCCAGAGGGTGAGGATTATTGATGAAGGCCCGAATGGCGCTTGCTGGGCTAGTGCATCGGGTTTTATCGAATGCATAGAGAGCATTCCCTAAAGGGAGTAATGGGTGAGAAGGAGATGACTTCTCATCAGGTTGAAGTATGAAGATTTTGCCCATTGGAGAATACAGCAGTTTCTGTCCAGGAGGTAGACAGACAATGAGATGAGAAATGAACCAAAATATATGGGTCTGTTTCAGAAAACACCGTTTTGATGTTTTCTGAAAATTGTTCTTGTTCTCTGAATGTAGTGTTTTCTGTGTTTTGTGTGTTTGTGTTCTTGTTTTTCTTGTTCTCTTTGTTTGTGAGAACAAAAAACAGTTTTAAAAAACAGGAACCGAATATGTCTTATAATTCCATAAAATTAGGCGGAGCAGGACAGGGGAGTTGGAATTGAAGCCACATTCTGAATCGAAAAGGGGGATTTAGAAGATACTTACATTTTTATTCAGGCAAGGGTGGGATCGGAAAGTTCCGCTCAAACTCTTGAGGACTTGGGCGACATGGTTAGGATAGTTGCAGGAGAAAGCTCTGGGTACGATATCCCTATGCATCATCACACAATGGAGATGTTCTTCATCCAACCCCAACTCCTCGAGGATCTTTTCGCCCCCACAGAACACAAACGGTGATCCAAATGTGACCACCGGTAGGAGATTTGAGGGTTTGACGACCTTCCTAGACAGTAGCATCAAATTAACCAAAAGAGATAGACTACCCCCAAGAGAATGACCAATGAATTGCAGTTTAGCACGATTCCCATATCGTTTCAGATGGTACATAATTTCTGGCATGAATTGGTCATATATCCCCTTTGCAGCTTCATAAATCCCTCTATGAACAATCACATCTGTTCCCTGGAACAAACAAAACAACAATTCTCATTCGTTTTGGTTTTATCTTTCCAGTAAAGTTCAGAAGCCTGCATTTATACATACCTCAAACTTAGTCGGATCAAAGAAGAGGTTTGCCTGCCATGAAGCCAGAGAGTCTGATCCCTGCAAAACCATGAACAATGTTAAAAATCATGCATCTGATAGAATGTTTGTCGAAAAAATAAGATGAAGGTTTACCTGGATGACGAAACAGCGAGTGTACGTGCTTAAATCATCACAAACAAACCATTCGCAAGGTGCAGAATGGAGTGACTGAAGGTCCTTCGCTGCCTGCTGCTTTTCCTTCTCCCCTGCAGCAACCACTGCAGTCATGGTAGAGGCGGCAACATATGCGGCCACCTCGGACTTATAAACCCGGGAAGTTTGATCTTCGTTTCTGTATTCATCATGCACATCATCAGCCCGCTGCGGGGGCTCAGGTGAAGGCAAAAGGAGGTCCTTGGTGCAAGAATGGACATAAGAGGCAGCAGAAGCAGCTATCTCGTAGGCAACCGACGGGCGGAACAGAGGTTTCTGGTCGGAAACTATGGCTTTCTGTGAACTGGATCCAGATCCAGTCTCTGCAGGGTTAGGTATAGGCATACGAGTGGAATCCTGATCGAGTTTCAGCTTAATAGCTGCTTCTGCTTTCTTCTCTAGGGAAGATGTGACGAACTTTAGGCCGTAATGCCGTCTTAAATCTTGAGCCTACATAACCATAGGATGGAGTTACACTTTCTGCTGGAAATAGTAACATCTAATCTAGGAAGGTCAAGCTAAAAGTAAAATGAAATCAAAATGCATCCTGGGGAAATGCCTGTTTGTATTCTATGTTCTTGCTTGAAGACTCTTTGATGCAAAGAAACTCATGGGAAACGGAATGGAAAATTTGGGGTTTGTTTGTTTACTGTTTTTTAAAATTGTTTTTATAAAAAAAAAAAAAACAAGAAGAATAAGGAAAACATAGAATATGTTTGGGTTCTAGTTTTTGTTTTTGAAAAACACATGAACATGGAAAATATTAAATTTAGAGAACAAAAACAATTTTCAAAGAACACTAAAATGGTGTAAAATATTAAATTAAGAGAACAAAAACAATTTTCAGAGAACATCAAATGGGTGTCCGACACTAAATTAAGAGAACAAAGCAGTTTTTAGAGAACACCAAACCGGTGTCTCATGTGTTTTCAAAAGCTGTGACAATTTTAAAAAATGGGAACCAAATAGGCCCGTAAATTCAGAGTTCAAGAGCAGTTTTCAGGTGTTCTTACTTTTCAAAGAACATTAAAATGGTGTTTTTTGTGTTTTCAAGAACAGGCCATTTAGGGTGATTTATGCTGCAACTGATCACAAACTAAGGATACCATGGATTTCATATGAAATTAAACACCATGTATACAGAATCAAGAGAACAAAACACGCATACCTTGATTTCTGGGATCACATAAGCCATATTACACAAAACAGCCAGCTGAGAAAAAAACTTAGTATCAGACCATCCCACAGGAGACAACAACCTCGAAAACGTCTCTCGATTATACATCTCCCTCGCTTCATCTTCATCGTAATCAACTTCACAGCCGTCCCCGTCTTCATCACTGTCACCACCACCACCGCCACCATCTTCATCTTCATTCACATTCTCCTCCATCTGTGGTTTACTCCTCCAACGACTTCTCAGCTCCAGCAACCTCTCCACCCAATTAGCCCTCTTCTCCACATCCTTCGCATCGCCATCTCCCCTGTTCTCCACCACATTCATGTCCTTACTCGTCTCCGGATCGAACAGGAACGATCGGAGCCCGCTGGGAATAATGGAGCCTGGTAGTTGGAATATTGGGAAGATCTTGACTGAATAAGAGCTGCTCTTCTTTAGTTTTGGCTGAGCTGATGAAACTCGAATCCGGTTGATGGAGTAACAGAGGTGTGTATCCGAATAAGACCTTCTCAGTCCAGCTCGAACGCATAAATCTGCGCCGGAAAGTGAACGTTGAAGGCTTTTTTGTGATATCTCCTTAGCCAGATAGCCGGTCGGAATAGTTACTGAAGTACATGCCATGGTCTGGAAATTTAATTTTCTGAGAAAAAAAAAATGACGATATGAAGATCTCTTGTTAATGAAGAAGGAGAAGGATTTTTCTGGGGAGTTCTTGAAACCGAAAGAATGTAAAGCAAAGGCCCTTATAAGAAACTAGAGACGCAACTATGTAAGAAGACCTCGTTTACAACGAAAATCAACATCAATATACCACATGCAGACTTGTAGTTCTAAACAAGACAAATTACAAGAATAACCCAAGAGTGAGGATTATTACAATGTCCATATAGGAGTTTTAAGGTATGCATCTTTAGACTACTCTTCTTCTTCTTTTTTATTTTTACCTATTTTTAAAATTTTTTTTTTATAGCGTGAGAGGAAGAAAACAAACAAATCAGAGTCTATGTCCAGACATTTTAACTTTGACCTCATGTTTACAGAGTTTTGGACATCATATGTTTTGGTCTCAAAATAAAAGACTCATGGAAGAGCTCTGAATAGACATTTCTAATTTCATAGAAAATAACCGAATGGCTTCTCTCAGCTAAAAAACATGAGAATGAAAGTAGTTTAATATATCTCAATTATCATACCATTTCAAATACATTTGTCAATTAGAAAAAAAAAAAAAAACGATTTTGAAGATGCTGAAAGGCTTAGCTCTATCGGTAAAAGGGTGAGAAAGAGCCACGGGATATAAATCTTTGTAAGATCATGTTACTATAATGTTATATATAAAATGAATAGATATAAAAAAAATACAATACCAGGTTACTACTACTAAGTCATATATAAAGTTGATAGATATAAAAAAAATATAATTTAATATACAAAATGAAAAGATATAAAAAAAAAAAACCAATTTTGAAGGCAGATTTTTACAAATATTAGAAAGTTTTTTCACGTTAGGAAGAAAAACTTGGAGCAAAACCCGGGATTTTGTCTTATTGGTAGATCAAAACGAGAGGCCTCACCTTTGGCGTTCCAAACTAAAAATCTTTACACCTCGGAAATGTCGCCGGCGCTATACCTGCCACGAATTACCCACATAAAAAAAAAAAAAAAATCAAAATAAAGAACAAAGTTCTCACCCACAATTTAATTTCAATTTACCTACTACGAATTAGAGATATACAATCAAGAAACGCAAAGATTTTGGCCACGTATTTGGGTTAAAAGCACGTAATTTTCTATTAAATAATTGTCAGTCTCCTAACTAAAATACATTATTATTATTATTCAGGCGTTACTAGAAAATGATTTGTTTTGGAATTTTTGGGTTATAATTTTGTGAAATATAAATCATATATGTTGAATATTGAATTGTGTATACTGGGAATCAGTTTCGATTTTCGTTGCCATTTTAATTAAAGGTTTAATTCAAAGCTCACTGGCCGGTAGAGGGAAGAAGTGGTGAAATCTTGTGAGGACAGTCTCTTTCTTCATCTCTTGGAGTTGACGTAATGTTGTTGGAATACTAAACTAAAATACCCTGAAATCATCATATTGAAATTTTCAATGAATTATTTGCAATAAGTACCTATTTGATTGCCGTTTTTTGTTATGAAAAATAAGGAGGGGAACAAGTCTTGTCCCTTTTTTCTAAAAAAAACACAGACAATATTACATTTAGAGGATAAAAATAATTTTTCAAAAACACAAAATTGATGTTGTCTATGTTTCTAAAAAAATCGTTCTCAAGAATAGTTTTGAGAAAGATGAGTCAAACATGCCCTAAAAAATTGAAACAAAAAAACACACACAGCTTGAAAATGAATAAAGCTTTTGAAAACTGTTTTTTAAAAAACAAAAATAAAGGACCTAGTTCCCATTTTTGAATTTTTTTTTTTGTTAGAAGAAGAAAATATCAAGAACATATTTGGTTCTAGGTTTTTTATTTTTTTGAAAATACATAAAACGTTAAATTCATATAATAACAGTTTTTTCTGAAAACTGTTATTTATCTTTTCAAAAACTATTATCAAAAACAATTTTTAAAAACTACAATCAAAGAAAAACAAAGATAACAAGTAAAATACTGTGAAAACGTATTAATCCTTTTTTTTTTCTAAAAAAAACAAGCATCATATACTGTAAAAACGCTTTGTTCATTTAAAAAAATACAAATACAAAATAAAAAACACTAAATTCAAATAATAAAAATAATTTTCAATAAACACCAATCGTTATCAATAATAATTTGAGAAAACAGGAACCAAACATGCTTACCTTAAAAATTGAAAAAAAAAAAAACAGGCAGAGAGCTTGAAAATTACCAACAGTTTGAACGAAGGCACTTGCATGCTTGCCACGTGGAATACCCCCATAACAACATTTTTCTCTTTCCTCCCTCTCTTTCGCCTGAACAAAAAATTCACAGCCTTTCCATGCCCAAAATCATCGCCAACTCACTTCTTCCTCCTCTTTATTAATTCCTTTTTTTTTTTTTTTCTTTTTTCTAAACTATAATCTCCTCAGAATATCAAGCTCTCTGATCCTCCACTTCCGCAACAGATTTCTCTCTTTCTGGAATAAATCTGAAAACTTCAAATTAAACCACATAACAACCGAAATTCATCATTCAAGAATCAAGAATAACAAACTTCAAATCCAAAAAAAAAGAAGAAAAAAACAAACGGAAGAGATCTCACCGGTGAGCAGAAGGCCGAAGAAATCCGTCGGCGAACTCCATAACAATTCTGAGCTCCTCCACGACTCACATTCTCCGGTGAGTCGCCGGAGCCGAGAACGATATTTCAGTCAGCAGGAAGAATTCTTCTGGGCTTCAGTTTTTCTCGCTCTCATGCATTAACGCGGATAGTGAGATCTGATAGTGTGAGCGAATGCGATGCCATTTATATAGAGGCAAAAAAGTGAATCACAGGAATCTAATCACGTGGACGTTCAGCTTGGCCACGTTCAAACATCCTTTTTTTGTGACGAAAATGCCCTTACATATTTTCTATTAATTTACCTATTTTCTCACAATATCTTCGCTAAAATTTATTACGGTTCGATGATTAAGGTACTTCAAGAGAACTAAATTGCCCATCATCTCTCGCTCATGTGATAGAGTTTAAAAAGGTAGTGTATAAGGAGGGGTCTCAGGTTTTGAGTCTTATGAGGACAATTTACTATACTGTAACTAAAGTATTTAATTATCAAAAAAAAATTATTTATGGTGTTTTACAATATTTTTTAATACAAAATATTTTTTTTAAAAGGAGAATAATTTTTTTTGATTCAAATTAACAATATATTCGATAGAAACACATAATCAAATTTACTAAAAACTACAGAGGATGATGTTGCATTCAGGTTAATACCACAATGAATCAGCTTAAATCCTACATATTTGATAATTCTATTGATAATTCTATGATGACTAAAATACATATGACTTCAGTTTTGTAGCGTATTAATGACCATGATTTGACTTGATGTATTTGCCTGATCGAATTTGTTTTGCCTTTCGAATCACCCACATACAAGAAGCGTTGTAACAAGACGGCGAAAACCAAACTGTCATATTTAGACGTCACAAACCACATGCAGCACAAGATGACGACAAAAACAAATTAAAAATCCAAGTTTTTATCGAAGAACCACTTTATTGAAAAAGAAAAATGGTAGAAAGAGATATAGATGAGTGATTTCAGACTAAGAATGACAAAAAAAAATCACCCCTCATTGTCTACTAAATATATTATAAAAGTGATTTTTTTAAGTTGCGATTGGTTATCAGAAAGTAAAGGAAAAGGATTTTATCATGTTTGATTTCAACGTGGAAAATATAAAAGAAAATAAAATATAATCAAAATTCCTTAAAATTATAGAGAAATAAATAAAATGAGTTTGAATAAACATATAGAATTAATTTATCAAGTTTAAATATACTTTTTATTTCTTTTCAAAAAAATTTCCTTACCATTTTCCTTTATATTTTATTTACTTAGCATTTTCCGGTTCCAAACAAAGCTTTAACAAATTGTAAAGAAAATAAAATATAAACAAAGATTGTTGAAAACTTAAATTTTTTTAATTTTTTAATTTTTTAATTTTTATATCTATTTTTACATCTATTCACTTTTGCAATATCATATAATATTATATTATGTTCCTTCATAAATTTGTCCTTACTAGACTCAAACCATGAACCACTACCCTTTTTATGACACCTGGAGGTCTTAACCACTTAAGCTCTATCTTATTGGCAATTATTTAATCTTTATATAAATGCATTAAAATTAATAAATTGATTTGAAGTAGTAAATAAAAATAATATAATGGATGAACACCATTTCAAAGAAAAAAAGAAAAAAAAATTCCAACAAAATTGCTTCCTGAAAATGACTGTGGAAGATTTTATAAATAATTATTAAAAAACACTATTTTTTTTTTTTACTTTAAAAAAACTCTCTATTTTTTTTTCCTTCTATTAACTTTCATATTATGTTGTGGTAGTATGTTTTTACAACTATTCAAGTCTCGCTATTAAAAATGATTTGATCTCATAACCTAATTCAACCTTTTTATCATTTGAGTTAGGCCTTAATGATTATAGAAAAAACACTTTTAAAAAGCATGAGAATTATGTTAAGGTGTTATATATGAATCACCAAAAGGAATAAAAATAGAAGGAAAGTCTCCCAAACCATTAAAACATGTTACATCTCCAACAAAATAATAAAAAATAATATAACATGTAGTAGAATAGTAACCTTTTATTAAGACAAAAATAACCTTGTGTGTTGGGGTTACATACAATGATAATGTAAAATACTCACTATATTAATGTAATAGTCTTTTGGCTAATATAATATACTTATAAAATTTTTTTACATTAGATAAGGTAAAAGAGTCTATTACATTAGGCAAAAGTACATTAACATAGTGAGCATGTTATATTACTATTGTAAGCCATGTAAACTCAACACTCGAGGTGTATTTTTGTCCTTAAAATAGGGGTTACTATTCCACTGAATGTTTCTATTATTTTGTTGGAGATGTTACATATTTTAATGGTTCAAAGACTTTGCTTCTATTTTTATTCCTTTTACTATTTTACAACACCTTAGCATAATTTGCCGCTACCATCGAATATGTAGAAGAGATGATTGAGGTACACTCTCCTATCTTAATTGGTAGTCTCGAGTTCGAATCATGAGAATATAATTATGTTTTATGGTAGAGCTTTACCGTCCTAATGGTCCCTCCTGACTCAGATTAGTCTGAGTGTGGTATTACTCGAAAGCGTCTTTTATGTGTATACGGATCCGCTCAAAACATCTCATGGTCTATTAAAAAACATAATTGGCGGCTAAAAAAGTAGTCGTCTACTAAAAATAATATAAGTTTATAACAAAAAGAAATGAAGAGGGCAGTTGAGTAAAAAGGGGACGGAAGAACGACAAGGGCGGGGGGTGGCCAAATGTGCGGTTGCATGGAGGGGCAGGTGGCTGTAGTTTCCGGATTTCGCCACCGTTGGGAGGCCACCGCCGCCTGTTTTCTCCGCCAATTCCTCAAAACAAACGGCTCCCCCCCGCCATGCAACCACCGCTTCTCCTCCCACTGCCACCCCGCTCCATCCACCCTCCTTCCTTCTCTTCATCTGTCACAATTTTATGCTTCTAACTGACAACCCAAAACCAACAAATTAATGGTATGTTTGGTTCTGTTTTTTAAAACTGTCATTGAAAACATATAAAACATCATTTTGGTGTTCACTAAAAATTGATATTCTTCTCTAAATTTACTGTTTTCTGTGTTTTTATAAAGAACCAAATGTGTTTTATATGTTTTGTAAAATAAACGGATGAAAAACGATATCATGTATGTATGAGCAATAACATTTATAAAATTTCTAATTCAAACAAAATATTCCCCAAATTTATGTCAAAACATTAAGAATAATAATATTGTAGTAAATGCGAAAACATACATGGATCCATAGGTAATTGATGATTGTGAGTTCTGGATCTTCTATAGGTAATTGATGATTATGGGTTCTGGATCTTCCTATATAATACATAAATCCGATATTCATCTCTTGTTTTAATCTGATGATGGGGTAATATTCCGATTTCCCCCATCATAATATCATGAATTTACTATCTTCTATTTACACATAATATATCATACTTTATTATATGTTTCAACGTATTATTTAACATTAATTATATCACTGTTATTTTTGGACTCACATATATTATTTTTCCAGCATGTTTTACTTGTTCTCCATGTTTTTTCCACAACAGAATGGGATTACAGTGTTATTGCGTTTTCAAAAATTGTTATTAAGAACAGTTTTAGAAAACATGAATCAAATAAGACCTAAAGCATAACAAAACAAAATTACTTAACAGACATTCACGACATTCACGGCTACAAACTTTTTGGTTTAATGAATTAAAAACAAAATGCAAAAGCTTTTTTTTTTTTTTTTAATTTGTCAGTCATTTTGAAAACCGGATTTTGAATACTTATTACGATAACATATTTCGATTAGTTTCATTGTTTTTGGAAGTTTGTTTTAAAAGACAATTATACAACTAAAAATAATAATTGAAAATAAAATTATATAGAAAAGAGCATTTATAAAACTTAAAAAGAAGTAGTATTGATTTGAAATGTTTTAAGTCGGTAAATAAAATTTTATTTTAAAAATATAATAAACTATTGTAAAAGTTATTATTATTATTATTGAGATCATCTAATATGCCTTTCACGATAAGTAATTTATTATTATTACATTATAACTAAAATGTTTAACAATAAATTAGTATAATTATATAATAGTATAAAAATCTACTTAGAATAATTTGTCTAAATGACTAAATCCATGTGCATATAATTCATTATCTATACTGAATCGAATTTATCTTAAACAAATTGATTTGATTTGATTTCTACAATATTATAAATTTCATTTGATTAAACATAGCTTCTCTCTTCCCTCTTTCTTTCTTTTTTTATTCATTTTATATATTACATTGTAAGAGTCGGTTCTTATAAGGATTCAAGTATGAGATCTCCTGTGTAGACACTTTCATTCCTTTACCACTTGAGTGCGCCTCAATTAGAACCTCTTTTTAAGAATCTATAAGTTTGCCTCATTTTTTTATTCATTTTGTATATTACATTATAAGAGTCGGTTCTTATAAGAATTCCAGTATAAGGCTTTTGGCAATATTTTGAAAGAGACTTTTGAAACTTAAAAAAAAAACAATTTAGTGATTTTTGATAAGCAGTGCGGGTATTTAAAAAAAAACACATAAAAAGTTTTTAGATATTTTTAAAATATCTATTTATTTATCCTTAAAATATTTATATACTTTATTCATCAATTCAAATCTTTATATAAATATTTTAAAATTTTGTAACATCATTAAAATAATTATTTTAGATTTTATTAATATAATTTTTTATATGTATTTATATATTTTTACATGTTCTTTTGTTAATTTTAATAATTTAAAAGCATTTTTATAAAAAAAAACACTAGTAAAATCACTTTTCTAAATTCCTATATATTTTCTTATTCGTGTATATTTTTCATGGAGGTAATTCTAAATAAATATAAATATTACGAAAAGATAAATAACTTTTAATGCAATTAACTTAGATTTTTTTTAAATAGAAATTTGTTTTTAGTTCAAAAGATATTTGATATATTTTCAATCAAAAATGATTTTTTTTTAATTTAAAAAAATATTTTATAACAAAATTTAACAATTATTTGTGGTTTTTACAATATTCTATTTAAAATATTTTTAATACAAACTATTTTATAAAAACAATTTTTTTAAGTTGTACTTGATATCGAAAAGGAAAATGATTTTCTTATGTTTATATATTTAATTTTTTTTTAAAAGAAAATCAAATGTAAATAAAACTACTTGAATTATAATTTTTAATTATTTAATCTTTATATAAGTAAATTAAATTGAATAAACGGAAGTTCTTTAATTACCACTTTCAATATTTTTTGTCTCATTTCCCTTTTAATCCCTTCTTGGAAGGAGGATGGTTTTTTTTGCTATTCTTGGTCTGAAATCACATTTCCATCTCTTTCTTTCACTTTTGTGCTCAATGAAGTGGTTCTTCTACAAAAATTTAGGTCTTATCTTATTTTTCGTGTTATCGTCATTTTATTGCGGTATTTGATTTGTTATCAGCTTGTTACGATGTTGACCTTTTCGTCATCTTGTTGCGGTACTTGATTTGTGTGGGGGCAATTAAGAGAGGCAAAATGGATTTAATCAGTCGAAGATATTAGATTATGATCGTCAATATGTTGAATAACTATAATACTAGATATTCCAGTCACAAAATGGATTTATTGCGGCATTTGATTTGTTATAGGCTTGTTACGATGTGGACCTTTTCGTCATCTTATTGCGGTACTTGATTTGTGTGGGGGCAATTAAGAGAAGCAAAATGAATTTAATCAGTCGAAGATATCAGATTATGATCATTAATATGTTGAATAACTATAGTACTAGATATTCGAATCACAATATTATCAAATATGTAGGCATAAGATATTCTAATCACTATATTATCAAATTTGTAGGTTTTATGTCAATTTATTATGCTATAAACTTTGATATTGTTTTCTCCTTTATGCTTTTTAGCAACTTGGATCTATCAATCTATATATTGCAAGTTCGAATCAAAAAATTAATTTTCCTTTCGCAATAATTGAATAAACTAATTTGAAATAGTAAATAAAAATAATACATTACATTTAATTCTATTTTTATTTTTCTAATTTTCTTGTATTTTCTTTCCCTTGTATTTTTTCTTGAGTTTTTTTAGATGTAAACATAACCTTAGATTTTTAAATTTTATTGAACACCATTTTAAAGAAAAATAAAATTTCGACCAAAACTTATTCCTGAAAATAATTGTGGAAGATTTTATAAATAATTATTAAAAAACACTTTTTTTTTTCTTTTACTTCTAGTCACTTTCATATTATGTAGTAATACTTTATTCTTATAAAGATTCAAACCTAGGCTATTAAAAAGAATTTGCAACCCCATTTCACAAGTTTTATGGGCTAATTAAAAACACTTTTAAAAAATAGGGAAAATTATGTTAAGGTGCAATGACCAAAAGGAATAAAAATAAAAGCAAAGTCCTCAAACCATTAAAATAAGAGACATCACACATCTCCAACAAAATATTAAAAACATGCAAATAAATAGTAAACCCCTTACTAAGACAAAAATATCCTTTATTTGTTGAGCTAAGATACTTTAATAGTAAAGTAACATGCCCACTATAATAATGTAATAGACTTTTGTCTAATATAAGAGATTTTTATATGTATGCAAAACTCTGCAATATTAGCAAAATTTTGTTACATCAAGTAAAAGAGTCTGTTATATTATGCGAAAGTATGTTATATTAACATAGTGACTATGTTACATTACTTTTGTAAGTATATAAACTCAACACATTATGAGAATATTTGTCTTAATAAAGAGGTTACTATTTCACTGCATGTTTCTATTACTTTATTAGAAATTTCACGTGTTCTAATGGTTTGGAGACATTTTTCTTTTATTTTTATTCTTTTTGGTGCTTTATAGCACCTTAACATAATTCCTCAATAGAGCTAGCTAAAACCCTAACCTTATTTATTCTCTCTTATCATCTTTTGTTTTAAGCAATGAGGAGTGATTTTTTTACCATTCTTGGCTTGAAATCACCTATGATCTACATACTTTTCTATCGTTTTCTTCCTTAGTAAAGTGGTTTTTCCACAAGATCTAAGTTTTCATTTTGTTTAACCATCGCCTCGCGTAACATGTTACATATCAAGCATCTTGATACAAAATCTGTTCATTACTGGTCAGAATACTAAACGTATTTATGTGGCATGATTCGATAGCAAGCAAAGAATTCAATCGACTTATAAAGAAATCAAATCAACGATCATCAATACGCCAGCGTAACCTGAGTCATGCGTATTATAAATACAATATTAATATCAAATGCTGGCTACTAAACTATAAAATATATAAAGCTGGAAATGATTCATTATAAGTACTATTAACCTAGACACGCTTTACACTTTCTATGGTTTTTAGCGATTTTGACTTTATATTACCATTAATGTATTACTAATTTGAATCAATAAAATAATTTTTCTCTTCAAAAAAACATAATTCTCCGGTAAAAAAAAAGTAATTGTCTACTTAAAAGACTAAAAAGGGTGTGGGGTGGCCAAATGTGCGGCTGCATGGAGGGGCAGGTAGCTGTAGCTTCCGGATTTCGCCAGCGTTGGGTGGCCACCACCGCCTGTTTTCTCCGCCAATTCCTCAAAACAAACGGCTCCCCCCCGCCATGCAACCACCAAGCCTCCCACCACCTCCCCAAGGCTTCATCCACCCTCCTTCCTCTTTCTTTCTTCATCTGTCACAATTTTATGCTTCTATCTGACAACCCAAAACCAACAAATGACGGCTTCTCGTTAAAACTGCTTTATTGCTCTAAAAACATGAGAGGTGCTAGAAAAACAAGGAGAATACATTTGAATTCCAATTCTTTTTGTTCTGAAAAACACAACAAACACATAAAACTCTGAATTCAAAGAATAATAACAGTTTTTAGATAACACCAAATCTTTCTATTGCTTTCAAAACCGTTCATAACAGAACTCACAGGTCCTGGCGCATATAAACCACTTTTTTGACAGCTTAAACATTTTAATTACATAATGCATTAAATTTGCTCATACTAAACTCGAACTCGATCCTCTCCTCCCTCCTTATGTCCTGTATTTTTGAAATGTTGAGCGCTCTAGCATATGAGCTAGGCATGATAAGCTCTATGAAAACTATTTTTCTTCTTTAAATTTAGTGTTTTTTGTCTTTTATGTGTTTTTAGAACAAAAAAATACGAACTAAACGCTAGTTTACGTTATCAGCTCTCGCTTTTCGTAACAAAAATCGCTCAAAACCGTAAACAAACAACCCCTAAAAGTCTATATAGTTATAGCATTGGAAAACTGTTTTTTATTTTGAAAAACAAGGAGAACAAGGTTACACATTTGGTTTCCTATTCTTTTACTTTTTTTTAAACAAAAAAAGACTAAATTAAAAAAATAAGAACAATTTTAAAATAACACTAACATGGTGTTTTCTATGCAAAAACTGTTATCATCAGCAGTTTTAAAAAACCGGAGCCCGCAAAACAAAACAAAAATACTTAACGGCCATTCACGATATTCACGACTACAAATTTTTGGTTTCATGAATTAAAAACAAAATGCAAAAGCATTTAATTGTTAATCACTTTAATTTAAAACCGGATTTTGAAGAATTATTACCGTAACATATTTATAATTCGATTAGTTTCATTGTTTTTGAAAGGCGATTATACAACTGAAAATAATAATTGAAAATAGAATTATATAGACAAGAGTATTTATAAAAATTAAAAAGAAGTAATAATATTGATTTGAAATGTTTGAGATCCGTAAATAAATTTGTATTTTAAAAATATAATAAAACTATTATAAAATTTATTATTATTATTATTGTTATTGTTTTTGAGATCGTCATGCCTTTCATAAGTTAGCATACGATAATAAAGTTGTTTTTGAGATCATTATAAATTTTTTTGTTTGTTTTGAATTATTCAACCATTTATTCAGTTAAGGTTGTGATATAGTATCAAAGTTGACAGATTGTGTTTGAGGATGCATACGTCGCACCTGATTTTGGCACACTTGAGCAATTGAAAGAGTTGAGCTCTTAGCGTATATTGATTGAGGAGTCCATTAACAAGAGCAACTTTATTACAAATGCTATTGCAAGAGAAATATATGGAGGATTGACATCTCCTTATGAGCAGGTACCGGCAATTGTTACTACAAGTTTTATTACACGATTTATTGAAATATTCCCTGTTTTATAGTCCTATAAAGAAAATTCTCATGGCATATAATTATCTAGTTTGCTTGTATAGCCCCATACTTGTTAATACAAATCTTTGAATTTTAATAAATAGGTAGATGCATATATTTCTATTTTCTCTTTACTGTTATGGCGAATTGCATGTTTTATGATGAATTTGTTTGTTGATCAAATGTTATTTGGACCCAAGTTAAACCATTTAATCTTCAAATGATGTTCAAACTCCATTGTTCTCAACAACATATTATTTGGAATAATCTTGGTAACTTTTTTTTATGTTAAGAACTAGCCAAAGAGATGTGTTCATGAATCCATTGATATGTGAAGATAAGCACCATCTCTCCCTCTTAACTTAAATGCAAAGCTCATCAATTATCATACTTAGTAACTCCTTGTGAAATGAGGACCTTAAATTCATCTTAGATTTTATTAAAATGATTATTGGTGAGGTTGGAAGAATTTTAATATTTTGGCATTTAAGGTATTAGGTATTGGAATTACTTTTTTTCCTTTTTTTCTTTTTTTTTTGTCTGCTGATTTATGATAATATCACGTGATTTCTTAGAATATATTTAAAATATCGTATGAGTACTCTTTTAAACTTAATGTAGTGGTTAAATTTCAAGAAAATTCATGAAGGTAGGAAGAGCAAAAACAAGAGGTCATCTCTCAAAACGCGCATGAAGATGGGGCATGGAGATCTTTAAGAGTCTAGGACATGCCGGGTAGAGGAATCATGAGGGTCACAAGGAAAAGGTAATGATTGTTAGTTAAGCAGTAGAGGACCATTATGATCAATGTAGCTGTAGTAGTGGTTGAATCTTAATACTCGGGTCTCTTTCTCTTTGTGATATTTTTCTTGATTTCTAGTTTGAAAATCGCAGACTCAAAGAAGGCTTAAGTCGGGCCTTGAACCCATCAAACATCACATTCAGCAACTCAACATTCTAGACCTAATGCCTTTCTCATTCTAAGATAAAAAAGAGGAAAAAAGAGCAAGTGTTTTGTAAATTCTTGGATATGTGGTTTCCAAATTTGGACTTGTGAGGGTTGGGTTATGGAGAGAAAGAAGAGAGTGGAGCTTGGGATTTAGGTAAATGGGCTGTCTAAATTCAAATTGTAACACTCCAAAAAATAATTCTAGTATTTTTATGATATTTTTACATATGTGTTTAGGGTATAAAATAAAGTAAATGAAAATTTTTTGGAATTTAAATCCTAAGAACAAAAGAAATATATACAACCCGAAATTTACCCAAGTGTAAAGGGCAAATTTGGAATTTGTAAAACGATGACCTAAGGATAAAAAATAGAATAAGCTTAAATACTAACGTGAGTTAAATGAAGTGAAATAGTAGACTTAAATGTCAAAAAAAAAAAGAGAAATGAGACTTATTTTGAATGCCAAAGAATAGGAAGTCAAACAAGGCCTTAACCATTAAATGAGATTAAGACCAAATGTGGTATAAGATAAGGCACATTTGTGCATTTTCGTTCTTGGAGAGTAAAGGGAGAGAAAAGAGGGTTAGGGTTGAGAGAAGACCAAGGTTTTGGTGGGAGATCTTCGCATTTATGATTTCCAAGTGATCAAGAAGAAAAAGGAAGGCTTGATGTTGAAGAATCAAGAGATTTAAAGGTAAGAAACTAAACCCTAACCCCTTTTCTCTTCAGGTTCGTTAGGAAAACTTCATAAATGTGGATAAAGGTGTTTGTATTGGTTGTAAATGAGTTTTGTATGAGTTTGAGAGTGTTTGTGTGGAAATGTATTCAAAGAAATGTTGTCAAAAATTTGTCAAAACCCATGTTCTAGTTTTAGCTATAGATTAAGTTATAATCAACCAAATGAAGTGATTCTAATTGGTAAAAAAACCATAAGAGATAGAGCTACAAATGTATAGAAGGGACCAGGAGCAAATTGCAGCACCAAGGCTCTCGAAAATGGGCTTAAAGGTGAGTTTCGAGTAGCTTATAGGTATGCCCTATTTTAGGAGTAGTTGTTGTGTTTTGGCCATAAAATGAGTTTCACTCATCCAATTTGAGTGAATCAAAATTCTGGGCAAACTAGACTTCTAGGGGAATAATTTACTTGAAGGAAGTGTATGCATTTTGTAACCCCAAAGTGTCTAGAAATCTGTCAAAGTGGAGTTATGTGCATATTATGTTTTGCAAATTAGAGTAGTCTAGATGTTAAAGTTAAAAACTATACCAATTGGTTTATAATATGATTTTGGGTGCAGAGGGTTGGTTAGGCGCGGTCTAAGCTAATCAAATCAATAATTGAAGTTAATTTTGGACAACATTAGGATTAGTTTTGGTGACACGTTTTAAAGGTACTGCTGTTTGAAAAAAAAACATGTTTTGCCCTGTTTGTGTTATGTAGTTGAGGGCCTTAGAGAAGGAATTTTAAATTGAAAATTTTCAGAGATGTCATTGGATATACAAAGGACTAAAATGGAGAGTTTCATAATTTTTGAAGACCGTTTGAATACTTTTTGGGCAATAAAGTCCAAAGATTACAAAACTGGAAAATAACGGTCCTTGCATGTGGTGTTAGTGGCTGTTTGAGGTTTTTGACTTAATCTTCCTTTGGGGATGGTTTAGTTGATCAATAGTACTTTTGGAAAAAGATTATAAGGCAAGGCAAAAATTTTAGTATTTTGGTTATATGATGGATTAAAGTTTAGGAAACTAACAACCATACTAGGCTTGTATCTTGCCCATGTTGCTAATGAAGTTAAAATATGATATTGAGGCTCACGAAAATCAACCTAACCAAAATTACTAACCTTGTCTGAATAATATTGTTCTTTAATTGTATTAAAATAGGGGCTGATGGGGAGGAAAACCCGAATTGAGATCGAGATTCCGAGGATTTGAATCAAAGTGCAAAGCTTTTTGGTTTGTTCTACATCTTTCTATCATTATTTCGAATCTCTATCTCCAAAATGTTTGAATTGCATGTTGAATTGTTTTAAATTGATTTGATGCAAATAAATTATGAAATGAATTGCAAGTTGATTTAAGTTAAGAAATTTGAGAAATTGATTGATTGCGTAATGAATGACATGAAAATTGCATGAGTATTGAAATGATTTGTTTGTATAAAAATACATATTATACTGTATTTTCCTAAACATGATTTGAATGCCCTTAATAGAATGTTAACTATTAAATTCAAGTTAAGGATAAATTGATATACCAATAAGAGTCGAATAAGCATCTTATTGTGGCATCACCGTCAAGTAGCCCAGCGGGACAATAGCGATAGTGTACACAAAGCCAGAGTACATATTTATATATATATATATATATATATATATATATATATATATATATATATACCGGCTTAACGACCAATCGGGATGAGTCATAGATAGTTCGTTATCTTGTGCCTTTGAAATCATAGGTTAAATTCGATTAAAGGAATTTCAAAAGCGCCAAAATGATAATGAGATTGAAAAGCGCATGATTTGTGATTTAGAATGATTTAGTGCATATGAAAATGCATAGCAGGATGACCAATGGTGTAATTGATTTATTGAAAAAAGTATATATATAGATACGTATTGTACTGCATTGGTCATTGACAATTGTACAAAAACATTATTTTATAAATATTGCATGTTTCGATTTAAAATGAAATGAAGAGAGAATTTTCATATAACCACTTAGCATGAAAATGCTTAGCATATTGTTTTTACTAATGCGTAGGTATCGAGTGATTACTGGTGGGACCCAAGATCAAGGAGTGCAAAGTCATCAAGAAAGCTGCGGAGTAAAAGTATATACTCCGTCATATGCATCAATCTTATTTTTAAACAATTGATGTTTTGTGATCAAAAGAGTTAAACTATGAAACGATTTTGTATATTATTTTGAATGGACATGGAATGCCTTTAGTGTAAATATATTTTGGTTAAATGTAAATTGTATGGGCCTATTGAAACGATTGAAAACGCTTTCGTAATTTTTGAAAAAAAAAAGGGTTTTTAAATGTCTAAATGAAATATGTTTGATAAATGAATTCGGCTAGCGCCTCCGAATCCGGTTCGAACCCACCAATCTGGTCAGACCGTAAAGGGGTGCTTACACAAATGTTCAACTATTAAAGGATGGAGTTTTGTGGGTTGTCTCACTATATAATATAGTAAAAAGCATCCATTGCACACTCTGTGACGTCCCAAAACCCGGGGGTCCGTTGACCAACTCTCAACCCGCAGAAGACTTGAGGATGTCAGGTAACCCCTTTACTGAAACATATAATTTAACAAAAATCGGACAGAGTCTTCTTTGTACAGGGAGCTCTACCCAAAATACGACCTATAGGATATACAATAACATGACTCATCCGAGGCTCAATATAACACAATGACCACACAGGGTCCATTTATGAGTAAAAGTGACCTAATTGGGCCCATTTATCCATACTAAAAAATATACAAGGCTATATTACCATAGTCCTTAAGAGTTTAATTACAACACTCTTATATAAAAAATATATGCTAGAACCAGTTCATTCCAAACATCTTTACAAAAATGATTACAAAGTCGCAACCCGGCTTTCTTCACAATTGCGACCTCGAGTAAGTGTTGTAACACCCTGAAATATACCCTCGCAGTTTTCGGACTTGTTTAGGGTATATTAAAAGCTAAATGGAAATTTTCGGGAAATAAAACGAGAGACCCAAAATTAATAATAGAGACAAGGGTAAAGTGGTCATTTACCACTTGAGGACCCGACGGTAATAAAGCCAAAAGATAATATGCCAAACTAGAATTTAGAAGAAGTTATAAGGATTCAAAGGCAAATAGAAAAGATGGAATAGAAATAGAAGAGAAATGGGGACGAGAGATGCGATTAGAAACTTAAAAAAAAAGGGTTTTGACTTGGCCCGAACATGGCCTTAACTAAAACATGGATTTAAAGATTCAAAATTGGTCTCATTTGGAGAGAGACCAAACTGTAGAGAGAAGAAGAGAAGAGAGAAAGAGAGAAGAAGAAGAAGAGGAAGAGGAAGAGAATAAGAAGAGAGGAGAAGAAGAGAAGCCCGAGATCAAGGTATGGAGCTATGACTATTAACATGAATGTTTTGGGTTGTATGGAACAACCTTGGATAAGGATTTCATGATTGATTTTAAGGGTTTAAGTCGTAACCTTAAAATTATGGGAAAGTATGGTTGAGTGAAACCTTAAATAGCACAAGAAAAGTATATAATCCTCCATTTGAGGTTAGATTCATGGTTTAATTGAGAATAATTGAGTTAGGGTTTAGAACAAACCCTAACTAATCATCATGTTTGGTTTATGTATGGGTTATTACCCATATTATAGTTGGTTTGAGAGTAATTCATGATAGGTTTTTGAATTAAGATAAGTATTGAAAGAATTGAGTATAATTGAGATTACAAGATGAATTTGAAATGGTTTTGAGGTGTGTATAAAGTATAGAGTTGAATTGGGTGGAAAAATATGGAAAATTGGGACAAAAACACACATTCTAGGCATTTTCGGGTGACATGTACCGGTACACCTTGAACATGTACCGGTACACCCTTCGAAGCCCAGACATGCCGGTACATGTCACGGAACATGTCGCGGTACACCACCTTTCTATTTTGACCGGAGTCTTCGTATTTTGGCCATAACTTGCTCATTTCTTATCCGATTTGAGTGATTCAATGGTTAGTTAAAATAGACTTCAAGGAGAACCAAACATACAGAAATAGGCATCGTCAAATTCTGACTATAAGTGGCCCAAAAATTCACTCAAAGTGGGGCTATGTTCAAGCCAAATTCTGGTTTCAGTTTTGAACATAGAGTAGTCCCGGGTGTCTAGGTCATAACTCGAGTTCCGGTGCTCCGAATTGAGTGATTCTAGTTGGAATAGAACCCTTAGCACCTTAGCTTTAAATATGTACAAATAACTAGTGTCAAATATGAAGTTAATACCCCAGAAAAATGAGTAATACAAACTGTCCCTAGTGTAATCAGTAAAATGACTAGTTGACATGAAAATGCCATAATTTGGATTTGGATGAGTCAATTAGATTGATTCCAATTCCTAAGTAAAATAGATTCATGGGAATAGATATATGAATGAGGTGTGATTTCATAGACATCATACTTTACAAGCATATGAAGTGCCATATGTAATAGGCATGAAACAAGGAAAATATAGAAAATGCAATATGTATAGATGTGTTCATGAAACATGAATACGATATGAATATAAGATTATATGATAGATATGCCTAAATGAATAGATAGAACATGCTAAGAACAAATGATAGAAATGCGTAAATGAGAAGAACGATAGAGAGAAGTAAAATATGACAAAGCACAAGAATAAGTATATGTACATGAATGACAGGCATAGTAAAGGCATGATGGAGTAAGTAATATGAAATACAATATAAAGGCATCTGACAGTAGAAGCATGTATAGAAAAGTATATGAATATAAGTGTATATGATATGAATATATGAATAAGTAAGAGCATACATGATAGAAATATAGAAAGTACATGAATAGCTAAATCCTGATAGAAACGCATAAAGGATATGATGTATAGATGATATAAAGAGATATGAATATAGAAAGCAATATATATGAATATATGGATACAAGAGTGCATAGATGCATTCATGATATATGATAGGATTACATATATGATCCGGAGACAAAACTAAATGATAGAAAAAGATATGAATATATGTATTATAGAAGCTACATGAACCATAATGTAAAAGCTACAAATATGAGAGCGAATCTGAGGAGTAAAAGTAATGATAGTATATATTGCATGGCGATCATGATAACAATAGTTATTCATGCTTATGAAATATGCATAGAAAATGTAATAAAGTTTGATTATGCACTTAGAACTGGTAGAGGGATAGATGGAGCGACATGCCTATAGGGAAGATACGATTCTTTGTAGCATATACATAGGCAGATATCGAGGCCCAGTTTGGGTCGATGACGCAGATCCGTTTGGATCAGGTGGCCACGCGAGGTCACCACAATAGACGAGAGATCATTGTCACGTACGGTGATAGTACAGCCAGTGCGAGATAGCATATGACATAGGTCATTGTCTCGTACAGTGACGATACCTTCGGGTATTAACAGATAGAGATTGCTTGTCACCAAATGCGGTGATAGTACCTTCGGGTACACTCAGTTATTTCCTGAATCCGCTTCTAAGGTATTTGCAGACATGAATATAAAAGAAAAAGAAAAGTATACACAAAGGAAATGCATATGAAAAGCATATGATATGATATGATATAAGGAAACTGCTTCTTTATACGATATGAAAGTATAAACCGATTCTGAAACGAAATCTGATATAACTTGATATGAAAATAAGTATATAAACACGAAAAGTGCAAAGAAGTATGCAAAAAAGCACAAAGTATATGATAGATAGAATAAGAGCATTACAAATGTATATGAAGTATAAAATAGTACAAGTATGAAAATGAAGAATGAAAGTATAACGGAAAATAGTATATGGAATGAGCGGTACATGAATATAGAAATATGAAACCCACCAATCACCAGAAGTATACTTAATGAGCAAAGATCGTATAAGAAAATATGATAAAACAATATGTAAATGATATATGTAATAGTACATAGAATACAATAAATCATAGAACCGAAAGATGAAAAAAGACATAGACTAGAGACATGATATGTGACGAGAAAAGAATAGGAACATTGAAAGACATATAATGACATGAAAGATGAACCGCATGTCAGTATAGGAATAAGTATAGAAATAGGAATTAGTAAAAAGTATAGATGGGAGATAGGCCAGACATAGAATATGTGAAAAGGTTAACATACGATAAATGTAGAGATGATAAGTAAGTAAAGTTATATGAATATGTATAGAAATATGAAATGCATATGTATAAGCTTGTGACAGTCGCCATTGGTGGTTGTCCATGCTTGTAATTTTCCCCACTAAGAGTAAAGCAGCACTTGGGTGTTCAATCAGGTGTAGGTACGAGGAGGCTAGAGGACGGGACATTCCACATCGACAAAGCGGGCCGACTCGGAGATAGGTGCTCACAGTATTTGCCAGAAATCTCTTAGGTTTTGTAATAGAAATTGCATATGTATAAGTAAATGGGACTCAGTATATGTGTATAGATTGTGATGGACACCACTCCGATGGTAGTTCTTTTGTATATGTAAATGATTTTTGTTATTACAGAAATTGTTTGTATACCCACAAGTACAGTACAACTATGAGAAAGAATAGGTCAATAAGAGTCCCAGTATGTAGTATAGTATAGATAGTATCACACCCCGGACTTCGGTTCGGATTCGCCATTCGGGTATGACCTGGATCTGGCGGGTGTGACAGTTTAAGTGGTATCAGAGCAAAGGTTTAGGCGTTTCTGGAATAGCCTAAACATAGATAGAGTATAAGATGCTATTCTAGATAGAGTATAAGATGCGAGTCTAGATAGAGTATAAGATAGAAATGATAGAAATGTATACGTATAGAAAAGTATTGGCCTCTGATGTGAATGTCCTTGTGTTATGTATAGATGATAATGAAGTGATATAGAAATGACATAGAGAATAGAAATGAAAAGAAAGCATAAGAAATGTCATATGTAAAGGATATGAAAAGAAAAGACTTGACATAGAACAGACAAAGCGCACAGTATGAATTTCGAGGACGAAATTCTTATAAGGAGGGGAGAGTTGTAACACCCCGAAATATACCCTAGCAGTTTTCGGACTTGTTTAGGGTATATTAAAAGCTAAATGGAAATTTTAGGGAAATAAAACGAGAGACCCGAAATTAATAATAGAGACAAGGGTAAAGTGGTTATTTACCACTTGAGGACCCAAGGGTAATAAAGCCAAAAGATAATATACGAGCTAAATTTAGAAAGTTAAGATTGAGCCAATAGAAAAGATGGAATAGAAATAGAAGGGAAATGGGGGGACCAAGATGCAATTAGAGAAACTTAAAAAAAAAATGGGTTTTTGACTTGGCCAAACATGGCCTTAACAAAAAATGGATTTAAGTCCAAAAATTGGTCTCATTTGGAGAGAGACCAAACTGTAGAGAGAAGAAGAGAAGAGAGAAAGAGAGAAGAAGAAGAAGAGGAAGAGGAAGAGAAGAAGAAGAGAGGAGAAGAAGAGAAGCCAAGATCAAAGGTATGGAACTATGACTATTAACATGAATACATGTTTTGGGTTGTATGGAACAACCTTGGATAAAAGATTTCTTCAATTGATTTTCACAAGGTTTCATCTAACCTTAAAATTATGGAAAGTATGGTTGGTAAAACCTTAAATAGCCTGAAAAGTATATAATCCTCCATTTGAGTTAGATTCATGGTTTAGTGAGAATAATTGAGTTAGGGTTTAGAACAAACCTGCTTAATCATCATGTTTGGTTTATGTATGGGTTATTACCCATATTATAGTTGGTTTGAGAGTAATTCATGATAGGTTTTTGAATTAAGATAAGTATTGAAAGAGGAATTGAGTATAATTGAGGTTACAAGATGAATTTGAAATGGTTTTGAGGTGTGTATAAAGTATAGAGTTGAATTGGGTGGAAAAATATGGAAAATTGGGACAAAAACACACATTCTAGGCATTTTCGGGTGACATGTACCGGTACACCTTGAACATGTACCCAGTACACTGCTCCCAGAAGCCCCGAACATGTCTGCAGGGTACATGTGCGGAACATGTGCGGTACACCCTGCTTTATTTTGACCAGTCTTCGTATTTTGGCCATAACTTACTCATTTCTTATCCGATTTGAGTGATTCAAGTGGATAATTAAAATAGACTTCAAGGAAAACCAAACATACAGAAATAGGCATCGTCAAATTCTGACTATAAGTGGCCCAAAAATTCACTCAAAGTGGGGCCATGTTCAAGCCAAATTCTGGTTTCAGTTTTGAACATAGAGTAGTCTCGGGTGTCTAGGTCATAACTCGAGTTCCGGTGCTCCGAATTGGGTGATTCCAGTTGGAATAGAACCCTTATCACCTTAGCTTTAAATATGTACAAATACCTAGTGTCAAATATGAAGTTAATACCCCATAAAAATGAGTAATACAAACTGTCCCTAGTGTAATCGGTAAAATGACTAGTTGGCATGAAAATGCCATAATTTGGATTTGAATGAGTCAATTAGATTGATTCCAATTCCTAAGTAAAATAGATTCATAGAGAGGAATAAGAATATGAGACGAGTGTGATGTCATAGACATCTCATACTTTACAAGCATATGAAGTGCCATATGTAATAGGCATGAAGCAAGAGAAAATATCAAATGCAATATGTATAGATGTGTTCATGAAACATGAATACGATATGAATATAGGATTATATGATAGATATGCCTAAATGAATAGATAGAACATGCTAAGAACAAATGATAGAAATGCGTAAATGAGAAGAACGATAGAGAGAAGTAAAAGATGACAAGCGAGAATAAGTATATGTACATGAATGACGAGCGTAGTAAAGGCATGATGGAGTAAGTAATATAAATACAATATAAAGCATCCCGAAAGTAAAAGCATGTATAGAAAAGTATATGAATATAAATTGTATATGATATGAATATATGAATAAGTAAGAGCATACATGATAGAAATATAGAAAGTACATGAATAGCTAAATTCGATAGAAGCATAAAAGGATATGATGTATAGATGATATGAGAATATGAATATAGAAAGCAATATATATAGATATATGGATACAAGAGTGCATAGATGCATTAAGCTGATATATGATAGGATTAATATGATACGGAGACAAAACTAAATGATAAGAAAAGATATGAATATATGTATTATAGAAATATAGGGAGCATAATATGAAGCTACATATATGAGAGCGTCTGAGAGTAAAGTAAAAGATAGTATATATTGCAAGCGATCACTTGATAACAATAGTTATTCATTCTTATGAGATATGTACGGAAAATGTAATAAAATTTGATTGTACGCTTGGGAGCACGAGAGTAGAGAGGGATAGATAGACGTACATAGGAAGATCTGAGTTCTTTGCGGCATATACATAGACGGATATCGAGGCCCGGATTTGGGTCGATGACGCAGATCCGTTTGGATCGGGTGGCCCGTAGTCACCTGTAGATAGAATCGATGTCTCGTACGGTGATAGTACAGCCGGTGCAGATAGCATATGACGCCGTCCTTTGTCTCGTGCGGTGATGATACCTTCGGGTATTAACAGGATAGAGATCAGCTGTCTCAAATCTGGTGATAGTACCTTCGAATTCCTGCTAAGTTATTTCCTGAATCCGCTTCTAAGGTATTTGCAGACATGAATATAAAAGAAAAAGAAAAGTATACACAAAGGAAATGCATATGAAAAGCATATGATATGATATGATATGAGAAGCATAGCCTTGCTATGCGATGAAAGTATAGACGATTCTGAACGAAGTACGTTATAAGCATGTAGAAAATAAGTATATAGAAACCCATAGAAAAGAAATCTTTTGAGAAAGTATACAAAAGCACAAAGTATGATATAGATAGAATAGAAACGTACAAATGTATATGAAGTATGCGATTAAATGTAGTATGAAAATGAAGAATGAAAGTATAAAATAAACGATTAGTATGGAATGAGCGATTTATGAATATAGAAATATGAAACCACAAATGCAAAGTATATGACAAAACCAGTCGTATAAGAAAGAATATATGATAAAAAACAATATGTAAGAAATCATATATGTAATAGTACATAGAATGTAATAAATGTGAAACCCAGAAGATGAAAAGACATAGACTAGAGACATGATATGTGGCCCAGAAAAGAATAGGAACATTGAAAAAGACATATAGCTAGTATGAAGATGAACACATGTCAGTAGGAATACATGAAAGTATAGAAATAGGAATATAGTAAAAGTATAGATAGGAGATAGGCCAAAGACATAGAATATGTAACAGAAAAGGTTGACATGCAATAGAAATGTAGAGATGATAAGTAAGTAAAGTTATATGAATATGTATAGATATATGAAATGCATATGTATAAGCTTGTGACAGTCGCCATTGATGGTTGTCCATGCTTATGTTCCCACTAAGCGTAAAGCTTAGCGCGGGTGTTCAATCGGGTGTGGAGTCAGAAGAGGAGGCTAGAGGACAGGACATTCCACATCAGCAAAGCAGGCCGACTCAAAGATAGGTGCTCACCAGCGCTGCTTCCGAAATCTATGAGGTTTTGTAATAGAAATTGTATATGTATAAGTATATGTATAAGTAAATGGGACTCAATATATGTGTATAGATTGTGATGGACACCACTCCGGTGGTAGTTCTTTTGTATATGCAAATGATTTTGTTATTCTGAAATTGTTTAGCCTTACCGCAGTGCAGTGCGACTCGAGAAAGAAACAGGTCAATAAAGAGTCCCGATTATATAGTATAGTATAGATAGTATCACCCACAGGACTTCGGTTCGGATCATATTCGGGTTGGGCCAGGAGATCTTGGCGAGGGCGTGACGGCACGTTAATGCTTAGTGTGCTTCTTGCAGTAAAAGGGGATCCAGATAAAGGTGAGCTGCGCCCGGTGAGTAAACTCCCTACGAGAGACTCTTTCGCTGGGATCTTGTGTCGATGAGTCGAGTCCACCGATTCACGATTCGCATTCGAGTAAGCATTACAATTTCTACTATGGAATCCTACATTATGAAATGAGATGAGACTTCGATCATGTACCACTGCACGAGTCCTTCTGGAGCTCTCTTGCAGGGCAACTATTGACTCCTACCAAGCTGTGGCCCCATTTCCGGGGTGTCTTGTTGACCTGTCGACTGCGGAATATCTATGTCTCCTTTATCATGAGACATGTACATCTAATAAATGACCATGGGCCTCGTAATCTTTAAGTAAGCATCCAATATCTTCTGATAGTTGAGGTATTACAATCTTCTTAGCAAAACATATATCAAAATTTAAAGTTTTAATACATGTTTTACAAAGAAAATGTCAAAACCCGCAATCAGGCTTTCTTCTAAGCGTGACCTCACAGTGAGCGACGTCATCCTGTACACTCCCTATACTTGAAATAATGATCCCTCGACAGGGTGAGCAATGCCCAGTAGTTATAATTTCCTACATGGGTTACTCCCCACTTAAGTGCACATGTCATGGCAACCAATCAATCTCAAGCAAATACATGATCCTACTTGAATGTCTACATGTCCAATCCCATGTCTCGAGTCCTCACCAACTCCCTCACACATACCTAAGCTAAATGCGAGCAAAACATCGTTTTCAAAACAAAAGGTTTTTGTTCTAGAAAACACACTACCGAGTTTCGGTAAATATATTAGACTACCCTCGGCGAATTCTTTGGATCATTTTCAACGATCGTGATTAAAACCCCAGGATGGTGTTGGACCACTCTCAAAGCGATTCTTGGAAAATCTTCATGAAATTTCTTTTTACAACCATTTTCACTTTTCTTTCATTTTCATGTCATGCGCTCACTCTATGGATTACAGGGTCCCTTCTGGTATATAGGATACGTAATGACAAAATAATTAATATAAATATATTAATGTATAATATTAATTAACTCTATAATATGTGTATTGTATCTTATAAAATATCACATGATCAGTAACTAATCAGCAATTCGACATAATCCATAAAACACTGAATCTGCAGTAAATCAAGCGGGAAACTCTAGGTCAGGATCAAACCACACAATAAGTTATCCTCGAGTTAGTTTTGAGATCGATAACACGTCGATCAAGCCTCAACAAATCCTCATTCATAAAATGGCTCTTAGCCAAAAGAATAAACCAAGTAGGAAAAGATCCCTACCTCTTGGGTTATCGAACTCCCGCAAAATCGATGACCACATGTAGCCCTTGCCGTCCTGCTTTGCTTCTTGCTCAGACGAGCAGAAGCGGTCGAGCGTAGGGAAATCTGAGAGAGTCACTCTTTCTCTCTCTAAAATCTGAAATCCACACCTACTGCACATTTTCTTTTCAATTTGGAGAAGATGAAGTTGCCTTTTTGTCTTATTCACTTAAATCTTTTCACTTAATTCCATTTCTGTCCTTTAGTTTTGATTTTTGACACATGGCTTAATTTAAGCCATTCATCTCCATCATTTCACTAATCATGCAACATGGGTCACATGGGCACATGTAGTAGGTGACTTTTGTCACATCACATGTCTTTCATAAGCGGTTTTACGGCACCCGACACCCGGTGCCTTGAAAAACGTGAAATTTCGACTATCTCGGAATTCGACGGAATTCGACGTGGTAGCTAGATTTCGCGAGACGATTCCGATGGTGAAGTTTGTTTCGTCATCTAAGATCTAGAAAAATTTCGGATTTTGGCCGAAATTACCATTTTACCATTTTTCAGAAAATTAGAATTTTCCTGTGTTTTACATTCTCCCCTCCTTAAAAAGAATTTCGTCCGAAGTGCATGCAAATCCTGACGAATCACATGCATATGCAACGTGCACTATGCCATGTATGTAAACTAGTCATTTAAGTATTAAACGACTAAACCATGTACCTTCATCCCTAAACAAGAAGGGATAGGTGGCCCGCATCGTGTCCTCGCGCTCCCACGTTGACTCCTTCACTCCACGGTGCTGTCATAGCACCCTCACTAGCCTCACGATCTTGCGTAGCAAAACCTGATCCCGGCTATCCATAATGCACACTGGTCCCTCCTCGAAGGTCCCATCCGTGTCAACCTCAATCTCTCCCCAATCCACTACATGAGTTGGATGCAGGTGTACCTCACGAAGCATGGAGGCGTGGAATACCTCGTGGACACCTAACATCTTTGACGGTAAAATGCTTAGGTCGATTACCGATTACTACCTTCGAGTATCTTGAAGGGCCCAGTGAACCTCGTGATAACTTCCGTAGCTTGCCGGAACGACCCTCCTCTCTTAGACATCACCTTTAAGAGACGTGATCTCAGTCTCGAACTCCTAAGGGTTGGCGTCGTACATCGATATAAGCTCTTTTTAGGCTCTGAGCCGTGAGAAGACGATGTCGTATCAAGCTCACCTTCTCGGAGGTGTCTCTAATCAGATCAGGGCCAGTGATGGAGCTCTCTCCCACCTCGGTCCAACATATCGGTGATTTGCATGGCCTCCCATATAATGCCTCATATGGTGCCATCTGTATACTCGGTGATAGCATTTGAGCAGCGGCGAATTCCGCCCAAATGAAATGCTCTTCTAGCTACCCTTATGATCCAGGACGCATGCTCGTAGCATGTCCTCTAATAACTGTATGGTCCTCTCTAACTGACCATCTGTCTGTGGGTGGAAAGCTATACTAATGGTCAGCCGTGTGCCCATAGCCTTTTGGAAACTCTTCCCGAAAGTGCGTCGTAAATCTTGGAGTCTCTGTCGACCTTATGGATCACGGTACTCCATGTGGCGGATTATCTCGAATGTACAATAGGCGGAATCTCGATGTGAAGGTCATCCATGGCTAAGTATGCCGACCCGTGGGCTGTCACTATCACCCGTACCGCATCATGTCCTTACGATTGTTCGTGGCGAATTAGATTGCAAAATCCATCGTGAGCGTGCTCAGCTCCACTCGGCCACCTCGATGGTTGGAAGTAGCCTGGCGCCACGGTGCTCGGTAACCGGTGACCACGCGGACATCGTCGAACAAAGTCCTCTATGTGTCTCTTCATCCGTTCCGTTAGTGCGCGGCCCGAAGATCTGGTACATCTTCGTGCCACTTGGATCTGCGATGAATCGAGTAGTGAAACTCCTTGAGAATCTCCTCTCTCGATCCAGTGGGAACCTTGCGAGTCCTATATCGAAGACTACCATGCATAGGCGGTCCGGCCCTTGTCACTGTACTGATGTACTCGGTCCGCGATGGACACTTATCTGCGTCTGTCCTTGGGACTGATCACTCACCTTTCAGCAGAGACGGTGTAGGCTACTAAACTCCTGACATACCTTGAGTATGCTTGCGGTCACGCCAGTGGCTTGTCCCCACCAGGTCTCGAGCATCCGCCACTCCCGGGAAGCTATACTAGCCATTTCACTCGAACTTGACCTCTTTCCAGGTCAATCTTGTCATAGGCCCTGCTAATCGGGAGAAGTCCTCAATGAACCTCTTGTAATACCCTGCCAATCCCAAGAAATTGCGTATCTTGAAGATGGACTTCGGTCTCTCCTAACTCATAACTGCCTCAACCTTCTTCGGGTCAACGGATACACCCAAAGATGACACAACATGTCCTAAGAATGTCACCTCAGTAAGCCAAAATTCACACTTACTGAATTTGACATACAACTAATGGTCTCTCAACGTCTGGAGAATGATCCTCAAATGATCTTCATGCTCCTCCTTAAACTTGGAGTAGATCAAGATGTCGTTAATGCAGACCACAACAAACCGATCTAAGTAAGGTTGGAACATCCTATGCATGAGATCCATGAATGCCGTTGGAGCATTCGTTGTCAGATAACATAGTGAACTTGAAATGTCGAACAATCAATTGCGAGTGCCACCCCAGAGTCGTACCTTTACTTGGTGCCACCTAGAGTCGTATGCGGATTGGGTAAAGCTTCATGCTTATCTCCCTAAAACATAACACAAACATTATCCAATGTGTAGGCAGTAGCTCTCCTACGATCACAATCAATGACGACTAGTGTGCCGTCAACCAGTGCATCCTAAGGATGACATCAAACTCCAACATGTCCATGACCCTAAGGTCCACAGTGAGTAGAATCCCTAAGATCTCTAACTCATAATCCTGACATATTTGATCAACCCTCACCCTAGTTCATAGGGGAGAACTCACATGCAACGACTCTTCCAAGGTTTCAACGTCTAAACCTAAATATTTCACTTATCTTTAACACCTGCCTCTAGGATGTTCTATGCGTCTTCCGCCTCCCTCTTAATGGTCATTGTTGTCATGACCATCAAGTCCATGTATTGTAGAAGAAGTCCCACAATTTTACCTCGAATGGACGATTTCATACCATCCTCAAACTTTCTCACTTTAGCCATGTTTGTGGCCGTTAATCATCGCTTAAATCCAAGCACTCAGCTGAACTTAGACACATATTCAGCACCGTCATCGCTCCTTGTTCGAAAGCCCTAGAACTCTCGAGCTTCTTTTGCACAAGTTGAGTAGACGGCAAAGAAATATTTCCGGCTCCATGAAGAGCCTACTTAAACTCTTCCATGTCATTTGTCTTCAAGTTCCTTGAGGCTTTGATCCAATCCCACCATACTGATTTTCCTCTAGCCGAATGCACTTAAATTATCCTAGTAGTGCACGGAGGCATCTCCCATAAACTTTGAGATCCCTCTCCTTGTTCAATTAGTAGTGATGTCACACTCCCGACTCTACGGTCCGACCCGAATGGCGGATCCGAACCGAGTTCAAGGCGTGAGACTATACTGAGACTCTTTAATTAATTTCCTCGTGAGTCGAACTTGTACTGGTGGGTATACAAACACCAGAGTAACAAAAATCATTTACATATACAAAAGAATCCACACCGAGCAAGGATCAAAATATCGTAAATACGATATATTTCCAGAATTGGATTTTACGGAAATATCGAAATATCGAAAGTATCGGTGGATATTTTGACTAAAATATCTGGTGAATGGAAAAAATTGACAAAATACTGGAAATTCATAGAAATACTTTGTTGAATTATAAAAATGCATAAATAAGCAAATATACACTTGTCATGATGATATTCATTATAATTTATCAGAAATTACATCACAATAGTCATTTAAACCAAAATGAAGACCGATGTAATTCCATTACATTATTCGACTAAGGGATTCATCTGATGTAGTTATGATTCATACCAAGACATGGTAAAGGCAAATAATATTGATTGTAACTTCGGATGCCATGCACATAAATCTGTTGACTCCTACCCACAACCTCCGTGATGGGAAATTCTATTCACCCATTACGCTCGCTTGAAACTTCTTCCATTTGATATGGAATTTGGAATGGCATATGTGGATCATGAGGATTGTTAATCATTCCATATTCTTCACCAATAGTACCGCTGGATAAAGAAGGCTGACCATAACCTATCAGATAAGGGAGGAAATATGTCATTTTCATTTGATGAATCGAATTGAGTTCCAATACTCACGACTAAAATCGTCGACAACGGTAATCCCTCATCGTATGGTGTGTCATCTTTCGCTGTCTTCTCTATATGGCTTCCCAATGGCTCCAACACCGGACTGCCTCTCCTAGACCCGTATTCTATCTTGTGTAGCACAGTGGAAATCATCTTCACCCTATGAATAGGCTCAATGGATATTGACTTTGTTGCGGATCCGCAATATCCCACCATCATTTCCGTATCGCTACCATCATTAGTCCCTCCTCAACCATCATATCCTCGTAGCTGAGTACTCAAAGAAACTCGGGTCTACTACTATGTTCAACACTTGAATCAAAAAAAGGGTCGAGAAGTAACAGTGCGTTGAAATGAGTCCCTCGTGTCTCGACTAAAACTCATCACTATGAATCCTTTCGTGATAAAAACCCGCCAACATCAACACCCGCTTCTCGAACATGTGCGCAATTAGTAACGATTTCCATTCATCATCTAAATGGAGAGGTCTAACCCATTGAAATAGTCGATTCTCGTCTTCCTCACCAACCCGCCAGAAATTTCAAGTAAATCGAGAAAATTATTTTCGCAACTTCATTCGTCCAAATTTCCATATCACTAACACTTTAGTTTCATGTTGTAATAACAAAAAACCAATTGTCGAGCCCAGGATAAGCGCTTACTTTGTTTGGTATGAATTAGAGCAAATGTGCTCCACTTCTTTCACAAGCCGAGATGATGCTTATTTAAAGAACCTTTTAAGGCCAGTGTCCTACTGTCGGGAGCGTGATTTCCATACAAAACCACCATTCAAATTTAATAAAAATTACTTATATTCATATATAATAATAAAATAGTAAAATTTACTTATAATGAGAATTTAACACTCACCAAAGAACCATTTTCGATCTTGACGCTTTATTGTCGCCCGATCACCAAACCTTTTTGCATCACGGAATAGTATGTCGTGGAATTCACAATGTCAAACAATCTAATATAAAAATCAATCAATAAATTGAATCAATTAATTGTAATTAGAAACTCAATAATTTACCTCACTTCCAAAAATTACATAGGCCTTAGCATAGGATCTAATTTAGAAAAAAACTTCATGAACAAATAAGTAGCTCAGGTTGCTAAAACTAACCTGTATATATTGAAATTTTGGATTTGGGGATAGTATGCCGCAATAGTACTGAGAATTAAGTAATAATATGTCATAATATTATTAAATGTGAATATCGCGAAGAGGATAGTACTAGTTACCCGCATGAAGAGGATGCTTAAGGGTTTCGATCCTAACGATCTGCGATGATATGTTACACCCACTCTTTAGCTTTGAGTCGATATAAATTTGTCTTCATCAACCGAATCAACTCAGAGACAAACAGTATGGCTGGGACAACTTCCTGGATCAATGCGGCACTCAGACATATGGGCCCTTCAGATGCACACTAGCCCACCTTCCTCCCAATATACATGATCAAACATGAGTCTTTCAACCTCATGTCCAACTGGGTCCGGCTTATGCTTCGTGAGATGCCCATTCATTACTAATAAATATTTTCTTCAAATCAACCTCTTTCGAAGATCAAGGACAATATAGTTTGTTGCAAACTGTTGCTCTGGGGACGCACGATATCTCCACCACAGACCTGTCGCATTTTTGCAAGCAACCAACCATGATTGTAAATGAAGTCGCTATCTTCTGTTCATTCCCCGATCAATCGAAAGCAACAAGATCCCTTTACCAATGCTCAAACATTAAATCAATGCAACAGGCCGCACATGGAGTCCAATACAGATCAGAGTTCTTCATCAACAACTTTCCCGCTTTCACAAATGCTGATCCATTATCTGTTACAATTTGAACGACATTTGCTTCTCCAACTTCCTTGATAACGTCCTTCAACAAACCATATATGTATTTGTTGTCTTTAATTTTATCTGACGCATCAACCGATTTAAGGAAAATTGTGCTTCCTTTTGAATAAACCATGAAATTAATAATGCTCAATTTAGTTGGCTCGGTCCATCCATCGCACATAATTGTACATCCATATGTCTTCCATTTCTCCTTTTGTATGTTGACATAATCTTCCATTTCTTTATACTCCATTTCCAAGTACTTGCTTTTGATTTAGTATGGAGATGGTGGTTCGATGCCCATCCCTATATATAATAATTAAAGGAAAGTTGGTTAGTGGTTAGAAATTTGTAATACAATTTTAAGATAATAATGTCACTATTAAAACATATTATACAATTAGGACAAACCTCGCTTTGTCAGGCACCAAAATCATGTTCTAAAAATGGTGGGAGTCCGCTTTGAGGTGGAACACTTAGCATATATGAAAACTTGCTAATTAATCGTCCCATTGTTTCCTTGATTGAACCACCTTTGAACATATTTTAGGGCTTTTTGTTTTGCAAATCGAAGACTTGTATAATGATGGTGCATCAGCGGTGATGGATCCGTATGCCGAACACTTTGACCTTTGTATACGCCTCGATGGATTACCCGTTAGAAGATCATTTATCGCAATTATGAAAATAATAATCAATTCAATTTACATTATTTCATACATGATTATGTGAAAAATGAATTAGGTATAAAAGATTTACCTATTTTTCTCATTCTCATAAATCTTGCAACCTCGTTTCTGGGCTCCATTCACTAATTTTTGATGCACGATCGTCGGGGATATTCATCTCACTACTCCGGGGTGCATGTTAAATGACATATACACATCCTCATCACCCTCCTCCTCCTCCTCATCATCAATGAGCTTATGATGTTTTCCTCCCATTGTGTCTCGTAATTCAGCTCGAATTTCTTCCATATGAGCCGTGCCGCGCTTACTTTGTTCTAAGAGTTGCTTCATTTTTGTTTAACTTCCACAAGACATTCGTGGACACTTCTTAAGATTTGAATGGGATCCGTATAGACAGACATGAAACTTAAGCGGGTAATTACACCACTTTTATGCTTAAACCACAATAATTGCAAATTGTTCCATTTTTTATGTCCGTCCAAAGGTGTGCAATACCCTCCATGCAGATCTCTACCACTTCCACTAGCCATCCTATAAACACATGTGATTTTAAAACTAAGATACATTAAAACTAAGATACATTAAAAATAAAATATGCATGTAAGTAATATGTTTCAAACTTCTAATATAATATAATTAATTAATAACTAAAAAGTTAATTAACTAATATGTTTTAATTAAAATAAATATTAACTAAATAACTAATATAATTAATTAACTAAAATTATATTTATCAAATTAAAACTATAATAAAACTATAGTATAAAAATATTAATTATAAACCACTTCAATACCAAAATAAATTAAGATACATTAAAAATAAAATATGCATGTAACTAATATGTTTCAAATTTCTAATATAATATATACCAAAATAAATTAAGATTCATTAAAATAAAATATGCATGTAAGTAATATGTTTTAAACTTCTAATATAATATAATTAATTAATAATTCAAAAATTAATTAATCAATATGTTTTAATTAAAATAACTATTAACTAATAACTAATATAATTAATTAACTAAAAATTATATTATCAAATTAACCATAATAAAACTATAGTATAAAATATTTATTATAAACTACTTCAACACCAAAACAAACTAAGAAACATTAAAAATAAAATATTCATGTAACTAATATAATATAATTAATTAACTAAAAAATTATATTAGTTAGTAATATAATTAATTAACTAAATATTATATTAGTTACTAATATGTTGATGAACTAAAATAATATTATTTAGATATGTAAGTAAAATGATCTAAATTTCTAACATTACATAATTATAATTATTTAATAGTAGGATGTATAATGTCTAAGTGTCAAACATTATATATAATCTAATTTATTACTATCAAATTAAACCAATAAAAACTATAGTATAAAATATTTATTATAGACTACTTCAACACCAAACAAACTAAGAAACATTAAAAATAAAATATACATACCAATATAAGAATATAATAACTAAAAATTATATTAGTTAGTAATATAATTAATTAACTGAATATTATATTAGTTACTAATATGTTGATGAACTAAAAATGATATTATTTAGATATGTAATTAAAATGATCTAAATTTTAGTACATTACATACAATTATAATTATTTAATAGTAGGATGTGTAATATCTAAGTTTCAAACATTATATCTATCAATTTATTATTATCAAAATTAAACTAAAATAAAACTATAGTATAAAACTATTTATTATAAACTATTTCAACACCAAAATGAAACTAAATAAAATATGCATAAAAACAAAATTAATAAACAAAGAAACATACCTTTAATCTACAAAGATCTTCCAAAAATTAGGATAAAGAACAAAGAAAAAAATATTTGATAGTGAAATGGAGGTTGATGGATGGATGGGCTTGTAATGATATTGTAAGGATTTTAGGAGTATTTATAGAATTTTTGGAGTCAAAATAGCCGTTTGGATTGTCAAAAACCGTTGTGATTTATTTCTAACCGTTTGGATTTGATTTGGTTCAAATCGATCAACATGATCATCATATATCCATTATAAATCACTCGACCGTTAGATCAAGCTTTAGATTTCAAAATCAACCGTTGGATCACGTAAAAATATAGCCGTTGGATTTTAAAACGCGACGAAACTGACCGTTGGATCAAAATAATAAACAACTGATGGGCCGTGATTTCCTCGGATTTTTTTTTCTCCGAAAAACAAATTATAAATCGCCGATAAATTGATTTTTTCTGGCCGAAAAACTGGGCGATTTCTCTCTCCATTAACGTTACTCCCAACGCTGTCGCCCACGCCGATATATCCAATCGAAAAAATCGAAATTTCCGATTTTCGTCGAAAATCACGATATTCCCGATTTTAACTTGATTTTTTCGGCAGTCGAAATTTCCATGCATTTTTCTTTTCGAGGCTCACCGAAAAACGATATTTCGGCGAAAAATCGGCCGAAAATTCCGAAATTTTTGTCCCTACACCGGAGTGATGTCCATTGAAATCTATACACATATATTGAGTCCCATTTACATATACAAAAACTGTACTTTTACATTTACAACCGCAGTGTCGACATACCGCGACGAACCCCTACTAGCAGGGCCGACCCAACCGTATGCGTAATATCGCAGATGTCTTCCTTTGTACCTACACGGATTAAACCCGCTGCTTTTACGCTAGTGGGAAACGATCTTATAACTTATAATCAAAGACATGCATTTATACCAATCAAAATAAACATATAACAAGACAGATATCGACCTTCATTAATTCATATAATGAACTTATACAATTACTTATGCTTATAACAGACTATGTTTATTCGGATCTCCCATCGGAGTTACAGAGTTTATTACCCATACGTACTACAAAGCTTATAATGGTACTTCTTATCTTATACTTACTCAGAACTTACACTTATGGCAAACTTATTCTTATTCCGATCTCCCGTAGGACTCATATTTATACTTATCTCCCGTAGGACACATACTGATACTTATCTCCTGTAGGACACATACTTATAGGATTTCATATGCTAAGACTGAGCTTATTCATATACTTATACGGAGGTACTTATCCACATACTCGTACTTATATTTATCTCAGATCTCCTATAGGAGTTCACGTAACTTATGCTTATACGAGATGTCTCTTGTAGTACCACAGTTTATACTTATACCATAAGGCTTATAATTTTATACTACTTCTGAGTTTACACTGTTTCACGCATACGTAGAAACCATGTAGTTATTGGCGTAACATATACTGCATTAAGTGAACTTATTCTTATACCTAAGTACTCATAAGTACTACTTATTCAAATGTCCAAAAGACACATACTTGTGCTTATCAAACTTATAATTATAAAAGTACCCAGTACTACTAACTTATACTACATCAAAATTCAGAGGTACTACTGATTTTTATCCTTATCCGGAGCTTATACGGAGGTACCCGTAGGTATTACAGAAATTAATCCGATACAAAGGTACCCATAGGTACTACAGAACTTATACTTGTTTTACGTGTTCATTCCTCAGATTTCCGTATCTTATACTTGCATACTTGAGCATATACTTGTATTACGAATCTATATCAGACACGGAGTTTATTCTCAGATTTCTCGATATAAGTACTCATTAGAGGTACTACGTAACATTTTACTTGTACAAAAGTACCTATATGTATTACGTAACGATACTGTATACTCGTGAGTGCAGCGAACAAAATATCTGGGTAATTACTTCGATATATTTGGCATTTGGATTTTACTTCTGACATATCGCAATACCCAGGATATTTTGACAAAATACTCCAGTGTGAAATTAATAAAAATACTTTAAAATTCATGTAAATACTGGTTTAACTATAAAAAAGACATAAAATAAGCAAATATACACTTATTGAAAATAATATTCATTATAATTCTATCGAAATTACATTATAATTGTAATTTAAAACCAAAATGAAGACCGAGGCTCCATTACATTATTTGGATAAGGATCCTTACTGATGGATAATATTCATAATAAGATCTTCAAAATATTGAGATAAATCACAAAGAAAAAATAATTTGAGAGTTAAATGGAGTTTGGATGTGTATGGATGAGTTTGTAAAGAGATCAGAGTGATTTATGGGTATTTATAGAATTTTTTGGAGTCAAAATAGTCATTACCGATATTTACCGATATTTACCGATATTTTACCGATATTTACCGATATTTTACCGATATTTTTTCGTAAATTCAAAGACGTTTACGTGTCTAATGTCACGATGATGGAAAATCGGTTTTTTCCGATTACCGAAAATCTACGATTTTAATTAATTTTTTTCCGATTCTCCGATCAATTTTTTCCTCTGTTTTTTCTTTCCTATGTCATGTGAAAACCAATTTTTCGACGATATATCGGCCGAAAAACGATTTTGTCTTCGCTTCATAGTACATCTCGCATCTTTACCATATTCATTATTTACTTTGCCTTTATTCCCGAGTCTTATCATATAATCATGGATTGCTCACCAAAGAATACGCAACGAGTAGACACAACACAATAAGTACTGGTTGCACAAGACAAGATCGAGGTGTCAGAAAGACAAAGCAAGAGTGCCGAAGACCGACAGAGTGCCGCACTAATCGGGAGTATCGATAATTAATGTGTCAAAGACTGACAGAGTGTCGTCGCACTAATCAGAGAGTACCGGGCACACAAAATAAGCACCAAGCAATAGAGAGTACCGTCAGATTAACGAGAGTAATCGGCAATTATACGTGTCTGCCCACGTAACCGAGGTGTCATGTCATTCAATAACTGGTCTTAGGCAGTTATACAATTATACGTGTTCTCTGAGCTTATCATTTTATTCTTTTCTTCTATACTCCTCTACATATCAAATCTACATATATCAGTTATTTCTCGTCATATCTTATGTCTTTTCTTATCACGATTCCAATCGACTTAACTTCTCAAGCAATTAGTACACTTGGTACAACAATCAAATTTTCAGACATGTGACACCGAATGCCATTAAATAAGATATATTAGATTCAGACTCAATGAGCTTCCATAGAGTCCAAGAACACCCAAACGGAGTCCTAACGGCGAGTTATGCACATTGCAAGCCGGAAGAAATCAAAGAACTTGCAAAGAATCGGCAAAGAGTAAGAGCAGCGCCACTGTATTTTTTCATTTTCGGACTTATTACAAGAGCAATATTGGTATCAAGATATATGCATGGATTCTAGACTCGTGCGCTTTCCATGTAGCCAAAGAACACCAAATCCGAGTTCGGACGGGGTTGTTATATCGCCCAAAGTCGAGGGTCGACATTACAAGCAGTGGGGCTACGCTTATAAGATAAATGCGACCGGTGATGCACCAGCCACACAACGCCGTGGCTTCACGCCCCGGCCGCGCCGTAGAGCCCTTTGCAGCTTCGCACACGCCCAGTTTCGACCAAACCATCCTGCACACTTTGTCCACTCGGCCACATTATCCTCCCAATTGAGCCACAAAACATGCCACGAACATGGTACCAAACATGTCAAAAACACGGCATAAGATAAACCATCCTACAATCAATACCAAAATCACACTAATTCTATACTTTCCATACATGTAACTAATTTCCTATCATTTGTGCATTTCTGTTGTGTGTTGTCTAATCGTATACTTCCTAATTTACATGTATTTCTATCATATATTCATATTATTCATATATTCATATCATATTATCTAAATATATATTCTTATTCTTATCTAATTTATATCATTCATCACAGCCGACGCCTGTGCCTTACCCCAAAATTCCACATTCACCCCACAATTTTGGGATTAAATCACACCTGCTTTATTACGCCCGAAAACAACCTATGCCATTACATGGCTTTTATTCCAAGTAGTGGAAATTTCCTACTCGCTGAGCTTGACGAAACTCCAAGATTTTGGTACCACGTGTAGCTCGAAATGCGTGATCAACTTTGCTTCGTCCGACCAATTCTCGACCGTTAGAATGTCAGAGATCTGAGAAAATACAATCGAAACTTAGATTTTCCGAACTTACTCAATTTCTGCTTAAACTCGCTTTTTGATACCACGCCAGAGCCCGTCGAGTAGATGAACTTTTGTTCTTGGTCAACGAATTCCGACGGTCGAAACTACATATATCATAGAGAGAAGTGAAGAAAATAAAAATAAAATTTTATCTTCTCTCACACTCCTCTCTCTCACGGCTGCCCCAAAAATCTGCTCCTCCTCTCATCTATATATATTGCTTAAGGTGGGCCCACATGCCCCTTGTCCCTTCCTATCTACTTTATCCGAAACAATATTTCAGTTCTGCCTCGCTCTATTTATCTTAAATAGACATTCTTAACTATTTGACATTTTTCTCGGATTTTCTAAAATTCGTCAAGTGCTCGCCTCGACGCCGTCTTCGAAATTCGTGAAAACTGACCGCTTCGAAATTCAATGAAATTCGACGGGTGACTAGATTTCGCGAGATCTATTCCAACCCAAGTGATGTCCGGCTGGCCATCCGAGACCTAGAAATTTTCCAGAATTTTCCAAAGCGACAAAATTTCCATTTTTCCATTTTTCATAAAAATGTCATTTTTTCCGAACGAATACAATTTTAACTTATTTTATACCCTAAACATGTTCGAAAATTGCTAGGGTATATTTTGGGGTGTTACAATTTAGTACACTTGGTACAACAATCAAATTTTCAGACGTGGATACCGAATGCCATTAAATAGCATATATGTAGATTTGATATGTTGAGGAGTATAGAAGAAAAGAATAAAATGATAAGCTTAGAGAACACGTATAATTGTATAACCTATTAAGACCAAGGTATTGAATGACATGGCACTCGACATGCAAAGTGTGCACGTATAATACTTCTAAGACTATCTCGATTAGTGCGAAGACACCTCCTGACCGTGCTTCTAAGACATTAGTGGTTTCTACTTTCCGATTAGTGCGACTGGGCACTCTCTGGTCAAGGCTTCGACACTTCGCCAGGCTACTAAGCACCAATATCAATTGCACCTTCGGTACTTATTGTGCCGCGGTCCCACTGCTCCGTATTAATGGGTCTAGCAATCAAAACGCTTATATGATAAGACTCGAATAAAGAATAAAAGTAAAGATTTGAAATGGGCACCTACTTGCCACCTCCGCATCCGAATAAGTAAAATCTTTCATAGCACTCACGCACCTCCGCATAAGCTTCCTGATAAGCACAACCTCGCAGTACCTACCGTACCCCATATGAGTATAAGTTAGTAGTACCTACGGGTACTTTTAGTTAAATATAAGTTTGATAGAAAAACAAGTATGTGTCTTTTGGGACATTTGAACAAGTAGTACTTACGAGTACATCCGTATAAGAATAAGTTCCGCAATATCAGTATACGTTCTGTAATATCTCAATAGTACCTACCGCAATGCCTCAGACGACAAAATAAGTATAAGTCCGCAGTACCTAATGTACCTCCAGAGTAAGGAATCAGATAAGTACCTACGTACTTTGTATCAGAATAAGCTCCGTGTAAGATCCGAAGTACAAGAATAAGATCCGAAATACAAGAATAAGTTCTGTAAAACAAGTATAAGATCCGTAGTACAAGTATAAGATAATGGCACAAGTATAAGTTCTGGTTAAAGATCACGGGTACTTCAAAGAGTCTAAGCTCTGTAACTCCTACGAGAGATCCGGATACATACCAGTCTGACAGAAGTTCAAGTAGATATCCTTTGGGAGATCTGAATAATTATAAGTCTGAGACAAGTATAAGTATATGTATAAGCTCAGTACCGACTACTAGGAATCTGAATAAGTATGTGTCCTACGGGAGATCGGAATAAGAATAAGTCTACTCTTAGTAGAAGATCCGAATGCTATAAGTATAAGATCCGAATGCTCTAAGTATAAGATCCGAATAAGAATAAGCCTTCTATGAGTATAAGATCCAAATAAGAATAAGCCTTCTATGAGTATAAGATCCAAATAAGAATAAGTCTGCTCTTAGTAGAAGATCTGAATGCTATAAGTATAAGATCCGAATAAGAATAAGCCTTCTATGAGTATAAGATCCAAATAAGAATAAGTCTGCTATAAGTGTAAGACCCAAGTAAGTATAAGTTTGTTATAAGTATAACAGGGCTTTCACCTGAGGAGGTATCTATCTCTACTTGCTATTACCCGACACATATTTTCATTTTCATGTATACAACCGTGCAACCCTGTTGGACGATATCCCACCGTACCGAGCTCACCCAATCAAACACCAAACACAATGTTGATTATAACCATGCACTCACACCCATTTCATGCGATGTCCCTGTGCATATGCAATGCAATGTGTCATTTCATTCTTATACCATGTCACATATATGATGAATGTTATATATTACCCTACGATGCAGATATCACCCATGTATCATGGACAATTATATCAATCAACATAAAATTTCCAAACAATCACACATCTCATGTCAACATATTTGCACACACATATATCAACATCAAGAAGTCATCACCAATCAAGAAATGACAAACTTTATCCTCTAGGCCAAATTGTGACATAACATGTCCACAAATAGCCATGCAATGGCCTTATCCATACACAAACTCATCACATGTCAATACATTAGGACAAACATATTGACCTTCAATCAATTACCACCAAACATGTCACTCAAACTCAATCAATGACAACTTGATCCTCAAGACCAGTTGTGGCATAGAGATGCCCACAAAACATTCCACACAACATGTAAAACCCGGGAAAATTCGAATTTTCTGAAAAAGGGTAAAACGGTAATTTCGGTCAAAACCCGAAATTTTTCTACTCGGATGAAGAAATGGATTTCACTGTTGGAATCGTCTCAGTAAATCCTAGCTACCACGTCGACCCCGAGACGTCGGTACTTCACGTTTTTTCGGCGCATCCCGTGCTCCGTGTCGTAAACGCTTTCCCCGAGAAAAGCATGCGATGCGACAAAGTCACCTATTACATGTACTCATGTGACACATGTTACATGATTAGAGAGAGGATGAGATGAATGACTTAGATTAAGCCATGTGTTAAAAATCCAAGACTTAAGGACATGAAGGGAATTATGGAAAAGTTAAATGAGGATAAGACAAGAATTGAAATAGTTTTCTTCTCCATTTTTGAAGAACAAACGCGGCAAAGTATGGCCGAAACCATTCTGCAGAGAGAGAGCCATTTCTCTCTAGATTTCCAAATGTTCAAACCCCGTCATAACACGAAGCAAGAAGCCAAAGTCGATCGATGCGCGAGGGCTACTGTTGCACACCGACACTCGTGGAGCTCCGACAACTCCAAGAGGTGTGATCTTTTTCCTACTGCTATATTCTTTACAAGAGCTACGAATGGTCGGGATGTTCTGAGGCTTGGATTAGCCGTGTTTTCGATCTCAAAAGCTTTGAACCGAGTGGAGAAAATCCTCATTGTTGTGGCCGTGAACAGTGCCAACCCGAGGGTTTCACTGTTCATGTTAATAGTGACGTTGGTGTGATTTTTATGATGTTGAGTGATTCAAAATGAATTGCTTGTATTTGTTAATTAGCCCATGTGAGCTAATTTTGATGTTATTGGTTGTGAATTTGCATAACACATTTATGCTGACACTATGTTCGTATATACATGTTATATATATTAGCATGAGCTTGCCTGGGATTACATAACGCATTCCATACAGACCTAAGACAACCTGTATTATTAAGCTGGGTGGAGTGCATGACATGAAAGAAAATAAAAAGGAAAATGTTTGTTTAATTTCAACTAAGATTTTTCGAAGAATCGCTGAGAGTCATCCAACATATCAATTTCTGATGAGGACTACGATCAAGCTGCCGTGCTATCCACACCACCCCTGAGGGTAGTCCAATATATTTACCGTATCTTGCAGTAAGCCGGTGGAACAAAAGCTTTTGTTTTGGAAACTGATTTTTACCGCATTTGGCTTACAGCACGTGCGAGAGCCTATGAGGACTCCTGACATGGATCGGGGCATGCAGACACCGAAAGTGCGCTCACGTGAATCGCCGGATGCGATTGTTTTCCATGACATGTGCACTTAGCGGGAGTAACCCATGTAGGAAATTTCACTATCAAGCTTTGCTCACCCCGTCGGCGATCACCATTTCCCGTTGATGGTGAACAGACAGAGGACGACGTCACTAGAGGTCGCATTTAAAAGAAAAGCCTGTCGCTGCTTTGGGTATTCATTTGTATAACATGTATTAAAATTGTAAACTTTTTGATATATGTTTCCGGTAAAGAGTAATTTATTAACTCAACTATCAGATAGTTACGTATTTTGTGGGTATTAATGCAGCAATTGGGCTGCCATTATTTTACTCGCGATGACCCTGGTAAGGTCATCAGAACTCGTTTGGGACAAGTCAGATTCGGGTAGAGCTCCCGCACAAAGGAGACTCTCGCTAATTTTCATGAGCGCTGCGGTCGGGGTTACCCGACATCCACTGAAGATTCCGCGGTCGACGGTTGTGCCAACGACACCCTGCTCGTAAGGTCACAACTTGGCATCGATAAGGTAAACGACACTGGAGCTCTGGTCATGATGATAAGTTTAGTCCCGATGACGCCTTCACGTACCAGATCGTGGTACTAAGATACCAATACTCTGTGACTCGATGGGAAACTGCCAGATTCATGCATTCATCAGCATTTCTGCGATTTCGAGAAACGAATTGTAATGTGCATCGATCAGTGTCAGGATGTGTTTTGAAATCAGGTGCTTAGTGAATAAAGCACATAGGAAAAAATGAACGAAGAATTTTTTCGAGGGGTTTTACAAGCAGGTAAACTGAAAAATAAATAAATAAATAAAATAAATTTTAGAATTTATTTTGCTCTACTAGAAATTGAAAATATGAAAATATATTTTCTTTTCGTTTTCTCTGGGCAAATGCATGAGAAAAAAAAATGTGAAAAAAATTACAGAGCCGGGATGGGCCACCGCCCAATTCCTGTGCTTCGGGTCATGATACAACATCAGGACAGGACAATGCCAGGCATGTTAGTGTGGGTGATGAGTCCAAAACTCATTAGATTTAATCCATTTTTCTCGAGTTTATAATGAGAATAATGATGAATTGTCCTGTTAAAACTGATAATTGAATCATATTCCAATTTGTAGGAAATAAAGGTAAAATCAAATTTTAAGAAAATCATAAGAACTCACCAAGTGTTGCATCTGAATTCAAAACTCGGAATTTAAGTCGACAGGAAGCCGGTCAAAGAATTTAAAGTCACGACATCAACAAATTCACTTCAAGAAGAAACTCGAAGAATGAACAAGAAGTCGTGACTTCAAGAAAGAAGTTGAGAAAAAAATGACTTGTCGAGATTGTTAGCTACCAAATGAAGAGGTTCATGTCGCGATTATCATTGCGATGTCGCGACACCAAAAAGGAGATAATGATGTCGTGATACCACCATGAGGTCGCGACAAGGAGTCGTTTCAGCCACAAGAACAACCTTCAAGTAAAAGAAGTCCAACTACTTTAAAGAAAGGACTGATGTCGCGACCTCGACAAGAATAAGATTAATTACCTGTCGCAATGTAAAACTCCAAATCGTGACGCACTAAGAATTAATGAAGAATAGCATGATGTCGCTGACACCACTCGAGAGTCGCGGCCATACTGAAAGCTTAGCAAAGAGGCTATTTTTCGAGGTCGTGACACCGAATAAGTCGCGACAAAGATTTTCAAGAGACTCCAACATGTGAGGTCGCGAAAGCTGGAAGAGAGATACGACATCAACACCGAATCAAGATGTCGCGACTATCTTCGCTGGTCGCGACATCAACCGCAAGGTATCATGGCTCGCATATCATTCAGCGTCGCGACATCACCAGAAGAATGAGGTCGCACGCCATTGTACGCCGCATGATCACATTCCAAGAGATGCCAAGACAAGTCACGACCAACAAAGCTTCCACGACATCAAAAAGAACTCATAAGGTTAATATTGAAGTCGCTGACGATGATCAAGTCGGGACTCAAAGAGCTCACAATATTAGTGAAGTCGCGACGCTATCTCGCGGGTCGCGACATCGCTACAAGGGAAAAGAGGCACCGACGCCATTTGGCCGGGTCGCGACATCATAATCCAGCGATGTGCCAAAGGCAAGTCGCGACCAGATAAAAAGCCATGCATGCAAAAAGAAAACTAAGTCGACGCATGATCGGGGTTGCACATCAAACAGCCATAAGCGTAATAGTGAAGTCGCTGACGTATGATCAGTCGCGACCTCAAAGAGATCACAATGCGATAAAGGTGAAGTCGCTGACGTATAATCGGGTCACGACATCAAAACAACTCACATGCGATAAGTAGAAAGTCGCGACCAAGAAAGAGTCACATATCAGTTAAGGTCGCGACACACAAATGGAGTCGCGACATGAACAAACAAACGGGCCGCTTATTTTGAAACCCATAAGGAAGTGCATCAGTTAGCCCAAATCGTAACCCTGACAAATAAGCCGGGCCGCTACTGCAGCAGCGAAAGCGCCTTGTTTCATCCGTAAAAGAGAAGTCCTGGGTGTCAAGGCCCGTGTATTTTAAATTTCTTTCTGTTTCTTTTCTCGCTTGCCGTTATTTTAGATTGGGACAGAGCAGATTGTTATCGTGATTTGAATTTCGGATCCGATGTTAGTCAAGAAGCCGTCGAATGCGCATCATATTTTCTTCAAATTACCTGCCTGTCGTTTGTCCGTCAAATTTTGAATTTAACTTCCGCCGTATTTACAAGAGTTCTTTGATCAAAGGAGCTACCGTTAGTGTAATGAAGTAATTTAGAACCCGGGCCGTTGAATTTACTCTTGTTAGAATTTATCTTTCCTCGCAGTAAATTTATCGTAGCCCACTCGAACTTCCGCCTAACTCACAGGTTTTGTCATTTTAATCGATCCAAATATCAACTAGGCACTGCACAGCACTGTTTCATGTTCCATTGCGAGGCCCTCTGAAAGTGACACAGAGGTGGCATTCCCGAGGAGTATCGGGAATACTTCTCAAGGGTATGCGAACCTAATACTGGGGGATCTAACGGGCTCGTGAACTATAATCGATAACCTTCTTCTCACTTGAAACCGAGAACGAAATAATGACTTATCAATTAAAATGAGCAGAGTTTCGCCTCGACCAACAAAGTAGTTCAACTCCGTGGTTAGCAAGCGATCTAATCAAGGAAAGAAGGAACTGCTCCAATTTTGAGGATGAGAAAACTAAGATAGTGTAAACCCATGCTTAGCCTATGTCTTAGAGATATGTTTACATCCATGTTAGCGGGTATGAAGTATTGGAAAAGAAAAATACCTGCACGCGCAACTCGACAAAGTAGTTATCTAATCCTCTGTCTTTGAAAGAAATTCAGGAAGATTAGATGATGAAATGTGTCGTTACAGAAACTACATGGCATTACCATCTTCCTCGACTATCAAAATTCTAAGTTCATGAAGCAAAGTTAAAGAGCCGTATAGCAGAATCGATGTTTCACAATATCTCGTATTTTCAATGCATCCCTTAAAAGCTAATCGACCGCTTTATGGGAAATATATACATACCCTAGTCGTGAATATGCCTCTTTTCAGAAAACCCTACAACCGTATTGGCATCATTCTGGGGACAAGCCGTCGCTCTTTTACCCATTTTGATACATAATCCACAGCTGTGAGTATGTATATATTTCAAATGAACCGAAAGGCCCCATAAAATCCATTCCTCAAGCTTGATGACGACATGGGTGCTGTGACCGTTTATAAAACTCCCATCGAATGTCCCCATGCATTGCTTTGGAAACCATGTCACCTCCTCAACCGGAATACAAAGCCATGTGGGCCATCAAACAAATTAATCCCCGATTTCAAAATTGCAAAGGAAGAGAGACTTCTCCAACCGAATGAACTGGAAGAACTGGTGAAACGAAGCTCACGCATAATGCTAATATACAAGGACAAGACAAAGAAATGACATGATCAAAGGATTCGGCGGAAAGAGTTCAGAAAGTGTGGGATCAGTCTTCACGTTTAACCTGCATTAAGATTATTTCCAGGAAGTCGAAATCAAAATGGAGGGATCCATGGCAGTGGTCTCATACCATTCGAGTAAGAACACTCAGATCGATGTCAGAAGAATTCAGTTAATTCAAGCAGCATCGAAACACCATCTCAACAGGGAGAAGAAAATAAGAACTCCAAACTGTGAATCGAGAGAGAAAGCTTAAAAACAATTAGTCCAAATAAGGACTCAAATGGAGCAAACTACTTTCGAGGCAAACCCATATAGATATTTTTTAATCTCTTTTACATAAGACTTCGAATTTTTTATTATTACGCCGTTTCTTGAATTTTTTTAGTTCTAGCCATGATTTGTTAGAAATCGCTAGTTAGTATTAGATTAATTTAATCCTTTTGGAATTGTTACAATATGCGTATAAAGAATCAAAATGGCTCAGAGAAGGAACAAACTCCAGACTACCCAAAGACTCACGTGACGTAGCAACTCAGAAAAAGGGGAGTACTCTTTCTTCCTACATACCCCAGGAAAATCAATAGAATACATTTTTGAATCATTGTAGGGAATGATTAAATGGATGTGCTAAGAATGTGCAAATTAATAAGGAGGAAAAGTCGCCTGATCATCAAATTTAGGCATAGCGCACTCAGTCGCGACCAGATTTTATGTCGCGATTTAAGTCGAGACGCAACTTAGTCAAGATCAAGGAAGAACATGGGCTCGTGTCACACTAGATTTATAGTCGCTGATAGAAAATGAGGTCGCTGAATAGTAACATTTGGTCGCGGGCGTAAGTACAATCCCTTCAAAAGAGTGGTGAGGGTCGCGACAACTCAACTATGTCATAAAATACTTGATGTCGCAGCCTGATGATAAATTGTCCTCCCACAGTTTACTTATGTCGCGAAAAACAAGAATAAGTCGCGACATAAGAGAAAATTATGCCAGCTAGGCAGTTTTTAATTATGCCCTAAATTTAATGACAACACACAATCAGCCCGAAATTTTAATGCATCTAAGAAAAGGAAGTGGAAGAAAGGAAAGGAGAGCAAAAGATCCCGAGCAGAGGAGATTCGACGTAAGAGGCAAAAAGTGGCTTTACTTCTCGGCCTCGCATGGTCCCACCAAGCATGTCTCGCATCGTGAAGAGAACAAGAAGCAATCCTTCTCTATGCTATACCTCCGCGTACAAGATTGATGTCGAACAATATTGAAAATTTATAATGAGGTACCATGAAGGAACAAAAGAGGCTCTCGATCCCTCATCCAAATGACTATCACAAGGTTATGCATGAGGGCCGGTAAAGTGAACGCGGAAGAAGAAGAAGAATGCCTTAAATGTCACCACTCACTCCGACAGAGAAGCAAAGGGCCCAGAATCAAAGAAAAAGGGGGTATAATAGAAGCGCATTCGAGAGAAGAAAATGATAATGCAAGGCAGACAGGACACACTCGGGTTGCGCATCGTAAGAAGAAGATCCAAGCGCATCCGTAAGAGAATACCTTCATTTGCCGATGACGTAGAGCAAGGTTATGGAAGTCCTATAGATTTTTCAACCCTCCGGGCGCCTCCCTATAAGGAACAAAGGGATTTTAGAGAACCTTAGTGAAAGCTCTGTACCTGTGGAATAATCAAATAATGCAGATGCCTGGCCCATCTCGTAAGAGTATGGAAGAAAGAGAAGAGCAATGAACCTCCAGCAAAATTCGCAGGAAGAGGTTTATGAAAAGAATTGAAGAGAAGGATCAAATAATGGGAAGAAGAGATGAACAGAAGAGAAGAAGTATATGAAGTCGAGATGAAGAAAAGATCAACAATGGGAAGAAGAGATTGAGTTTAAGGGAAGAGAGATGAAAACCTGAACATCAAGAGGAAAATTTAAGAAGAGATCAGATCTATCAAGAAGTTAAAGCTAAGCCATGAATCATTCTACAACAATCAGTATGATCGAGATTCTCAACTCCTAAAACTTATAAAGGAAAGGGACTCAGATCAAGAAGCCAAGACTAAGGAGCAGATCAAGGGATTCAAGTTCCTATACATGTCAATGTTTAAGGACTTCGAGAAAAGGATGGCTGACGTAGATCAAGAGTTTGATGATAAAGATGCCTTTAGAAGAAAGGTCTGGCTTGAAAATTTGGACGGATCAATAATAATCTTCCAAATTTTTAGAAGTCGTGGATCGAAATGGAACGCACAATGAACACACACCGCACGAGACAAGATCCGAATAAAAGGTTGATCTCACAAATGAATTAATCCTTGAAGAACAGATAGAAAGGGAAAATGACAAGAAGAAGAAGAGAACTTAAATGAAATTTCCCAAATTCAATCCTAATTTGGCTACCCTTGATCTGGATCCTCCCAACATCTTTGCTCCTCCCTCAAAAAGAAAAAAATAGACATTCCCATTGATTTATCCTTCTTTTCCCCTCTTTCTGATTGTTGTTCTCAACTGTTGCATCACATCATGAATAAAACAAGAAAATTTGTGAAAAAGGAAATGTTTGCTTGCTTGTAGTTAGATTTTATTGTTTTTTTTTTTTTTTACTTGACTTGTTAGGAAAATAACATTAGGATTTAGTTCAAGAATGAAAATGCGCCGAATATCATAATCTGAACTAGTTGAAGTAGTTTGACTAGGAGATAAACTTGAACACAAATAATTGCAAAATCAAGGCATGAATAAAGAAACTCGAATTAGGAGTATTTACTGCTCGCTTAAATTCGCTTTAGTTGCAAAATTGGAAATCGGGTTATTGCCGATGGAACAAAATACTCTGCTAAAATAATGTAAGTAGACAAAGAATAAGTACAAGTCTTGAAGAAATAATACACACCTGCTAACAAAACTTATGAAACTTTTGACAGAATTAGGAACATCTGGGGAATTCGTGGATTTAGAGTCCATAGTCCTAGAACTTGTTTGATTATCGATTGAGGCGGAAATCCTAGGTGAAACTTAAATCTCACCAGAAATGATAGAGGCCATCCTCGTGCCTGGCCTTTTAAGCTTCAATTCCTCAAAATATGCTTAAGCATATTCTCTAGTTCCTGATTTGAGCCAATTAAGCCTTATTTCTTCAATAAACAACAATTGAAAACTCAAATTCCATTCCTTACAATAAACCTGCAGTAAAGAACCCAAATTATCCAGTTTCTAGTTCAGAAAAGTTTAGTATAAAGGAAGAAACAAGTTTGGGGGAATAATATTCCAAAATTTCGACAAGAAGGGGTTGAAGAAGTAGAGAAGCAGAAGCTAGTGAACAATTAAGCTCGTAGGGGTGTTTTAACACCTAGCACCCTAATGTCAACTGGTATGGGAGTTGCTAGCCCAAAGTTCTCTAAGAGTAATAGAAAGCCTAAGAAGACAAAACATTGCACTATTCCAAATCTTAGAGAAATAAAAAGGTGCTGAGTTAAAGAACAAAGGAATCTGCCTGAATCAAGTACATATGGAAGTTGAAATTCCATAAAAAGAATTCAAAAGAGGAATCAAGCTAAGATCAAGGAGAATCGGAAAGGAACAAAGAAGAAAAAGGAAGAAAGTCGAGGCAACAATGAGACAAGATGGAACCGGGTAATTTACAACCTAAATTTCTCCATTATCTACCCAATTACCTAAGCCCAACATAAAGCCTGAAAGACCTCATTGATTTTGAAGGCTGAATTTACCTACATTAGCGAGATCAATATGAAAACAAGCATATGGGACTTTGATAAACGCCTAAGAAAACTCCTTAAGATTAACTAATTCAACATGAAGATGAAAGATTGATGGCCCCACTAATAATGCACAAGACTTGTTAAATAAACTCAAGTGAAATACATTGCTTTTATCAAGAAATTTTTGTAATGTAAGCACACTATGCCTTGTTTGCATCAAAATCGAACTTTGAAATAATAGTGATATCTCTTAATTCAAGATCGAAGGGTGGAATGAGAAAGACCGTAGAATAAATTAGAAAATGTCCTAAAATTTTGCTTTCTATTTTGCTTGAGAACAAACAATTTTTTTCTTTTCTTTGCTCGGGGGACAAGCAAAATTTGGGTTTAGGGGAATTTGATGAGTCCAAAACTCATTAGATTTTTAATCCATTTTTCTCGAGTTTATACGGAGAATAATGATGAATTGTCTCGTTAAAACCTGAGCACTGAATCAAATTCTAATTTTGCGGTGAAAATACAAAGAAAATCAAATTTTAAAGCAAATATCATAAGAAATTAGCCCGCAGAATCAAGCTCTCAAACTGAATTTAAGTCGCGACAGAAGCTGCCAGTTTCAAGACTTCAAGTCACGACATCAACAAATTTGACTTTGAAGAAGAAACCGGGCGAATGAACAAGTGAAGTCGCACTCAAGAAAGAAGTTGGTGAAAAAAATGACTTGGTCGAGATTAAAAGAAGCAAATTTCATCGAAGAGTTCATGTCGCGACATCATGATGTCGCGACACCAAAAGGAGATAAATGATGTCGTGATACCACCATGGTGTCGCGACAAGGAGTCAAGCCAAAGCCACAAGAACTTTCAAGTAAAAGAAGTCACAACTAATTTTGAAAGAAAGGATTTGATGTCGCGATCTTGATGCTTAATGGTTATCAACACCAAGGTCGCGAATAGAAACCCAAATCGTATCACCAAGAATTAATGAAGAAGGCATACGATGTCGCCGACACCACTTCGAGGTCGCGACGTAATTGAAAGCTTAGCAGATTACGGAGGTAGTGACACCGGTCAGAAGTCGCTACAAAAGATTTTCAAGGAGACTGAACATAGAGGTCGCGACAGTTAGAAGAGATAGCGACATCAACACTGAACAGAAGATGTCGCGACGACCAGCGGGACGCGACATCGCCGTAGTTGCGATCATGGTCAATGCATACATCATCTGGTCGCGACATCAGCTGTAAAGAATGGAGGTCGCGACGTCATTTAGCGGTCGCGACATCAGATCCAAGAGATGCTGAAGACAAGTCACGACCAAATAAAAGCTTCCGCGACATCAAAAGAACTCATAAGCATAACATTGAAGTCACGACGTATGATTGAAGTCGCGACCTCAAAAGAGCTCACAATATTAGAAGGTGAAGTCATACACGCCATTCGCTGGTCACATCGCATAAGGAAAGAAAGTCGCGACGCTATTTAGTGGTCGCGACATCGATCCAAGGATGTTAAAGGCAAGTCGTGACCGGGATAAAAGCTTTCCGCGACAAAGGAAAGAAAACGGTCGCTGACAGATCAGTCGGCATGATCAAACAGCCATAAGCGTAACAAAGGAAGTCGCGACGTATGATTGAAGTCGCGACCTCAAAAGAGATCACAATGCATAAAGGTGAAGTCGCGACATATAATTGAAGTCGCGACATCAAAACAACTCACATGCGAGCAAGAAAGCATGATAAGAAAGAGAGGCTGGGCGACATCAAGTCGCGTTCGGGCGACACAAACGGAGTCGCGACAAGAACAAACAAATGGGCCGCTTATTTTGAAACCCACAAGGAAGTGCATCGTTCGCCCAAATCGTAACCCTATAAATGTCGGCCATACGTATGAAAGCAAAATTTCGCGCCGAAGAAAGTCCGTAGCCGGCTCGCATTTTAATTCGCTTTTGCTTTGTCAAGTATTTGTATTAGATGAGTAGATTGTTATTGCATTCACCCTCGATCCGATGTTATCGCTGAAGCTGCCGAATGCGATCGCATTTTCTTCAAATTATTGCCTGTTCATTAGTCCAAACAATTTGGAATTCAACTTCCAGCCGTGATTTGGCAAAGAGTTCTTTTGATCGAGCATCAAGGCGGTAATGAAGCAATTTAGAAACCCAGCCTGGGCTGAATTTACTCTCATAGAATTTATCTTTCCTAAGAAATTTATCGTAGTCTACCGAACTTCCGCCTCGAACCGCTTGTCGGTTTTTGTTTATTTTTTATCCGATCCAAATATCGTTGTCCTATACCTGCACAGGATCGTTTCATGCTCGATTTCCGTGAGGCCCTGAGACACGTAGAAGGCATTCCCGAGAGTATTGAACAATTTCTCAAGGGCATGCTAACCTAATATCGGGATCTAATGGGCTCCGTGGAATTATAACGATAAATATTCTTCTCACTTGAAACCGAGAATGAGTTGAATGACTTATCAATTGAACAGCAGAGTTCGCCGACCAACAAAGAAGTTCAACTCGTATGTAAGCATCTAATCATGAAAGGAACTGCTCCAATTTTGGAGGATGAGAAACCGTGATAGTGTTAACCCATGCTTAAATATGTCTTAGAGCTAAGGGTTTACGATTCATGTTATGGATAGCTATTGAAAAAAATACCCAGAACAAGGCAACTCAGATTAAAAGTAGTTATCTAATCCTCTGCCTTCGGTAAAAGAAATTGGGATTAGATGATGAAATGGTCGTTAATGAGAAACTACATGGCATTACCATCTTCCTGACGGATTCTAAATCAAGTTCACAAGAAAGCAAGAGTCAGAGGCAGAACTGATGCTTCACATTCGTATTTTCACGCATCCCTTAAAAGCTAATCGACTAGCTCCTATTTCTTTTATTTTTTTTTTATTTTAGTTTAAGTATTATTTCATTTTGTTCTTAGTTTAAATATCTTTATTCTTTTATTATTTTAAAGGTTGCATAGGAATTTAACAATTGTCTATCATAGTTCAAATAGTATAGAGCGGAGTAGTCGGGTAGTTGATCGAGAATTCTCAGATCTCTGGACTCGATATATTGATCCAACTAATTTTATTACTTCTTGTTCGACTCCAGACACTGTAATCATGGATCAAACCAGAAAGAAATTCGCAATTTTAAGGAAACCGTTTTTAATTAGTATAATTGCAAAGAAATATAACAAACAAGTTTCATGACATTATTTGTTTCTGGGATTGTACACATCTCTGGGTAATAACGTTATAAATTTGTGTTTATGTTTTGATCCATCACTCACACTTACATAGTGGGAGAAACAGATAACGAACAAGGGGATAGGCCACGAAGGCCAGGGCTCGACCACGACACGGCCGAGCATGGGCCACAATATGGCGGGCAGTGCGCGTGTGGCCTGGCTAGCGGAGAGTGTCGCGATATAAAGATTGTATCGTGGCTTGGGCCCCATTATGTCGCACAGGGCAAATGACACAGCCGTGATACCTGCAGAGGATGTGCCACGACACGGCCGCCAGGCGCTGGCCAGAACACGGCAGGTGGCAGGGACTCGTGGTCGGCGACAAGGTGTAAAATCGACGTGGACTGGGGCGAAGGCAAAGAATGCTACGACAGCAGGTTCTAGCCCGCACGCGAACGACACGAATCGGCCCCGCCATATTGTCGGGTGAGGGTCACGACACGACACGACCCGGCGGACCCCACGAACGCCGCCAAGATGCGCCGTAGGCGTGTTCCTTAGACGCCAGCGTACGCAGAGCGGCACGCAGCTCGTTCAAACAGTATCTCGTGCACCTAACCCGCTTTTGACTCGCTAATGATTCAAGTCACCTGTTAGGGGATTAATCGTTCATGAACATTATTCATGAGCACTGTTCACGAGGTTTTAAAAAAAATAATAATAAAATAAAATAATAATAATAAAATAAAATCAAATCAAATCAAATCAAATCAAATCAAATCAAATCCTTTAAAATGAAATTTTCTAAAATAAAATTTTGTTGCTTATGATTTAATATATCGAATTATTGTCTTGCATTACCTATGAATGCATGGACATAGTATATGAAATGTTTTCTGTATATGAATAGTGTCTCGAGGTTGTGTTTACGCCTTAGAGACACTGCATTGAATATTAACTTGCCATTTGACATGTGTCGATGGCTAGTCGAGGGCGAGGACGTAGAGGTCATCCACTCGGTAAATCGTCATGCACCACCGATTCACCACCAGCCTGGCTGAGGCCGTAAGGATCAAGGGCCGTCGCATTCAGACAGCTAGTACAAATAGATAGCTAGGAGGTCCGAGTAATCCCGCAGGTTTAGGGGCACATCATCCTCCGACATTCACGGGAGTGAGATCCGATGGTGGTAGACCATCGTTCATACAGCCGAGAAAGTGTTAGAGGCTACGAGGATACCTCCGACACGACCAAGATCGACTAGCCGCAGATTCCGGCCGCGAGGGTGAGGCCTAAGTATGGTGGAAATGGGCAAAGACCTCTAGAGACCTAGAGGCAATGACATAGGCAGAGTTCCAAGAGCTGTTCATGGGTAAGTATTTTCCCTGATACCGCCATCCAATGGGCAAGCCAAGAGTCTTGAGCCGGCTAGGACGATGACTGTGATGGATTATGTGGCTAGGTTCACAGAGCTAGCCCGTTTTGCTGATGACTACGTGATCACGAATATGACCAAAGTCAAGAGATTCGAGAATGGGCTGAAGTTCTCCATTCGGTGGGATGGGCAGGATTCGCCTACTGCGATAATACGGACTCCATGGTCGGGATAGGCCTCCGATCACGTAGAGATCATATTACCAGAGCACCCTGGATGCGTGTTAGTAGCAAGAGGAAGGAGAGTTAATCTTCTTCTGGGCTGGGAAAGAAGCAGAGGACTCTAGTCTCGCAGCCCAGTCGCGCCATCCGGGGCCGTGACAGAGTTACAAATGTCGGGCAAATGGTGTGCTACCATTGCCGCTAGAAATTCTGATACAGTTATGAGGAGGGATTGCCCCCGCAGACAGATCCTGTGGTTTTAGGGACTCAATTTGCAGAAGGTGAGTGACGTGAGAGAGGATACAAGATATTCCTTCATAGCCCAAGACAGCCGTAGGAGCAAGACGCTTTGTGGAATCGCACGGCACTCGCTACATAAAAGTGTGCCGAGGTCGACTACGGGCCGAGGCAAAAGGATGAGGCCCACATGCGTGGGACGCTGTGGGTTCAAGCAGCGTGTCTACGACACACCACCTACCGAGTCAATAGATCAGCCAGCTTATACAGCAGATTTCGCTATCTCACTACCGCAAGAGTGTTATTTGATTCTCGTGCATTCATTCATCATTGATCAATCGTATAGAGTAGGACTTAGAGATTGAGGCCTTGAGGAGCTCTTGTATGTAGAGTTCTCCCCTGTAGGATTAAATATGATGGGGATGATATGGGTCGTGGTTGCGAAGTTAGAGATCTCGGGACTCTACCACAGCGGACCCGAGGATCATGGGACATGTCGAACACGCTGGTCCTCGGGATGATCGATAGCTTACGTGGTCGCACGATTGTGAGCGTAGATGGCCGCCTACCTGTGATTTGGTACTTCAGGTTAGGTTTCCGTGGGGACAAACATGACATTTTTCCTGATAGTGTATGAGTCCGTGTGTCGTGATGTTCGGGGTCAAGTTAATGAGCCTTACTCCTGCAGGACGAGGCGAGATCTGTGACTTAGATCTACCTCGAGTAGTTTTGCTAGTATGAGGATGTTTTTCCGATGAGCTACCGGATCGCTCCCGCAGAGGGTCAGACCTTTGCATCGAAGCCACACCCCTGCATCGCCCATCTCGATGACCCAAGACAGGATGACACTGCTTGAGCTGCGGGTGAACCGCAGTCCAGCTATAGGAGTTACTAGATAAGGGGTTCATTAAACCGAGCACTTCACCATGGGGCGCTCCGGTTCTGTTTGCGAAGAAGAAGGACAAGACCCTTCGACTGTGCATTGATTACAGGTAATTGAACAGGGTTACCATCAAGCCAAGGATTGATGACTTGTTTGATCAGTTGAGAGGAGCGCGAGTCTACTTCAAGATAGACCTTCGCACTGGTTACCATCAACTGAGGGTTTGGGAGACAGATATCCCTAAGACAGCGTTCAGGACACATTATGGGCACTTTAAGTTTACTGTGATGCCCTTCGAATTGACGAATGCGCCAACAACATTCATGGACCTCATGCATAGGGTGTTCCAATCCTATCTAGATCAGTTTGTTGTAGTCGCGGGATGACATTGACCCGCCCCACCAAAGCGGGAACATGAGTATCACTTTGAGGATTGTGTTACAGCTTCTGTCAGGACACCATCACCGTACGCCTGCCCGCGAAGTGCGAGCTTTGACTTAACGAGGTGAGATTTTGGGACACGTGGTGCCGGGGGCATCGTGTGTGCTGACCCAGTAGAAGGTCGAGGTCGTGGATGAAGTCGGGAAAGGTCAAGTCCGGGCTTCGGTGATACGAGTTTCTTAAGATTGGGTCGGGTATTACAGATTCATTGAGGATTTCTCGCCGATTAGCGAAGACTTATGACTAGATTGACCCCAAGGAGGTCAAGTTTGATCGGGATGACCTACGCGTAGGAGGCATTCCGGTGAGTTGAAGAGGAGGCTACCACATTCCTATCTCGATAGTCCCGATAGGGACGGTAAGTACATAAAGCAGTATCAGGATGCCTCGAGGGCCTGGATTAGGATGTGTTTGATGCGCCGGAGGTAGTAGCTTATGGTTCCCGGGCGCTTGAAGAATCATGTGCGACCACCACACACAACATGGAGTCGGGCGGCCGAGTCTCGCCTCAAGATTCGCGCCACTAGTTATACGGCGAGGAGTTCGGGAGGTGCAATTCGCACCACAAACAATCAAGTATATTTTCACGCAATGGCCTCACTATGAGGCAAACGAGATGGATGGAGTTCCTAGAGGATTGCGATCACCCTTGCATTACCACCCCGTAAGGCAAATGTAGTGGTCAGATGCACTCAGTGTAAGTCAAGGAGCATTGGCTAGTATAGCTTCCCGGTAGTAGAGGATGCTCGAGACCGTGGGACAAGCCAGCTGGCGCATCGCAAGCGTGCTCAGTACATCGGGAGCGAGTGGGGCTACACCTTCACTATCGAGCGGTGATTGAGTCCTGTAAGGTGACGCGAGAGAGGTCTCATTAGGACCGGCACGGGCCGTACAGGTGACGAGGGCTGAACTGGGCCCACGCAGGCGGTAGTTTTCTTTATAGAGGACGTAGTGGTTCCCGCTTGACCGATTGGAGAGGAGATTCTCAAGGAGTTTCACCGCTTCTCGATTGTCTGCGGCATCCGCGGGTACGAAGATGTACCAGATCTTCACTGCCGTATTACTGTGAGCTAATGAAGAGACATGTAGGGGGACTTGCCGACGATGTCTCACATGTCGCCAGGTTAAGGTTGAGCAATCGTAAGGTAGGCTACTCTTTCACCCATTGAAGGTGGTCGAGTGGAAGTGGAGCATGTCGATGGATTTTGTAACCCACTGGCCATGGACACCGTAGGACATGATGTCAGGAGTGGGTGATAGTGGACTGCTCAATGGCCTGGAGACATTTTCTAGTCGTAAGGTTGTATTTAGCTAGTTGTATTTTTCGAGAGATAGAACCCGGCCACATGGAGTACCATTATCCATATTCGATAGAATCGAGGTTACGGCAAGACTTTTGGAAGAGTTTCCAAAGGCTATGGGCACACGGTTAACCATGAGTACGTACCTTTCCACCCACGTATAGATGGTCACCGTAGACTATACAGTGTTGGGGAGGACAGCCGCAAGCATGCGTCCCCCGATCATAAGGGTAGCTAGGAAGAAAGATTTTCCTTAGTGGAATTGCCTATAACAACAAGCACTGCCAGTATTGCATGGCGCCATACGAGGCATTGTGGCGGAGGCCATGCATCACCGATATGTTGGATCGAGGTGGGAGAGTTCCATCACGGTCCCGACCGATAGAGACACTCCGAGAAGGCGAGTTTGATACGACAACGCTTTCACAAACGAGCGCAGAAGAGCTGCGCCGATGTACGACGTCGAATTCTTAGAGTTCAAGGTCGAGGTCACGCCTTCGCGTGATGTCGGGCGAGATGAGGGTCGCCCGGCAGTTGCGGAAGTTATTGCCGAGGTTCATCAAGCCTTCAAGATACTTTCGCCACAGAGGGTAGGCATAGTAGCTGGATCGTTAGTTTTACCGCCCAAAGATGTCGTGTCCACGAGGTATTTCCACGCCTCCATACCCGGAGGTACACTCCAAATCCAACCTACAGAAGGGATCGGGGGAGAGATCGAGGTCGACACCTGACGAGACCTTCGAGGAGGGACCAGCGCGATACAGGATGTTTCGGATCAGGTTTTGCGACGCAAGACCGTGAGCCTAGTGAGGGTGCTATGACTGCACCGTGGAGTTGAGGAGTCAACGTGGGAGAGTGAGGACACAATGCGGGCCACCTATCCCTTCTTGTTTAGGGATGAAGGTACGTGGTTTAGTCGTTTAATACTTAAATGACTAGTTTACATGCGTGGTATAGTGCACGTTGCATATGCATGTGATTCGTTGTGATTGTATAGAATTTCGGGACGAAATTCCTTTTAAGGAGGGGAGAATGTAAAACCCGGGAAAATTCGAATTTTCTAAAAAAGGGTAAAACGGTAATTTATGTCAAAACCCAAAATTTTTCTAGATCTCGAATGACGAAACGAACTTCACCATCGGAATTGTCTCGAGAAATCTAGCTACCACGTCGAATTTCGTCGAATTCCGAGACAATTAGAATTTCGTTTTTCGAGGCACCGGGTGTCGAGTACCGTAAAACGGCTTTTGAGAGACATGTGATGTGAAAAAAGTCACCTATTACATGTACTCATGTGACACATGTTACATGATTAGAGAGAGGATGAAATGAATGACTTAGATTAAGTCATGTGTCAAAAATCCAAGACTTCTAAGTGATTACTGAGGGAATTATGAAAAAGTTAAATGAGGATAAGACAAGAATTGAAATAGTTTTCTTCTCCATTTTTGAAAAACAAGCGTTCAGTAGGTGCTGAAACCAGATTCTAGAGAGAGAGAGAGAGAGCCACTTATCTCTAGATTTCCCGCCGTTCAGACCGTCGGTTCTCGACGGAGCAAGAAGCAAAGTCGATCTACGCGCAGGCTACGCGTGACACAGATTCGTGGAGTTCGATAACTCTAAGAGGCGTAGGATCTTTTCCTACTGTTATTCTTCGCTAAGAGCCTGGTTGGGACAGGAGGCTGGGACACGGTTTCATCCCAAAAGGTTTGAACCAAGTGGAGAAACTCATTGTCAGGGTCATGAATAGTGCCAACTGAGGAGGGTTTCACCGTTCATGGAATAGTGACATGATTTTTCGTGTGATTTTATGATGTTATGATTCAAAATGAATTGCTTCAGATTTGTTAATTAGCTTATGTGAGCTAATTTGATGTTATTGGTTGTGAATTTGCATAACATGATTTATGTTGATTTTGATTATGTTAGTATATACATGTTATATATTAGCATGAGTTTGTTTGATTGACATAATGCATTCCATATGCACTTGTGGCAAACTTAGAATATTAAGTGTGAGTGCATGTGATATGAAAAAGAAAAATAAAAGGAAAAATGTTTGTGAAAGGAATTTCGATGGAAGATTTTTCAAGAATTGCTTTAGAGAGTTGTCCAAACGTATCACTGATGAGGACTATGACTGCTTTCAAGCGTTATCCGGGCACTAGCCTGAGGGTAGTCCAATATATTTACCGGTCTCGGTAGTAAGTTTTCGAGAATAAAAACTTTTGTTTTGAAAACTGTGATTTTACTCGCATTTGACTTAGGCATGTGAGAAGCTCTGAGGACTCCTGGGACATGAGATCGGCACAGACATTTCGAGTAGTTCATGTAATCGCCGGAGTGATTTGTCACACGACATGGCACTTAGCTTCTGGGGAGTAACCCATTAGTGAATTTTCATCATCGAAGCCAGCCAATTCCGTCGAGGATCACCATTTCTGCACACAAAGAGTGTATTAGAGGACGACGCTACTACAGAGTCATTTAGAAGAGAAAGCCTGTCATGGCTTTGCATTTGTTTCAGAGTAACATGTATTAAAAATTGTAAACTGATATATGTTCGCAAAGAGTAATTTATTAACTCGAACTATCAGATATAATACGATTTCATGGGTATTAATGCAGTGGGCCCAAGTGGCCATTATTTTCCTCGCATGTGGACCCGAAGTGTGGTCATTGTAAACCTGCTTGGGACAAACAGATTCTGCGTGAGCCCCGCACAAAGGAGACTCACCCACTCTTCGAAGGAGTGGTGCCTGACACCCGACATCCACGAGTATTCCGCGAGTTGACGGGTTGTCAACGAGACACCCCGGTTCTTGGGGCGTCACACAACAAGCCATAATAGACCACATAATAGTTCTGAACTCAGTTTAGAAACTAGTCTCCTAACAATCCCAAAATCAGGACACAAACCATTAAACATCCTAAGCTGTAGCAGTCTTGGGAAATGGACCATAACTTGAGCTCTACATGTCCACTGGGGTGATTCAAACTTACACTCACACTCTTTTTCATACAGATGCAACTATAATTTCCGTGGAGAACACTAGTCCAAATTCCCTCTTTTTCCCAACCAGAAATCAATCCCAAAATCTGGACAATGTACGTATGGGGTCAAAACAGGGAAGCCTGTGGCAGTGCCAGAAAATGGACCATAACTTGAGTTATAGAGGTCCAATTTGAGTGATTCAAAAGCCTAACATCAAGTTCTCAAATGTAGCTACAATTTCCATGAAAAACGCTAGTCCAATTTCCCCTTTTTTCCTGACCAAAAATTAGTCTCAATATCTAAACAGTATGTAGGGTCAAAATAGGTCAACTTGTGACAATCTCGGAAAATGGACCATAACTTGAGTTATAGAGGTCAAATTTGGGTGATTCAAAAACCTAACATCAATTTTACAATTGTAGCTACAATTTCTATGAAGGACACTAGTCCAAATTCCCTCTTTTTTTAGCTAAAAATCAGTCCCAAAATATGGACGTTTCATGTGGCCAAAACAGGGCAGCATTCCCACAGCCTAAAAATTCAGCCAACAAATTTATCATGACCCAGTCTACCTGACCCGACCGCTGAAGTGGTCCGAACCAAAAACTGTGGACGCTTGACCAAAGCCATTTACTAAATCCATTTATCAAATACATTTCATTCTCAAATCTTTACGGAAGCGATTTCAATTTATGGTAAGCGCATAAACATTTACATTTAACAAAATAAGTACAATGAAGGCATTCTATGCCTTTTCAAAATGATTTACAAAAATGTATATTCAGAGTTCAAAATGTTGCAACATCAAAGCTAAAAAGAAAACATGACATAATGCACAAGCTCGAGCATACCCGCAATTCCTTTATGACTCGACGCTCCGATTCAACCGCTTTCAATCACTATATATCACTTCTAGCATCAAGCATTGGTAACAATACGCCTAAGCATTTTCATGCTAGTGGTTCTATACATTCTTCTTCCATTTCAGTTTAAGTCAAATCATGCAAATTTTTTTCTAAACAATACTTTTGAACTTTTTGAATGATCCATGCAAATACAATACATATATATTTATTTCTTCATATACATCCATTTACGCTTATCGATCATTCCAAATATGCACTTTCTGTGTAATAAATCATTCAAATCACAATCATGATTTCATAACTTTCTTTATCATTTCAATTTGCAATCATGCATTTCAATTCCAATATGTCAAAATCTCAAAGTCATTTCGCCTAATTTAAATAAATTTAACCTATAAGCTTCTGTATATGATATCTAATCACGGCATCTGCCTGGCCGGGCTGCTGTGTCAGATAAAAACATTTGTTTTATAACACAAGCACACCTCCCATTACCGGCCGACCGTTATTAAAATCAATTCATGAACACTACCATATCAAGCCCCGCTGGCTACGTGACCCAGTGACACATCAATACATTCGGTTACAGCATCGCACTCGACTCTATCGTATACCAATCTATCCTTTATGTGAATTAACGATTAATCATTCTATTGTGACTTTCAAATCACTCATAGCAAATATGGTATAGTATGTAAGTTTGTACAAACCATTCATTTTCAATAATCATGAAATCTTCATATGCAAATCAACTGTCTCAAATCAATCAAAACAAACCGATCTAATACATTTAGAACAAACATTTCAAATCTTGAAACAAGAATAGAGTATGAACAAACATATCGTCATTTATAGTTCAAATAATGCATACATGAAAATATTCACAAATCCTCACAACCAATCAGTTCAAATCAATATGTAGCTTATAAATAAGCATTTCACAACAATGCTTGAAATGAGGTTGTAGATATGGAGAACAAACCAATACTGGAATAGGAAAGAGACTTAGAACAAAACCAAAAGATTGTCGCCCTTAATTTATGTCCTCTGACTCCGACCTCAACTCGGCTTTCCTCCGTTAACCCCCTAATCCATCACACATATTTCACAATCAAAGAATAACTAAAGAAAAATCATTTGTGCATTTTAGATTTTCGTTAGGTTGATGTTCACTAATACACCTTCACTGCCAAATTTTCTATTAATTAGGTCATATTTCTTTTCATACATCCTTCAAGAAAATTATAGCTCTATGAGTCTATTTTTAGTAGGAATTTGAATCATCTCATTTGGATAACCCAAACACAAGTTATGGCATCTTTATGCCAAACTGGTCGGTATGCCTAGCTCACTCGGGACATTTCCATCGGTTCTTTTCACTTCAGTGTCTTAACTCCATAAATCGGGTAATGGTCCTTCTTCTACTAATTTTGAATCTATGTTTCATGTTTCTTCTCCAATTAGAATCATCCAATTTGGATCAATAGAACTCAAGTTATTGCATTTTGCATTCATACTACCTAATTTGTAAAAAGCATATATATATATATATATATATATATATATATATATATATATATATATATAATGATTATTCTTACATATAAATTTCAATCTCATAAATTTCTACACTTTGGGGTTAGAATTTGATACACTTCCTTCAAGTAAATTATTTTCCAGAAGTCTAGTTTACCTGCACTTTGAATTCATCTGCTAATTTGGATGAAAGTGAAACTCAACTTACGGCTTAAATAACTATTCCAAAACACATAACTGCTTTAACCGGACTAGAATTTTATCCGAAATGTGAGCATCACTCAACGAACTGTCCAATGGGATCCAACCGGGTACACTTATTTCCCCATGGAGATTTGTTCTCCTGCACGTCTAAACAGACTTAAATTCAATCACCCACTCGACGAGAAATGACCAAGTTATAGTGCCCAAACAAAACATGGGGTTAGGAAAATTCTGACAACAACTCCTTTAAAAACTTCATAATTTCTCTACAAACCTCCATCCGAGGACCACAAACAAAAATCAAACTAGCAAACTGAACTCAAACCAACAAAATCACCTTTTGTACAAGGCTAGGTTTCTTCAACCCAAAGATCAAAATCACAAAAAGAGGAAAAACTGTGGCTTGTGTTTTTACCTATTTTCACCAAATCACTTTCTAGCTTCTCTTCCATCTTCCTTCTTGAAAATCTTGAACAAAAATGGAGATCACCCAAAAGTTTGATCTTCTCTCCTCATTTCAGCTTTTCTTTCTCCCATTTCTCCTCTCAAACCTCTTTTCAAAAACGTTTTGGCAAATGGTTATCTTAGACCATTTTTGGTCTTTAAGTCAAAATCCTTCTAAGGCCTTGTTGCTCTAACCCAATAAATCCCATTTTTGACTTAAGTTTGCTCAAATTCTATTTAACCCACTTATCATTTAATTTACTTTGGCCTTTAAGCCCATTTTCATTAGACCCTTAGGTCCTTATTTTACTAATTCCAATTTTGTTTTTTTTTTTTCACTTGAGTAAATTTCCGGGTTCAATCTTTTAAATCACTTATCAAATAAAAATCAATATTCATTTAACAATTTTCATAAATACCCAAGTTTGGCTCAATTTATACCCGAATATATAATAAAATTATTAAAAAAAAATTCTAGGGTATTTTTGGGGCGTTACACCTAAGGAGCCATAAAACCTTATTTTTCAACCCAAACAAATTTCCTAAGGAGCTATATAACTGTGACATTAAATCAAACAACTCAAGTGAGCCTTAAAACATGATTTTTCAAACCAAACAACCCCTAAGGAGCTGTAAAAATTGATTTTTTTTTCGGTTCAAACAACCCCTAAGGAGCTATAAAAACTGATTTTTTTTTTAACCCAAACAACCCTTAGGGCAAAAACACAACCAAACAGCCCTTAGATAGGAAAACAAACCAAAGTAGGAAGAATGCCTACCTTTGGAGCATAGAAGAACCGAAAGAGGTCTCGAGAACACCCTTTACACCCTCAAAAATTCGATTTCCCAAACCTCTCTTGGATCTTCTATGAAATCCTCTTGCACCATGCGCAGCCCTCGTCGAGGATGAACTGCTTTTGCCCGACGACGCCGACCGACCTAACCAGAGACGGCAGAGAAGGTCTTGGAGAATTTCTCTCATCTCTTCCTTTCTCTCACGCACCAACGCAACGGCTCCCCTCCTAATTTCTTCAAGAGTAACTTAATGCTTAAGTTAGACATGTGCCCTACATCGCGCCACTCTGTCTTTAACTTATTCGATCCGTTTATGCCTCTAAATAACGATTTTTGGTTCCTGCTTCAAGCTCAAATTATTTTAAATAAACTTTACTTAATTCATTTCCCAACTTTCGAGATTTTTCTCAAAATCTTGTTTTTTTTGCTCACCATGCATCTTGTCAAATTTAAAACGTGAAACTAATTGTCTCTGTAATTTAACGAAATTGCAGGGGTAACTAGATTTTATGACAACCAAAATGAGGTCCGTTGATCACCCTAAATTTGGGAAAAATTTCGCTTAAAATTCTGCATTATAACAAAATAATTTATACTTGCTGGTGGTATTTTTTCTTCAAAATTCACCACGCACTCACTAGGCTCTCGCATTAGCAACAAAAACCACTGTCAATATATGTAGATATGGTTGTTTTCTTGTTTTTTTTCAAAATTAAAAAATTATTATATTTGATACTATTTCACTCAACCCATTAGTTCTGAAGTTGTTTAAGATTCTTCTTTTTTTTTTTTTTTTGTTCCTCCATTATTCAGAATTTGAATTCTATGACAGAGACCGATGAGGTAAATAGATGGATTCGATGCTCAATACTGCTTTTTATTTTCTTCAAATAAAATCTTATATTACATTTTAATTTTTTTAATGGTTTCAAGCATTCAAAAGCATCTTACTCATTTCTGGCAAGTTTTTCTTTCATCAACGTTCCAAGTCCTAAGTTCTAAATTAGCGTTTTCTTTCTCTCTTTCCCTTTGATTTATTCTTTTTAGGTTGTCTCAAGATTTTGGGATGTCAAATTTGTGAAATTCATTGTCGAGATTGATCGCTCAGGAACATTTGGCATGCACTCAGGACCACTACTTTACGTACAAAACTAAATGCCTTGTTTTTGTTACATGTATGTTCTTTCTCTTCCACTTCAAAGCTCAGTTCACCTTGTCTAAAGAGCCAAAAATCTGTTGAAGGAAGGATTGTTACTGATGATGCCCTTTTTTTTTTTAACCTAATCGGGCTGAAGGTATGGGTCAGCTGGCCGACCCGATTGCTCAGGCCTGGGATGCAAAAGGTCCGGATCGTCCCTGGCCGAAAAGGTGTGATCAGCACGCCGTGATCCAGCCCGACTCTAACACCCTCCGCCGCTAAACAAAGAAGAAGGGGGCCACGAGGGCCGTGCTCTCGCGCCGCTTCCGATGCCTCTGCCGCTTTCAGAGAAAGAGACCGCTAGAAAGAATGTGCCGCATATGAGTATGTACCAAGAGGCGCACTTTCACCGCGGCCATGTATTTATAGTTGATGTCCAACCGCTTGTACCGTAATCAGATTCGTTCTACTGGACGGGATTTTCTTATCGTAAGATTCCGATTTGGTAATGGATTTAGAAAGAGTCATTTATTCGGGATAATCCTCCTTCCTTATCGGGGAGATCCAATCGATGATGACTGCTATTATTTTCCTTCCTTATTGATAAGATTTGCTCGGATTGAAAGCGATAATATATCGTTAGGTTATTCTATTTTTTCAGATGGGCGAACGCGACCTAATTTGTAGGATATGGACCTTCTAATCTATCCAAGATCGTCAATTGACTCAATGCCCGCCTTCAAGCTGGCTGGTACCGAGGGCCTCGGTATCAAGGTCACGCCACTTCTAAGCCGTGAGCAGTCACGAGCCCATTTTTCAAAAACCCTTTATCGGGCCATTCAATTCTCGGGGTACTGCACGAGGCAAGTATTGTATCGCTTCTTGCATCGATGCAATTTCCACGTGTCTCGCTGAGGTCAAGAAGGCGCTTAGTCGCCGCCATATGTCTTCAGGATAATGATGACTCTCGTTTTCGCGCCGCTTTCCTATCTCTTCTAGTTTTTCGCTTCTTTCGCAGACCTCCGTCCCGCGGCTTCATCTCCAACCTCTTCCGCCATCCGCACTTATTTGCTCGTAGTTCTCTCGCTTGACCCTTTGTGTAGTCCTTTTTGGCATTTTCCCGAGGTAGCTTCTTCCGTCTTATTCCCCTCGACCACCGCGTCTCTACCACTTCGTTTCTTCTCGACCGGGCACGACGAGGCACTGGGCTAAATCGACCGGATTCGCTTTTTACCGCTTCGTTTATTACGGGTCCGGTCGCTTCTTCTTAATGCATTGGCAATGCACTTTTCGCCATACTCTGCTCGACGTGTTAAGATGCTTCCATCGTTTACGTGGCTGACCCCAAACGCCCTGGCTTCCTCTTCCTCGATAAGGATAAAGGGAAAATAAACCTAATTAAATATCTCGGGATCGACATCTTAAATCACCGCCTAACATGCCGGATCGGGACCTAGCAAGGCTTCGCCTCGTGATGGGGTTAGCCTTTGGTTAACGTTATCGACCCTTAGAGTCCGAGTAGATAATCTTTGACGCTCGCCTTTTTATGTAGCTTTCGTGTCTGGACGGTATGTTTTTCGAGGTCGCCATAATGGCTCCGCTTCCACCGCGCACTCTTCGCGAAAGTGGGTTCCCGCAACATTTTAATGTATGTCCTTCAACTCGCTCTCAATTTGTTGGGTAGATTTCGTGGGTCATCATTTTAGTGACGCAGGGCTCCTATTGCCTTAGCGTGGCTTTGCTCCTCTATCTTTTTAGCCCAGCTGAGACTACCGAGGGTTTCCTTTATTTCTCCAGGTGCCCCTGAGCTCCTCCTGATCTTCGATTCTCTCCTTCCTCCCATAGGTCGTGAAGGACGTTTATTTCAGGAGCTATCAAGAATCGGGAATATGATCCTTCCGATACACCCACATCATGCTCCGCGGCTCGACCACCCCGATAATCTTCGTGAGTGTTTGCTCGTTTTTGGTATAACTTGTGAAGGTTGTCGAATACTTGATTTCGCACTATTCTCATGCTTCCTGTGTGCTCGATCGACCTTAATTCAAGATAATGTCAGAGTCACAAGCCAAGGAATGTCTCGCTTCGCCCTTAATACGAGTCATAAACCTGGACATTCCGGTCCATCTAATCGGAGGTCTACGCCGTCTATCAGCTTTCGAGGCCCTTGCCTCCTTCCACCATGGGGAGTCTTCTCCCATTAGCTTACCGCACCCACTCCTACTGGGGTGGGAGAGATTTCGTCCGGGCCGGGGGCGCCGTCCCTAAGCCCCGCGCGAAACGAAAAATCAAGCTCCACCGAAAGATCTACGGCTTCTACTGGTTACAAAATCGGGGGCGCCCAACTTCGCTGAAATGGAGCTGGCGCAGCCGCCGCGCCGAGGCCCGTGGTCACGCAGCTCTCCGCCCCTTCTAAGCCCCGCCAGGGCAAAAATTTCGATGGAGTTTCGCCGAGCAACCGTTGGTTGTTATGCCTATTACCGCTCGAACTGCCTTCGAGAGTGCTAGGCCACCTCCTCGGTGGAAGAGTTGAAGAGAAAAAATCCTAATCAAAAGTCGCAAGATGAGATTCTTTGCTCTTTCAATGCCGAACTCGCTAAGTAGTGCGATTCATTCCGCTCCTTAAGGATTCTCGACCTCGGGAGGTTGAAAGCTCACTCGGGCTGACGAGGTCGCTCTATCCCTTCTGGGGTTCGCCCAAGTCTCCGTATCCGATAGCGTCTCGCTTTAGTTGATCCCGTGTCGGGATGTTGACTTCATTTGATGCGCGTAGCCACCATTTGAAGGGTCTCGCCGATAAGGCCAACTAAACGAAAGTAGTGTAAAATCGCTCGATTTATAAGGCGGCGGCTTCTTCTTTTCCGAAGGACCGAAGCCATACAACAAGCGCAGCGATGACTCGAAGAGGTGGAGAGACTTAAATCGATCTAAAGCATACTGCCGCCCATGCTCCGCGAAAGTAGATGAAGTTCGGCGTAGTTTCACATGGCCAAGGCGAAGCTCAAGGTCCGGTGAGCCCATGTTGAATTGACGAGACTCCGGATGGGTCATAGCCTCCCAAGACGAGCTCAACTGCAGATGAGCTCACACATCTCCGGCGGCCGCGAGTTCTCAAGAGGAGCCGCAGCAACGAAGCACGCGTTCACGGCGAGGCCTCCAGCCGGGGGCTGCTAGACACGGCCATCGTGAGGCCTCCGAGGTCGTAAATTCGCCACAAATTAATGAGGAGGTCGCTGGATTGCGCGGATCTTCACCAGCAAATATCCTCTGGGTCGTCAGAGGATGATACAGCATAGCGTATCGAGGACCAAGTCGTTACTCAGCTGGCCTCAGTGGCTCAAACAGAAGGTCAACTATTTCACCCGCACTTGGACTTCAACTCGATCTCCTTATGACGAGAGGAGGCGGAGGTGTCTTTCTCTGCAAATTATTCTTAAGAACCGGATACTCCTACTGAAGCCCATTCCCCCTCTTCATCGTCTGTTCCTCCCCGCTAACGCTCTAGGTTTCAGACTCATTTCGCCTCGCCGACATCGACTTTATATTTTTCTTTATGTACACCAAGCGAAATGCCCTGGGCCCGAGATACGTAGTTTCCCTCTCTTTTAATAAATATTCATTTTTATTATTCAAGCTCACCGTAGTATTTCCGTCATGAATTGTATTATAACATCCCTAACATACCTTGCTGTTACTTGTTTAGGTTATATTAAAGTTAAATATGAATTTAAAATAAAATGAGGGACTCAGAAAAGCAAAGATACAAGGGCAATCTTGTAATTTATTAAAAAGGATATGAAAAGTCATAAAAGAGAAAGATTTGGGTCAAAATGAGAAATTTCCTGCATAAGTTGATTTTCAAAAAGGGAAGAATTTGGGGACTAAGATGCAATTATGGAAACTTAAAGCAAAAATGGATTTTTACTTGGCCAAACATGGCCTTAACAAACATGGGATTTTAAAGACCAAAATTGGTCTCATTTGGGGGAGAGCTCAAAAACATGAAGGGTAAGGTTACAGCAAGAAGAAGAGAAGAGGAAGAGGAAGAGGAAGAGAAGGAAGAGACTGGCTAAGCTAAGACTCAAAGGTAATGGAACTTGAATTTTGGTATGGAACTTTGGAATTTGTATAGATCACATGGAATTTTAAGGCTTGTTATGGTTAATAGCTTATCTCCAAAGCTAGGGTTTTGATAGAATTGTATCCAAACCTTGGATTCTTGAAAATGGTGGATAAAACCCCATATAGTACAAGATAATCATAGAATTCCCTTTAGATCTGATTCATGGTTAAATGTCAGACTGAGAGTCAGGTTTAGAATAAACCCTAACAAATCCTTGAGTTTACTAGGCATGGGTTGTGACCCATATTAGAGTTGTGTGGGGAAATTCATGGAAGATTTTGAAGAAATATATGTAATTGAAAGAGGATTTGAGTAGAAAAGTGATCATAAGATGATTTTGAAGTGGTCTTGAAGTGTTCATGAGGTATAGAGTTGATTAGGGTTGAACATATGGAAAATGGGAGAAAAACACACAATTTGGGCATTTCAGGTCATGTACCTATTACCTTGAACTTGTACCGGTACACTTTCGGTTCTGGTCATTTTTGGTTAATATGTACCCCAGACATGTTAGACATGTACGGTGACACCCCGTTCGCTTTTCCGCTTTGACGCTCCGTATTTTGGCCATAACTTGTTCCTTTATTATCCAAATTGAGTGATCAAGTGGCCAATTAAAATAGACTTCAAGATAGAACCATCCATATTGAAATAGACATCGTCAAATATTACTCTGCGCCCAAAAATCCACTTTAAGTGGGACCATGTGCAAACCAAATTTGCTTCGTGTTGAACATAGAGAAGTTCAGTTGTTCTTGACGTAACTTGAGTTCCTAAGGTCTGAATTGGGTGATCTCCAGTTGAATAGAACCCTAGCACCTTAGCTTAAATGATTATAAGGACATAGTGTCAAAATACGAAGTTAAGACCCCGGAAAAAATGAGTAATACAAACTGTCACTAGAAAATCCAAGAAATGACTAGTTGGCATGAAAAATGCCATAACTTTAGTTTAGATGATCCGATTGGATTGATTCCAATTTCTAAATAAAGTAGATTCATAGAGAATAAGAATACATAGGTTGCATAATGTACAAGTATAGAAAGGTATAGGGAATGTCATAAGATATGATAGGTATAAGTCATAAAATATGATAAGATACGATAGAACATGTCATAAGATACGATAGTCTAAAGTACACAAATGATAGGCACATATGCATATTATAAGATTACCGATAAGAATATAAGCGCGCATGATAGGATTATATGATAGATATACTTAAATGAATATTAGAAATATGCTAAGAACAAATGATAGGAATATCGAAATGATATGAGCATATGATGTACATAATAAAAGGAATAAGATGGAACGCATTAGGAACACATGATAGAATACGTAAAAGATATGAGTATAAGATAGACATACTGAAGGAATAAGATGGAACACGCTAGAAACATATGATAGAAAGACATAAATGATAAGAACGATAGAGATAAGATGACAAAGACAGAATGAGAACATGTACATAAATGAGTAGGTACATATATGAAAATGTGAATGAGGTACCACATGATAGGAATATAGAGTACAAGAATAGCTAAAACATGATAGAAATGTATAAACATATAAAGAGATATGAATATAGAAAGCTATATATGAATATATGAATACAAGAGTGCATAGATGCATTCATGAAATATGATAGACAAAACTAAATGATAGAAAAAGATATGAATATATGTATTATATATATATATATATATATATATATATATATATATATATATATATATATATATATATATATATATATATATATATATATATATATGAGAACTTAAATGTGAAACTATAGTTATGAGAATCCACACAGAGTAAAATAACGATAAGATATATGCATAAGCAAATATGATAACAATAGTTATTCATGCTTATGAGATATGTACGTAAAATGACAAATTTCGGACACCGCAGACTCAGAGGATAGATAAAGCATGCCTATGTGGAAGATACAATGCCGCAAAGATATTCATAGACAGATATCGAGGCCCCGTTGTCGAGCGACAAAGATCCCGTTCGACCGTGCGGGCTCAAGGTCAACACACGTACGCAGATCGCCAGAGCGTTGATAGTACCGCTTGCAATCGGAGCAAATATGACATAGTCGCCTCGCATGCTGATGATACTCTTTATTAACCCACAAAGATCACCGTCAGATGCCGATAGTACCCTTCTGGCACAGGTTTCCTCGTGATCCGCTTCTAAGGTATTTGCAAAAGACATGAAACCAAAAAGAAATGATATGCAGGAAGATATGACCGATATGAGAAGCAGAAGCTCGCTATGCGATGAAAGTACGCATACCATAAGAACAAGTAGTACAAGATAAATTGATATGAAAATAAGTATATGAACACAAGAAAAGTAATAAAAGTATACAAAAGTACAAAGTATAGGATAGATAGACAAGAAAGTAATAAACATATGAAGTATAGGAATAGTAATAAGATAACAGATATGAAAAGTACAAGATGAACACCTATATTAGAAAGTATTAATAGTACAAGTATGAAAGTGAAGAATGCAATAAATCATAACCCGAAAGATGAAAAGACATAGACTAGACATGCTATGTAACTGACAAAGAATAGGAACATCAAAAGACATATAACAAGCGTATAAGATGAACACAGATAAGTATAAAGAATATGTAAAGTACTCAAATAGAATACGTAAAAGTATAAATAAAGTGAGATGCTAAAGACATAGAACATGTAATAGAAAAGATTGACAGCACAGAATATCGATGATAAGGAATTACGTTATGTAAAAATGTTTGGGGATATATATACGCATATGTATAAGTTGCGATACGCTATCGTGGTCATTCATGCTATGTTCCCACTAAGCGCAGCTTAAGACGGGTGTTCAACCGTACGTGTCGGGGATATCAAGGATAGAAGACAGACATTCCACACGCAAAGCAGCCGACCGCAGATGTGTGCTCACCGGGCCACGCTCCGCAATCTCCGATGTTTTGTAATAGAAATCACATGTGCTAAGTATAGATGGGACTCTCAGATATGTGTATAGATCAGATCACACCACCTGGGTGGTAGTTCTTTTCAGATATGTACAAATGATTTATTACCGAAATCGTTCAGGCACTAACAGTATTGTATTGTACTGCAATATATGAACAGTCAATGAAAGTCCCAAGACAAAGAGTATAATATATAGTATAGATAGTATCGCGCCTCGACTTCCTGCTCGATCCCCAATCTGCCTGCCTGGGATCCGGGCGTGACATGTATGGGCCCGACTTGAGGGCTCGAGCCGAGCAATTCAAGCTCATCAAACAATGTTCGAGAGTCACACGGTACGAGCCGCACCGGGACCCTAGGCTATAAGGCTTCAGATAGGCGAGCTCGCCAAACTGGAAATTCGCCGGCCGCTGACCGTCTCGCATTGGCCGAATCGATTTTTTAAGTCGTAGCGGCATAGCTCATCAATCCTGAGCCACGATTCCATCACCGATCCGCATGAGCCGAGCGCATTCCTTAGGCCGCATGATCTATTTTGGCGTAGCTCGTTAGCTCAGCGCCGATCTTCCGTCACGACTGCACGAGTCAACCGCCTCAGGTCGCACGACCTATTTTCGCGCAGCTCGCCACAACTGGCCGACCGCTCTGCTAACTCGCATGAGTCACCGTGATTCCAGCCGACGACCTATTTTTCGCGCAGCTCAACGCACCGCCGTTCCGTCTATACGAATACCTGATAAAAAGCCGCCCATGTGAATCCAGTCAACGCGAACCGCCGAAGAGCTCGCCGCGAACTCGTTAGGCTGGCTCGCCTATGTGACTTCAGAAGAGCTGTCAATATGAACTGCCGGGTAGAGCTCGTCCATGTGACACCACTAGGAAGAGCTCGCCAATATGAACTGCAAAGTGCAGTCATTCATGTGAACCGCCAGAAGAGCTCTGCACAACAGCGAACTGGGTAAAGCCTGCCCATGTGAACTACCGGGCTCACCGGCCGCAGTTGTCTCAACCGAGATGACTCCTCAGGTAAATAAGTGGGACTCGCCCGCAGCAGACCGAACTCGCCAAAGTGAGCCGCCGCTGGTCACCGTGGCCTCGTGGCTGCTCCAAACTTCGAGCCGATCTGACCTGCCAGCAGCCGGGCATAAAATGGTGGATCACCGTCAATGTGAGCCGCTTCGCTCCCCGGCGCTATGGCCTGTGGCGTTTCCAGCCGAGCGGCGATGTACCGGTGTCGATGTAGCCGAGTGGCACAGCCCGAGCCGGTCCGACTTACGAGGCAACAAGGGCCGCGCAGATGAGCTCGGCCAAAGTGAGCTGGTCGGGGCCCCGGCGCCAGGCCTGCATGCTCCCAAATTTAGGGCACATGTACAACGGCGATAAAGTTCGGAAGCAAGAACAGAATGAGTCACCGACTCCCGAGGCAACAAGGGCTCAGAGAGCAGATGAGCTCACAAAGCAAGCTACCGGGCTCGGGCACAAGGCTCAGCGGCGCCCAAAACGAGCCGATCCGACCAAGTAGGGCAAACGCGGGGCCTCGTACGTAGGAAAGCGGATCACCCGCCAATGTGAGTCGCCGCTCCCGGCGCCATGGCCTTAGCAATGCTCCGCACCGGGTCGATCCGACCAAGAGGGGCTGCGGGCTCATGCGCCGAGTAGATCACCTCGTCAATGTGAGCTATTGGGCTCCGAAGGGTCGCCACAGACTCGCTGGATTCGAATGTACCACATACCTACCATTCGAATTTATGATTTTCTCGTGAGCGCGAATCGCCTTAAATGTCGTATCATGGAGAACAACTCGTGTGACTTCGAAAGTGCTTTCTGGGCCTCTTATAAATGGCGTGCTTTGTCATTGTGGGGCTTATACTTCAGACATTTCGCTTTCTCCTGTGTGTGTAACCTAATCTAGGTGAGATGAACTGCCTGAGTCCGGTCATCTTCGCTCGAGGATCCTTCAAGATTTAATCAGTTGTTTGCCGTTCTTCTCTACATGGGAGTCAGGTTTTTCCCCTCGATCTCCCTTTTGTTTCTTTTCCGCATAAACTCCTTCCATCCTCCTTTTCTCTTCTTCTCCTTTTCCACTTCTTTCCTTTCCTTCTCCTCTTTTCATCTCTCTCTCTCCTCGCTTTCTTTTTTTTTTTTTAAGGGAACTCAAGCCAGATTGACTGTAATCGATGATATCATTGATCAGAATCGAATGTAATCCGACCGGAATAAAGAGTGGCTTTATGTCTATGAACTTTCATTATGTATTTCTGTGTCTTATATCCGAATCAGTTCGAGATGTCTAACAAAATAAATCCAAGAACGCTCAATCAACTCGTTACATAAGAATCGAGCAAGGCTCTATTTAATATTACAAACCGATGCCTATCGTAAAACGCTTAAGATGCTCGCGATTCCATGTATGTCGTAAGATTTTTCCTTCACCGAGCTCATAGCACTGCCCGCCGATGACTCGAGATATGATGTATGATCCCACTGGGGCCCAAGCCCACATGCACCTGCTCTTTCCTGATGGCGTGAGCCTTTAAGATCAAATCACCGTGCATATAGCCCCGGGTTTGACTTTTTTATTATAGTACTCATTGCCTTCCTTGATAATCCTTCCGTAGTTTTGTGAACTTGCTCCGCGCTTTCATCCAGGAGTTCTAAGTCATAATGGCACTCGCCATTGTGTTCCACCGATGCTAACTCGATCCCGAGAGATCTTATTCCGACTCAACTGGCCATCGCTTCGCAAAGGCTAGGCAAATCGGGGTTTCCCTGCTGTCGACTTCGTGTCGCCCCGCAGCCCATAATACTCTGAGTACCACCCAATTTCCCCTCGTAAGGTCTTCCCAATTTGGTCTTCAAGGCGGCTTTAAGGGTTCCGATAGTGACTTCTACCGTCCGTCTGATCGCGGTGCGCCTGAGATGAGTAATTCTTTAATTCGATCTCAAGACAAATTCACTCGTGAGTGCCGAACTGCTTCGCCGTCTCGATACCAGGCTCTTTGAATACCAAACCTGCATATGATGCGGCTCGCCGCACAAAATTGAGTATCTTCTCGCTTCGTAATTACGGCCAGCGGGCCTCGCCCGCCCACTCGTGAAGCAATCCACCGCGACGACATGACCTCCAGATCGACCTACTACGGCGGGTGGGTCCCAAGATGTCCAAACCCCACTGCTGGGTGCCAGGCCTGTGATCGACGCGCATGGGCTCATGGGAGGCGTGAGATTCCTGCGTGCCCCGGCAGATTCCTCGCATTTCGACCAGGCCTGCATCTGAGCACATGTCGGCGCACCGCCTCAAGACTTTTCCCGCACGCTCGAGCCCGACATGGTTCCCAGATATGCCCTCGTACTTCTCTCAAAGACGCACTTCTGGTGTCCTCTCCCGCGATGCATTTAAGGAAAGGTGTGAAAATCTTCGCCTTCATGAGGCTTCTCGTGATTTGCAACCGCGCATTCGCCTCTGCCTTAGCCGCTTCTTTCTCGAGTCAGCCTCCCAGAGCTTCCGTCATTATATAATCCCAAATGGGCTCCATCCAAGTCGGTTTGGACCCGACCTGGGCAACCACCTTGCCATAGAGATCGATTGAGGGTTCCGCCAGGTATTCGACAAGTGTCGACCTGCTGAGGTCTTCCTGTGAGGCCGTGGCTAGCTTTACCAAGGCGTCATCTTATGTTCTCTCGCTTCCTGTGGACATGCTCGACCTAACCACGCAGAATTTTTTTAATATGTCTAACTTTTCTGGAGGTATAGAATCATCCTTTCACTTTCGCTCCTGTAGAGGCATTCTTTATCTGTCTCGACCACCAAATGTGAGTCACCGAGACCTCAACCTGGTCGACCCACGAACGTGGCAGGGTCGAGGCTCACATGACTACCCACATACTCCCCAGCCGTTGTCGAAGCATGGAATCCAAATCCGAAAAAAGCATATTCAATGTCTATTCCTTTCCTAGGAAGTTAGATAAGACCTCGGCTCCACTTCTCAAGGCTGCTCAAGCTCCATCTACGAGAGTTTCCAAGTGGGGGAGGTCGGGCCAAGCCAAGCCAAGGTCCCACGGTTCCGCCGATGTAAACTCCATGACGGTCGGCCAAGACTCGTCTTTATTGCAGCTGGCCCGACCTGATATCGAACCCGCTCAGCCTCTATGGCCCACTTCATCGCCCTCCAGGTCTCGGTTTATGCAACACTTGTTTCATCTGGGCACCCGGCCAGGAACTTCGATGGTATGAGCCCGAAATACCCGCGAGCTTCCGAGCCAAGTGTTACTGTGAGCCAAAATCAACTTTTCCATTCTCGTACCTCTCAGCTTCCTCTTAGAGCTCGGTCAATAGTAAACCGGGTGGCCGAACTCGCCTTATCTCCTACACACAACACTGCTGAAAGTCCACACCCATATGTATGGTGAGCTCTCTCGACAGACTTACTAGAATGGGAGGGGGAACTCAGGTATGTTTTCAAAGCTGAAAATGCTTCTTCACACTTTGTATCCCATTGAAAGGCTTTCTTCAGAACTTGGAAGAAAGGCTGGCATTTATCACTACTCGATACGAACTCGCCTTTAAAGCCGCAATCCCTCCCCGTCGCTTCCTCAGACTTCCTTTTATACCGTAAGGTGACGCCATGTTCAAGACCGCCTTTATCTTGTCCCCGATTTGCCTCAATTCCCGCTTATTCACTATGAAACCCGTGAATTTTTCTCACGACACGCCATGTGCACACTCGCCGGATTTAGCTCCATGCTGTAACTTCTTTGTGGATTTGGAACGCTGAGACGAATGATGGCCTACTGTGGATTTTACCAACATGTCGCCTATGTATACCTCCATAGTCGCGTTTATTCGCTTCTCGAATATCCTACTCACCAACCTCCGGTGTGGCTCCTCGCGATTCGGAGTCCAAACGCAAGATCACCCAATAACAATAGTTCTGCGTCAGATCTAACCAGGTCTTTTCGGGTCAGCCCGGGGTCCATAATGATCCTGGTTACTTAAAAGGCATCCAAAACCGAAGTTCGGCGGCACCGCGTATGCCCACGATGAGGTCGATTCTCGACAGCGGTCGCTCCTTCGGGGCATGCTTTGTTTATGCTCTGCAGTCGATACAGAGTCGCCATCGCCATTTGCTTTCGACGAAAGCACGACATTTTCCAACCACTCCGTGATACTCCACTCCCTGGATCGCCCCGCCGGCGAGCTTGCCACCTCGCTGATGGCTTCGCTTTCGCGCGGCTGCTGCTTCGACCGGTTAAGGATGCGCCGGTGTTCACTTACGGGTGATTACCGTAGGTCAATTCTCCCATGTCCGCCGCTTCCATAAGACGCTCGTTATGTCTCAAAACTGAAATAAGGAGGCTTTTTGCTGTCTTCCGCTAGTTTTGTCGGCAGGCGAGATGTTTCGGTCGCTATCCACGATACCGGGTTCTAGATCTTCTCGGCGCCGCCGGGCACAGCACTCGCCACGCATGTCAAGCTCACCATTCACGCTGGTCGACCGCTCTTGTCACGGAGGTCGTAGCATTCTCTCGCCACCACATGATCTCCCACCATCCCCATCCGTATGGTCGGGAACTTGATTATCATGGTACGCTGAGGGGATGGCCTTATCAAGGCTGAGAGAGGGTCTACCAACAACATATTATGTCACGGGCGTCTACAATGAGTGAATCTCATTGCTTGCCGCCGCGCGGCTCTCCCGCAGTGAGCACCACTGATCGAGCCCAAAGGCGAGCACCTTTCCCGCAAAATCCCCCGCAGACAGGTCGATCGCCCAGCTTTTCTTCCTAACGCCTATCTTATCGGCGTCGACAAGAAGATGATGGCAAAATTAACCCGTTGTCACCAGACCGATGAACCGGCCTTGTCACACACGCACGAACTACTACCGGTCGTCGTGGGAGGGTGTCAAAATCCCTCCGTGATTCGAAAGTTAGAGAATGTGACGGATGTGTCGGTCGCGCGCTTGAATACCGATTGATTTCCCTATTTCACGGACCGATGTCAAGCAGATGGGCTTCGCCGAACTAGACTCGCCCGCGAATCCTCCCGAGATCACCGGATTTCCAAGGTTGCCGGGTGCCGAAGTCGCCGTCACGGCTCCGGGCCATGTCGAAGCCAGTCTCGTTCCTGGGCTTCGACTCGCCCGACTAGCTCGATTCTTCGAGATATGAAACGCCGGGAGGTATCCGCGCCAGATATCACTCTACTTTCGGGAAGCCAGATGCGCCAACCGCGGCGATGTCCGTGAGTCCCTGCGGAACTTCCGGGCAGCATTTCGAGTTGTCTCGCTGCAGGATCTCGACTTCATCTAAGTCGCCATCTCGTGGAATCGTTCGCTTCGCATTCATAGCAGACCTCAAATGACATCGAGGCCGCTGGGGGGTAGCGCCATAATAACTCGCCGCCTTCTGATCAAGGGTGGACCCGCATCGGTCTCAGGCTGCTACGCCTTGGGGATCGTTTTCATTTTTCGAGATTTTTCGGTCGCTATTTTTCGGTCATTCCTCGCCGTCATTCTGCTCCACTTTCTTTACGGCGAGAGCCTCCTTCGATACGAGGGCTTCCGCCGCTTATATACTTCTCTCGCTAAGAAGCACCTCGCCATGTCATTGGAGGGTTCTTCGAGATGGAAAACATCGATCCTTCGATCGCATCAAACCAAAGAATGAATGCAAAGATTTCATAATTTTTCATCTGGGTATGTCTATCTTCAGTGACTCCTCGCGTCGAATCTTGCAAGTAGACTTCAGACTCTTTCATGGTGAGCCCCGCTGACGTCAGTCAGATGGTAACTTCTGCTTCAGACGCCCCGGCTCACGGAAGTGGGAGACGAACGCAATGATAGTTCTCTCGAATGGAAGAGATCGATGAAGGTAATTCTATTAAACTGTGCTAACACCCTTTAGTGTGGTAGCGAAAACCCTGCATCGCACAGGGTTCTGATACCCATCCAACTCCATTTGATTTTTGTGGGTACGAGATGGCCGATTTCCGATCTTGATTCCATCGAATGCTTCCATCAGGGTATTCGACTACCGAAGCGGGGCACAGAGCACCTCAACAGGAAGGGTGATTCGGGCCTTTGGTCGCAGCACTGCTGCGTCCATGTTGTCCGCACGCCCTTTAACCACCTCCTTCACGATCGAAGTTCTCACGAAGACCTTCCTAAACTTCTGCTTCCATGTGTAACTCCAAATGCCTTTCGACGCCATTACATACTAACAACCATTTACACCATGAGAGCACAATTAATTAAAATCCATAAATGATCAAGGGTCCTGACTTAACAAAATTGGGGCGAGTCTCCTTATTCGAAGCTCTACCCCAAACACACAACCCGTATGGTTATACCACATCCCCCACACGCCCATTTATCCATCACATATTTACAATATTATCCCAAAAGATTTCTATTCACCGTATGAAGTACCCACAATAACCTTCTAAAAAGACTAAGCTGCCAGGTCACAATAACAAAAGAATATGCCCAACAACATTTACATTTCCAAAGAATTAAACCATGATATCAACAGTATCAATGCAAATACTAGACTTACATGATTCAAAATAATTTGTCTAGTCTAGTACAAAGAAACAGCTGCATGTTCTCCTGCGAGATTGATTCCCTCGGGTGGGGCCTCCCCGTGCGCGGGTTCCTCAGCTCCTACCACTCCTCAAAGTAAAATCCCGAAGGGATGTAAGTAGGGGTGAGCACGAAGCTCTGTGGGAAGAGTGTCTGAGCTCGACAAAGGTTTAGAAAGTATGAAAACGATTCGGTCTCATTTTGTTTTATAACATATCATAGATGTATAATTTCACGAAACCAAGGACATTGCAAATAGATCCCCGAGTTTATATAGAAAACACTTAAGTAAATGTACCTCAAGCAGCGTAAACAAAATTATACACATTTTTCACTAAATATTTTCATTTAGGCCGTTATTTGTTTTGTTTCTCAAACATCCTTACAATAAACTTCCCATTCCTCATAGTAGTGTTTCTCCATCATCCTTATAAGGGCCTGGTATGGGTGTCGGTTGAGCACATCCTTGTAAGGAGCTATCTCATATATCGTGGTATTGGGGTTTACCGAGCGTGCCTGGGAACCTCTTGGTATAACTATAGGTTGAACGCATCCTTATAAGGAACCTCGTATATCAAAGTAGGGTTTCTCGAAGCATGCTATAAGGGAACCTCTTGAGGTATAAGTATAGGTTGAGCATCCTTATAAGGAACTCTAAATATATCGAAGTAGGGTTTACCGAGCATCCTTATAATAAACTTCTCATTCCTCACGCATTTCTTGACATCCATATAAGGAACCTCTTGAGTGTAGAGTATCGGTTGAGCATCCTTATAAAGGAACCTCTCATATATCAAAGTAGGGTTTTCTCGAGCATCCTTATAAGAACCTCTTGAAGTATAAGTATAGGTTGAGCATCCTTATAAGAACCTCTCATATGCCTATAAAGTAGGGTTTCTCCAAGCTGTCCTTATAGGAGCTCTTGAGTATAAGTATAGGTTGAGCATCCTTATAAAGGAATTACTCTCATTCATTATATAACAATCCCCCATATTTATGTAAAAAATCCCCATAATATACAATAATCCCAATGTTATGTAAAAATCCCCATCTTATATAATAATAATCTCACGAGTTATGTAAAAAAATCCCCCCATTATATAAAAATCCCATAAAGAAAAATCCATTTCAGTGAGTGGAAGGCGAAGTCGAGAAAGCAGTTAGTGAGTCGAATCGAGGTGGTGTACCATAGTAGAATCCATACTATATCAAAATCAATCCCGTATTGCGTAAATCTCCCATAATATATAATAATCCACATGTTGTGTAAAAATCCCACAGGACATGTAAAATCTACACGTATTATATAAAATCCTGTAAGAAAGTCATTTAAGTAGAGTGTGAATAGAGTCGAATCACTGAATAGAGTGGTCGGAGGAATCGGAAGCGTGATCATATAATTCCTCCCCCATACTATATAAAATCCCCTTTAGTTCCTCGATCCACCATATAGAAAATTTATTTTAACCTTGACCATTTCACAACTTGATCATTCCATATCTCAAATTTACTGGAAAACTTCAGAATCCACAAACAATCATAAAACAATTCAAGAAATAATTAGAAATACAAAGAGATCTATATACCACGGTATTTTCTACTCCACTACAAATCACTAGGAGTTGAAATCAATCCCACACGAAAAGAACACATTTAAGAATAAATTCCTCCTTCCGCATTACAAAAGAGAATGGTTTGGAATACCCGGAAAAATAGCATTTATAGCCCCAAGCGTACATATATACATACCTGGCCTCGTGCAGATGAGATGGGAGAAAGCTACTTTGTCTGTTAACTGGTTTGTATGGGGATGCAGGCTTTGATCCGGGTCGCCCGCCATTTCTTTCTCTACCGGTTCCTAGGGTTCCCAAGGGTGTGGGGTGAGAGTGAGATTAAAGAAAAATGAGAGAAATGGAGTGGAAAAGGGTTTTAAACACGGCTTGATTTCTTGTTCATTGGGCATTTTGGTTTTTCTTCAAAGTCTGATTTTGCATCGCTCTCAGAATTTTGTCTACTCTAGGACTACTCTAGGTTTTGACGTTCAGTTCATTTTTAATATTATTATAACCTAAAAACCTTTATTTCTATGATTTATGTAGCCATTTTATATTTATCATTCTTATGCTGTTTAAGAGGTAAAACTAATTTGGCAATGGTGTCTTTGAACTATACTTAGAGGTTTTACAATCACATAAAAAGTTTCATCCTGAAAACACCTCTAATAAGCGAATAAATCTGGTACTTCTCTATGGCCTAGCTCCTGTTCCCCTTTGGCTTCTGCTCCAGTTGACACATACCTGCTTTCACTAGTCGGATGATTTTATTGCGAAGCACACTTCCTTTGGTAATCAAGAATCCTCCACAGTTGTTCCTCATATGTTACCCATCTTGTGAACTTCTATATCTTCCAAGTTCTGACGGTGTTGCATCCGATAGACACTTCCTCAGCATTGATACGTGGAATCGTCAGCGCCTCGGACTCATATTCAGTGGAGTAGGCTACAGCTTATCTGTTGCTTTGCCTACCGCTTTGTCCTTCAAATGGTCAATATCTTAGTGCTAACTTTCCTTTCTTGCCAAATCTAAGCACTCCTTTTGGGGGACATCTTGGGAATACATAATCCCCCTCTTGAAATTTGAAGGGTCTTGATCAAATCGATCCGCATAACTTTTACTCTACTGCTTGGCTGTGCGTAGTCTCAGAATGAGTTGAATCTTCTCGTAGTTTCACAGAACAATCCTACGGCCCGAAAAGAGCCTCTGTAGCTTCAACCAACATGTGATGATCTACATGTGGCCTTCCTTCGCATCATAAGGTTGTCAATGCACGATATTTGTTTATAAATGAGTCTGACGACAAATGGTTACTCGGTTTCCGCGGTCAAACATGCGAGCCGCGTAACATGTCTTCCATGACACAATACCCTTTCGGATTGGCCGCTGAACAGGGATGAAAAGGCGTCTTTGAAATGTAACTCTGTACCCATTGCTTGTTGTAGACTTTGCGAACACTTGCCTAGCCCAGGAATTACAGTCGACACGATCAGTGGAACTCATCTGCAATCTATGACCTCACGGATATAGAGTGTGAGTCTCGAGTTGTGTCCATTAATTAACCATACCCGAGGAAATGAAGCCGGACTTGGTGAGTCTATCAACAATAACCAATGCGACATTATGCCCTCGTGCGGTCAGGAAAAGCCATTTCTGAGTCGCGTGGTGATGTGATCCCGGCACCTGCACGTACGGGATGAAGCGGGGCGCAGTAATCTCAGGGCGTTGGTGCTCGATCTTTATATTGACTGCATTTTGAAGTAATCTACAGCTACATCCTTTTCATTCCCTTCCTGCAATCTGTCGTTTCATATCCACATACATTTTGTTACTCCGGATGGATGTGGAGAACTTGGAGCAGTGGCGTGCATCCCAATACTTCTTCCACGATCTAGATCATGGTCGGGTACACATAACCTTCGGCAGTAACTCATCATTATTTAAAATTATTTCGATTCTGACCATCTCACTCCTCTCTCGAGCCTACTCGGTATGGCCTCGACTCATTGTCTCTTGTTGCCTTGATCCTTTGCTGACAATGGATTTGAGAAATTTCTGAATTGAATATCGCATGGGTGAGATTCACTTTCCCGAATCCATAGATCAAAAATGGGAGCATCCATGACTTCCATTTGGATTATGACATTAAGTTCACCAGGGCTTTGCAACAATTTTCCCACCCTTTACATTTGCCTCACGGGATGATAGTTGGTGAAAAGTCATGATCTTCAGATTTTTGACCCACACTCTAACTGGGAGATTCAAGTCTTTTTTGTGTGAAGATATACTTAAGGCTCTTGCGATCCGAATACACTTGGAATTTCTCCATGTCGTAAGCACCTCCACAACTTAAGAGTAAAAACCACGGCGACTAGTTCCAAGTCATGAGTGGGGTAGTTCTGCTCATGAGTCTTGAGTTGCCTCGAGCCATAAGCAACTACCTTCCCCCCTTGCATTAAGACACATCCCAAGCCTCGTAGAGAAGCATCAAAGTACACCTCATATTCTTCCCCACTGTTTGGAATAATAAGGACAGGGGCCGTTGTCAATTTCTCCTTCAAAGTGTGAAAAACAAGTTCACACTTCTAGAGTCCACAAGAAATTTTCTCCTTTGTCAAAGTAGTCATTGGCATTGCAAGCTTCTGGAGAATCTCTCACAAACCCGATAGTAGCCTCGCTGCCTGGTTACGCACTCCGTCATACTTTTTGTGGTCTTACTTTATCATCAGCTTCACCTTGCGGGTCAACAAATACAGCCCCGCCGAATTACATGGCCATGAATTTCACCTCCTTCATCATCCAAAACTTCAGATTGTTTGAATTTTAGTTATAACTTATGCTCCTCAAAGTCTGAGCACAATTATGAGATGGCGTTTGAGGTTCTCTGGGTCTGAACAGATTAGGTATGTCATCGGCGAACACAATGACAAATTGATCCAGATACGGTCGAAATACCTTGTGCATCAAATCCATGAAAGTCATGCGGCATTATTCATAATCCGAACGATAATATTGCAGTACCGAAACGACCATACTGTGTACAAAAAGTGTTTCGGAATGTCCTCCTCGAGCCCGCAAATCGGATTTGGGCACCGTATGCATCATCCCCGTACTTGCAGGAACCCTTCAACTGATCAAATAGGTCATCTATCCCGGTAAAGAGTATTTATTTTCATCGTCACCCTATTCAAGCTGCCTAGTTCCCTGGTGGCATAACCGGCGGTTTCATCATGCTTTTGGCAAAGAGGACTGGGGCTTCCCAAGGTGAGGTCCTTAGACGGATAAACCCAATATTCAACAATTGTCGACTGTTTGCTCCTTTAGTCTTAAAGGTGCCACACAGGGGCAATGGGATACGGGGTTCTGCCGATAGAGATCAATCTTGGATTTCAATCTCTTTGCTAGATAACCTCATAGTCTCATCCTGGCCATCCTGGAAATCAGATATTACTAACACCGCCCTCTTAGGGTCTTTATTCTTCTCCTCTCCAATCAAGCTAGCTAAGAAACTCAAGTGGCTTCCCGCCTTACTAAAAACTACCCCTCCTGGTAACTAGAGTGTGATTCGCTTGCGAAAACAATCCATCACCGCCCTAAAGTGACAAGAAGTCCATCCCGAATATAACATCATACCCTTCAAATCTGTGAGCAATCAAGTCCACAATTAATTTGTGTCATTCACCGTCCATTCTCGCATTAATCGAATTCACAATTTTAGTTCCCTTATGGTAAAGACATCCTAATTAAACTTGACCATCTTTACCGATCCTAATCCTCTCTCCACAAGGGTACCCCATAACCTACAAACCCCATGTAAGACCTAAAGCCTAAGCTCGATACTGTCCTCAGAACGCCCCAAATGCCCCTTGGGGACGCCATTACATACCAACAACCATTTACACCATGAGAGCACTAATAAAATCCATAAATGACCAAGGGTCCTTAATTTAACAAAATTGGGGCGTAGCCCCTTATCTCGGGAAGCTCTACTCAAACACACCTGTGGTGTGATTATAACACATCCCACATTGGGCCATATGAAGCAAATTCAATAATAACTTAAAGACTAAGCCAAACCAGTAATAGTAATAACAAAAGAATATGCCCAACACGGCATTTATATTTCAAAGAATTAAACTATGATATCGCAATGAATGAATAAAATACTGCACTTTACATGATTTCAAAATAATTTATTCAGTTCAGTACAAAGAACCGGGAGCAATTTACATGTTCTCCTAATTCGCATTCCCCCAAAGGCCTCCTCACGGTTCTCAAATTCCCCTACCACCTCCTCAAAGGTAAAATCCGGCAAGGATGCAAGTAGTGGGGTGAGCAATCTAAGCTCCAGAGGAAAATTCTCCCAAATTTCCACCGTTGGTTTAGAAAAGTATGAAAAACAATGTCTCATTTTTGTTTTATAACATATCATAGATGTACCATTTTACGTAAAAACCAAGGACATTGCAAATAGATCTCAAGTTTCTTATATGAAAAACACTTAAGCAAATGTACACTCACAACGCTGGTGAAACAAAATTATACACATTTTCACCAAATACCATTTCTAATCGTTATTTGCCTTTATTTCTCAAACATCCTTACAATAAACCTCATTCCTCATAGTAGTGTTTTCTCCAAAGATCCTTATATGAACTCTCTCTCTCAGTATAGGTATCGGTTGAGCATCCTTATATGAACCTTCATATATCATAGTAGGTTTCAAGCATCCTTATAAGGAACCTTTAGTATAACTATAGGTTTATCCTCTATATGGAAATCCTTCATATATTTCAAAAGTAGAGCCAAGCATCTCTATAAGAACCTCTCGAGCATAAGCATAGGTCGAGCATCCCATACGAACCTCTCATATATCAAAGTAGGGTTTCTCAAGCATCCTTATAAGGAACCTCTCATATATCAAAAATAGTGGTTTCTCAAGCATCCTTATAAGGAACCTCGAGATAAGTATAGTCGAAGCATCCTTACAAGCGAACCTCTCATATATCAAAGCAGTGGTTTCTCAAGCATCCTTATAAGGAACTCCTTGAGTATAAGCATAGTTGAGCATCCTTATATGAACCTCTCATTCATTATATAACAATCCCATGTTATAAAAATCCATACTATATAATAATCTCCTAGGTTATGTAAAAATCCCCCATATTATATAAAAATCCCCATGTTGTAATCAATATTCCCGAGTGAGTCGGAACTAAGTCGAAAACGTGTCCGAGCGAGCCCCGATCCGGCAGCCACCACCATAGTAGAATCCCCGTGACTATATCAAAATCCCTATGTTAATGTGAAAATTTCCCATAATACACAACTCCATGTTATGTAAAACTCTGAGTATAAAATCCCACATATTATATAAAAATCCCCATAAAGAAAGTCATTCCCCGAAAGTGAGCTCCAACCGATGCTCCGGAACAAGTCCGAGTGAGTCGGACCCGCAGCTGATCACCATAGTAGAATCCCCCCATACTATATATAAAATCCCCATCGGGATTCTCACCACACATTTGTGGTACCCTATTTTACCAACCAACCATTCTTCACAAACTGCCATTCCACACATCTCACCTCTATCGGAAAACTTCTAAGAATCCACAAACAATCATAAACACCAAGAAATAATTAGAAATACAAGAGATCATTCTTACCGTATTTTCTACTCACACAAATCACTAGGAGTTAGAAATCAATCCCAAAGAACACATTAAGAATAAATTCTCCTTCCCACGCACAAAGAGAGAATTTGTTTCAGAATACCTAAAAGAGCATTTATAGCTCCTAAACGCATATATATACATACCCTAGCTCTCATTTTAAGTGAATGGGAGAAAAACCCTACTTTAATCCTGGTTTGTAAGGATCTCGAGCTCTTTGATCCCGACTCATTTCTTCCTTCTTCCTCCTACCGTTCCTGTGGTTCCAAAGTAGTAAAGTAGAGTTGAAGTTTCTTCAAAGAAAATGAGAGAAAGGATGAAAAGGGTTTTAAAACCTAGCAAATTTCGATTTTTACTTTTCGTGCCTATTTGGGCATTTTTGGTTTTTCTTCAAAATTACAGCTGCCACTACACTCTCAAATTCGTCTGGTGACTACTCTAAGGTTTTTCGATTGTTCCGATCTTATTTTTAATGTTATTTTAACTCTAAAAAACCTTTTATTTCTTATGATTTTATGTGTAACCATTTTTATATTTACTATTCTTTATGCTTTGATTTCAAGAGGAAAACTAATTTAACGATAATTGATATTTATCACGCGGGGGTTTCACACCATGATCGCCTCCTCGCCTCCCGGGCCGAGGGTGATGTAGTTCTTCGCTCCCGATGTCCTCCGAGCACGTCTTCCGCTTCCCTCTTCCAGGGGCCAATTGTTGTCCGTGCCCCTGCTGTGCCGACTCGCCGCTGGCCACCTCCGGAATGTCGACCGTGTTACCTCCCTGGGATGCTGGCGACCCTCCCGCGTCCGCCGTGCTCCCCGTGGGATGCCGACGGTCCGTGTCGTTTCAACTCTTCATCGCACGCCGATTGACGCAGGCGAGCACTTCCACTTCGCTCGTATCACGCATTGCTCCCACGTATTCGAGGCCCGCGATTCATGTCGCCGGGCGGATCCCGCGATCCGGCGGTTAGCTGCTCCCAAAGCTGTTCTCGGGTCAATACCATCGCGAATCGAAATCGCTATATTTATAAAGGAACCTGCCGCTCTCACTGCATCTACGCTAATCGATGATGCCCTTTTTTTAACCGAACTCGAAGCCGAGCTGTGGGGGGTCGCCGGGTCGACCCCCGATTGTTTGTGGGCTAGATACGCCGCCTGGCCGAGGCAGATCGCGACGCCGTTGACTGCAGTTCGGACGTAAATACCCTCTGCAAAAACAAAGAAGTTAGTTGGGTCGACAGGGCTATGCCCGTCGGCCGCTTCGATGCTCAAGTCGCTTTCTTAGAGAAAAGAGAGATCAAGCAGGGAGAATGAGAGCAAGACATGAAGATGCGCATCTAAGAAAGGCGCATCTTCACCGCCGTGGGTGGCCATGTATTTATAGTCGATGTCCAACCGCCTGTACCGGTATCCAGATTTTTTGTTCCCATTGGATGGGATTTTCTTATCAATATCGGATTTGGTACGGATTTAGAAAGAGTCAAGTATTTGGGGATGTAATCCTCCTTCCTTATTGGGGGAGATCCAACCGATGATAACTGGTTATTATTTTCCTTCCTTATTGATAAGATTTGGTCGATTGGCAGGATAATATATTGTTGCGGGTTAATTATTTTCGTGATGGGCGCAAATACCTATCCGATTTGGTGTGATATGGACCTTCTGACCATCCAAGACCCTTGGACCTAGCTGTCGGGCCTTCGCTTTTGGGTCACCGAGGGGCTCGGTGCCTCGCTGGGCGCCACTTAAGCTGTGAGCGGGCTTGGCGAGCCCATTTTTCAAACCCATCACCATCGTAAGAGTCGGGGTGCTACCAGGTGCCTCGCCTGGCGTCCTATCACTTCCATCCATCTCATACCACATGTCAACCACTTGTCTTCTTCGGATCGGCTTTTTATTTTCTCGCTTCTTTATCATCATTAAGTTGGTTTTCCCTATTTTCTTTTCACAATCATTTATTCATGAACTTCAGGATTTAATGCACCTAAGAATTTTATCCAAGTAAATGTGTGGTTGACTAGTTCATGAAAGCTGAGACACATACAATTGAAGGTTCAAAATTATTGACATGAATCCTCTGTTAAATTTGAGTTTCAATTGTCTAATTTATAAAATTGAAGGACAAATGTATGAAATGAAATTACTTTTTCTATTTGTACCCACTTATTCATCTTTTTCCTTTATATACATTCCTTTGAAACTAGGTTCGATTGGAATATATATGTTTGATGTAATCTGCAATTGAGAGTACTTATAAATTGAAACTTATTTTGCTTATTTTGTTAATGTTATATACAATACACTAGGTACAGAGACCTGATAAGAAAGATATATGCTCGAGAATCAAAGACCTCCGATGAAGATATTATTATTCTTTACAATAATTTATGTTTGTATTGTAGCCCCAAATCGGGTCAGATTATTCACCGTCAGCTATGAAGCGCTCGTGAATGTCGGGTGTGCATCTATGAAAATAGGCTGATGCCATTTGTATGGGGGATTACCTTAGTACATAACTTTGTCCCACGACCACATTCAAGCTGACCATTATAGGGTCCCGAATGAGAGTAAATAATGGCCACTTGGGCCCTGCATCATCACTCAGCCAATATATCCCAACCAAATACATATCTCATGGTTGAGTTGATAATTCATAACATACAAACATATATCAAATTCTAGAATTCTAATACATGGATACATAATAAACCAAAGCCACGGCAGGCTTTCTTCTAAAAATTTGCCTATGATGGCCCGAAATCTCATAAGTGCGCTCCTTGTACTGAAAATAATATCTCGACAGGGTAATTTAATCTTTCGATAGTGGAATCACCCTAATTGGGCTCTCTCCACCTAAGTGCATGTCTGATGCTGAATGAAACATACATTCAAGAGTAAATCGTTATCCTGCTTGAATGTCTGCATGATCATTTCGTATCAGGGTGCTCACCGACTCCTCACACTTGCCTAAACCACGTATGAAACGCTATTTTGACAAGATGTTTGTTTTTATTTATGGACAACCTCGGAGTATAAGTAGTGGATCGAACTCAGATATTATATTTAGTGGACAACCCTCAGAGTGTGTATATCCCGATTAGGTACATTTCAGACGATTTATATTTTATATGGACTACCCTTCGATAGTGTGTGTTTAGTGCATCCTCAAAGGAAATCATTCTCTCGAAGTCCTCATGCCTTTCTTTCACATTGTTACAAGATTCCCAGTGTACTCTACGGAATGCATTCGTATCAATTCCGTACAATTATATATAGCGTATAAATATATAATAATGCATATATTCACATAATTTAAATCCACCTGAAACATGTCATGTAATTTCACAATTCATTACCACAAAAAATTAGCTCGCAGATTTGCAGTGCTCCAATGAGCAATTCAACCAGTTACTCCAACCAACACATTATTTCACAAAAATTATTTTGTGAACACTATTTATATGAACGGTGGGAAACCCTCGGGTTCGCATTTACGACAATCACAATCGTGGTTCGCTTTGTGAAGCCGATTTATGACAGATTTAATTACTATCGCATCACAATACAATTTATTCAGCAATTTCCAACTCAAACACCCAAAAGCGATTAATACTTGATGTCGCAGTCTGTCCAACTCGATTTAAAAAAATTCCACATTTCGGTCCCGAGTTTTGGGGCCAAGTAACAACACTTGAGAGCACAAGCTGCAAAACATTATAAAACACTTAAATAAAGTCTGAAGCCAGTAGGATGAAACACTGCCTCTCGGAGTTTGTGAAACTCACTAAAGCCAGATCCCATTTCGTGAGCCTCTCAGAGCACCTTTCCTTCTTGGCAGAAAAATTCAGATGGTGGATCGCGAAGTAAATCTAGAGATAAGTCTCTCTCTCTCTCTCACTAGCCCGAAATCTAGCTCACGGAGTACCTCTCCGTTTTCCCTTTTTGTCTCCGATTAATGGAGAATATGGCGAGTTACTATTCACTCTTTCGTCTTTAGTGTCATTTAAAATTTAAATAATGATCATTTTGTCCGCAACTTGGATTTTTGACGTTTATCTTATCCACATTGTCGAATTTCGTCATCTCTCTTTCATGCGACATGTATAACGTAATGCATGTTATATGTGAACACTACATCTCATGTCGTTTTCCATTTTGGGAAACTGAAGTCGCATACGAAAAGCGTGTAAATTCATTGTCTCGAAGTGAACGATGGTAGATTTACGCAAGGCAGTTAAACGGTGAAATCCGTTTCGCCATCCGAGATCTAGAGAATAAATTTCGGAATTTTTTTACCAAAATTACGATTTTACCATTTTTCTAGAAATTGAAATTTCTCGGGTCTTACATGTATGTTATGTTTATTGAATGTTTTTAGTTAGACTTTTTTTGGTATATAGAAGATGAAGAATAATTGTTAAAAGAATTATTCCATTTTGTATCTTTTTACATGTACATGCATATATGATGGTTTTTTTCTTTGAATATTAATTTATTTTCTTTGCTTTAGGATCTAATTGTTATTATTATAACAATTAGATCTTATCCGATGTAATTTTGGAAGTTGGTTCCATATGACCATAAGTTCATTTTCCACTAGAAAAAGAATTATAATAAAATAAAATAAAATATTTATAAGCAATCTTGACAAATACCAAATTCAAGTATTTGAATTCCTTGACAAAAGTGCATGACATACCATTGACATTAATTTGATTCCTTGATCAGTATTTCTCTTATTACTAATATTACCATTTTGTTATTTAAAGTACTATTGATTTTATAATTAATTAAAGTATTGTGTATTTCAATTTATTTAATGAAATCAATTAATTTAACTACTAAACTACATTTTAATAATTGCATATAATTGACTTTGAATGACAATAAAATCGGTATGAAAATCAAGACATATGAAGCAAAAATATTAGTATATATAAATATAATAGAGACCGATTTTTTTTGTCTCTGATTAGAAATAAAGCCAAAAATTTTCCGTCTCAGATTTGAGATGGTTTCAAAGATGGAAAATTTCGGTCTCTAATTTGAGACGGAAAATTTCGGTCTCTAATCTGAGACGGAAAAATCCGGTCTCTGATTAGAGACGAAATGTTTCGGTCTCTGATTTGAGGCTAAAATTTTCTGTCTCTGATCAGAGATGGAATTTGGGACTGAAAATTCCCTATTCGATTAAAGACGGATTATTTCGATTGTGTTTAGATACGAACTTATTCAGTCTTTGATTAGAGACACAACAAAATCCGTCTTTGATTATAGACGAAATCTTTTCGTCTCTGATCAGAGACGGAAGGAATCACGTACCAGTGTTTTTAAAATCGAAAATTTTGTTTCTAATCCATCTAAAATTTCTTTTCAGACCGGATTAGAGCGGAATTAATAAAGATCTCTAAATTGGTTTTTTTGTAGTGGTATAATTATATAATAGTATAAAAATTAATTTAGAATAAATTTTCTAAATCCATCTGCATATAATTGATTATCTATATTGAATCAAATTTATCTTAAACAAATTGATTTGATTTATTTTTACATTATTAAACTTTTCATTCGATTGAAGCATAAAGCTGGCGAGATCCGATTGGTCGAGGGATTTTTTTTTTCTTCATTATACTACATTGTGTTAGTAAATAATAGTTTTCAAAAATATTTTGTCCCACATAGAAAAAATGACAAGAGCATTTCTGGGTTATATACTAAAACCTATTTATGAGTGTGTACAAGGCTTGAGATGAGAGGAGGCCTCACGTGCATAACAAATTGTCCGAAAGCCCGATTTGTCTAATCCGATAAATTTGCTCATTTACGCATGAATATCTGGGACATATTCTTCCCTCCTCCCATTACCATTTGTTTTTTTTTTTTTTTTTTTTTTTTTATATTTCCAGAGAACCACAAGGCAGTTGAATCTCGAGGAATAAAATTATTAAAAACAATGTTATGAGAACACACCTCAGTTAAATTTTATTTTAAAAAAGATAGGTGTTTGACAATATTTTGAAAAACGCGTTTAAACTTAAAAAAGAACCTAAGAATCCTAAGTGTTTATTTATAAGCACTTGGGAGGTGTTTAAAAAAATAAATATTCCTAAAACATCTATTTATTTATCCTTAAAATATACATTTATTTATCCTTAAAATATTTACATATGTTTATTATCAATGATTAATTGTAAATATTTTAATTTTTTTTAAAATCATTCAAATAATTATTTTAGATTTATTAATATAAATTTTTGTATGTATTTATATTTTTGTAATAAAATATTTATTTATTATGATATCCTATTTTGAATTAAAATTTTAAATGTCCTTTTGTTAATTTTAATAATATAAAAACATTTTTATAAAAAAAAAAAAACACTAACTAAAATCACTTCCAAATTCTAAAATCCATTGCCGTAAAAGCCAAAGAAAAATGTTATGACTAGAAACAGTTTTCAAAGTAGTACAAACAACCTATATATCTATATTCATGGAGGTAAGTATAAATAAAAATAAATATTTCTAAAAGATAAAGAAACTATAACATAAATACTTAGATTTTTTTTTAAATATAAAATTGTTTTAAATTCAAAAAACATTTGATTGATTTTCTATAAAAAAAAATGTTTAAATTTTTTTTTTCTAAAAATATATTTTTTAGAACAAAATCAAGGCAATGAAGGGGTGATATGAGTGATGTGAAAACTAAAAACAATTATTCTGAATATTCGTTTTTGTAATTCTGAGTGGGCTTAATAAAGCCCAGATCATTTTTTTTTTCCTTGACTAAAGATTCTAATGTGGAAACAGGCCCAGAAAGGAGGTTCTGGATCACCAAGGCCTGGCCCAAATTTAAAATCAACTTTGATAATTATGTTCATGAAGCCAAAGTTTCTTCCATCTAGAATAAACTTGGAATATACTTTATTTTTATTTTTATTTTTATTTCTTTCACGGATTATTATTATTGCATTTGGGTTTTCTCCATAATAATTTGAAAGCACCCACCACATATAAAACAAAATATAAAAATTAAAAATCCAATAGTAAGTTGGATGGTAATGTCGTTATAAATGGAATTCTTCTTCTCGACAACTATGTTTGATGAAAATAAATTATGAAAGGTTTTGAATATATTTAAAAGTATTTTCAAAAGCAATTCTGAAAAAAAATAAATTTCAAGAATTATTTCCGAGCATTATTATGCAATGTTTTGTAAACCAAGAGTTTACTGCAGAATTATATTTTTAACCCCTGATTATCCATTTTGAAAATAATTTTACATATAATATTTATTTTCAACCATTTTTTGAAAGAACTTTCAACCATTATTAATATTTATAGAATATTTTTTTATGATATGGAAAGGACAAAAAATAACAATTCAAAAATGTTCTCAATCATTAACATATTTCCTACTTCTAAGAACAAAATTTGTTTTATTTTTTATTTTTTATTACTTGTAAAGTTATTTTTTAAATAAATAACAAACACTACCCCTTAACCATCAATAAGACCTAACTCAAATGATTAAGTGATCAGACGAGCATAGGGAGGGATAGGGGTGTAATTGACTCAAGTCGAGTTGATATCGAACCAAAATAGAGCATTCCGATTAAAAAGCTGAAAACCGGCTGATTGATTGACTTTTTTGCTTTTTTTTTTTTAGTATTTTGAAACTTCGATTCGAAAAATAGTTGAACAACTTGAACTTGATGAATAAGGCTCCCGAATCCCGATTAAAAAAATTAATAAATTATCACCAGAATTAAGAATCGATTTGATTATTTCCGGACAATAAAATATAAATTTCGATTAAACTTCATGGAAACGATTCGAGTTAGATATTGTGATATTTGAGCTGGCGATTAGCGCCAGTATTTTGCGAGTCAGAGTTCGGTAACTGACTGTTCTCCCCAGGAGGAGATGGGTCCAGGGGTTCGGTCGCAGGTGAGATAAATTTGTGAAGGTAGAGATAACTATGATGTATTGCGAAGTCTTGTCTACAGGCGTTGATTCACGATAGTCGGCTAGTTCGAATCAGCTAAGGTAATTTAGAGGTTTAATCGGTCCCAGTATCTTGTAGCGTGAGATTAGTCGTGATCATGATTAAAATCCTTTTAGGATAATTAAAGGGTTTAGCAGTTGTTAAGCTTGAAATGCAATGAGATTAGTTGAGTGAATGCTGAGAGTACTCAATTTCTTTTCAAAAACAATTTGTATTATTTCTCTAATAAATATTGCTGAACAAAAAGAAAAAAAAATCTCTTTTTTTAATTTTTCTAAACCTCTACATTATATAATTTCAGATAATACAATGTGGGTCGTTATGAGTGGTTTGTAGTTCATGACGTAATGCTCACTGTAATGGGACAAGTAGTCATGGGCGATTGCATCTAAGGACTCCATGAATATCCACAGATCCACTAAATTATTATTGTTTCCTTGGTGCCTAAGGTGATGCGGTCCAAAGGTCTTGTTCTTGATCTCTCCTATGTCCAAGGTTGTCGAGACAGTAACATGCCCGACTTATATGAGTTATCTACCCAACGGTCATTCTTATCGATCATTTCGATTATCATCCGAGTCATATCCAAATCTTGGCTAGACTCTTATCAACAACATGTGATTGCCGTATAACGTACGACTTAATCTGACCCAGCCCATGGTTACAAAAACAAACAAACATTACCCCTTTTATTTTCATGTTTGAGGTCCTGGAATTTTTATCATCCAAATTCAAAAAAAAAAAAAAAAAAAAATTCTTGAAATCTACCAAAATTCAATTTAAGAAAGATTTGAGTCCACCAATAGTGCCTCCTCTGTAGCCCATTAGAATCATGACAAGTGGCAGCCAAAGGCAACACAGACACTTGACCCCCTGCAAAGGCCATGTGCTCAGACACAAACCTGTAAACCCCCCATATGATGCAAACACACAAACACAAGATTCTTCTGACACTTCTCCAGAAGATAAGAAGGGGGAGAGAAGGAGAGAGATAGCAATCTCTGAAAGTGACCCAACTTGCCTAAACCAAGAAAAAAAATGACCCAATTTCCGTTCATCCATATCTTCAATTGCCCTCTATGTTAAGTATGTATGTACGAATCAAGGACAACCCACTTCTTTTTTAGGTCACTTTTTCACCCCAAAAGCTGAAAAGTAGCATTGAGGATATCCTCACTCAAAATGGGGAGTGTTTATCCAGATGCGTCAGTGAGGATAAGTTTGGTTTTTTGCCAAAAATTTGTGGGGATTGTTTCCATTTATTAACATCTTTGTTTGGTCACAAATTTAGGGAGAAAGTGAATGGGTAAGAGTTAGGAACCAATTGTCTTTTTGTAGAATTGGAAATGGAAACTATTGAATAGGATATATCTTGATAGTTTCCATTTTTGCTTACTGCTTGTTCTTTTAATGAATGTGCCTTTAGGAATGGGCAATTATGGTTCATTGCAAGGGGGAGAAATGCGCCTTTTTTTTTAATCTTAAGCCAATTATGGATTTTATTTTCTTATGGGAATATTTGACTAAAGTATCCAATCCTTTATCCTTTTTTTGATGTCATTTTAACAAAAATATTGTCATCCTTGAGCTATATATAAATACTTGAAATAGTTTGATAATATTTATGCCAGATTAATTCTCAAATAAAAATATGAAAAGTGTTAAATTCACATACATAATAATTATTTTATTTTTAACCAATTAATATATATATATATATATATATATATATATATATATATATATATATATATATATATATACTTTCATAATATACAATTTAAATGAATTATTAAATAAAAACACAAAAGGGGAAAAGGAAAATAAAAATGGGGATATTTAATATTATAATTATTTTTTAACAATAATAAAATTATATAATGTCGATTTGTCGCAAGCGAAACTGACGGGAGTTTCTTATGGTGTCGTCCTTATGCTTAGATTAAAATAAGCGCGCCAGATAAAAATCGAACCCACGACGGAGGTGGCGTGAGATGGCGAATGTTATCGGGGTTTTAGGGTGGCATGTTGTGGCTTTGAAAAGAAAATGGAAATGTTAAGCAGCGGTTGGTGAAATTTCAAGTATATTAGCATCCCGTATTTATGGAATTTAATTATATATTTATTTTTATTTTTATGATTTCATTGGAGTTCTTTCTAGATTTCATTATAATTAAATCAATCATTAATAAGTGATTATTACCTTCAATAAGTAGCTTTTATCAATTCATTATGGCATGCATTTAAAAGAGAAAGAGGAAAACAAAATCAATCCACCCAAAAGTGTCTTTCTTTCTTT